>CM034357.1:32827521-33109722 GCA_019925275.1 Mytilus edulis
ACAAAGTGCTAATTCATGATCGTTGGTTAAATCATTTAGGATTGTAACGCCGTTTTTGATAGAAAAGGACATTATGTTTTCCGGTAGTGAGGGTTTCTCTGGCTCACATTTTTTCTAGTGTCCCTTAAATTTGTTAAATTCTGCTTCTTTTTAAAACACACATACTTGTATTACAAAACGATCAAATAAAGTTGTGACAGTGCAACTAGTGCAACATCTATCTCTATAAGAGATACAACGACGGCAGATGTTAACGGCGTGTTAAACGGCGACATATTCGGTTTAAGTTCTGTCTGATGTAATTTCTGGTAACATCAGTTTGATACGTGGTACAGGCGTGTATTATGAACATAATACATGTATGACTTATAAAGATTTGGGAACATATTTTAGGGTTCACCAACTTTACAAATAACGTATAGCAATGTGATAGTGAGAGCAGATTTTTTGAAATAATTTCTTGTTAAAGAGCATCCTTTTAAAGTTTTATAAGAAACTTACCTTTAGAATTTGTCCGTCATTGGAGTAGGTATATAAAATCTTACTTAGGTCCTCAATAAGAGTATTCCTTATTATACCTTCATATTCAGGTTCTAAAACGTCTTCTGCCATCGTCCTCTTTGTTTCCTATGTGAATATTGTCTGTATGTGTTCTCTCATTCTGTAACAAAACTAATGTTACATTAAGATCGACGAGAGGAAAAAGGTGCGAGTCCCATGTTTTAGAAGAGTCGGACATTTTTTAGCCTTTTTCGTGAAACTATTCCCATTCGTGCAACTAATATTCTACAAGGATGTTATACATTATGTACATGTGTCAGAATAAAACAAAAATAAAACATTGCAAAATGACTCGCAAATTTGATTAATCTGGATACTAAATAGAAGGCAGAAAATACAACTATAATTAGTTATTTTGCACTAAAGGATAAGCCGTGAGATAATTGTTTGTAAAAAACTAGATTTCGAACTACTTTCTCATTATCCAATCAGATTTCAAAGTAAATAGATTCCAACGAAGGATTTAATAAATGCCCTGCGAAATGAGAGTTTATTCGATAGCCAAAAACTTGAATTTTGCCAAGCAACATTTCATCTTTATTTCAAAAGAACACTGGCCCTTGTCTCAGAACTTATTTTCATATATACCTTAATACGCGTTATATTAAGGTTAATAATTAAGAGAGAAAAAAATCTGAAACAAGTGCCAGTGCAAAAGAAGCCGTAAATCCAGCCGTATTGTGAGCATTTAAATGATTTGTGGTTTGCGTCCTGGTACAAAACAGAAAAGAAAATAACACGACTTCCTCTAGGTTAAACAGAAACTTCTTTTTTGCCTGATATGTTTTATCAAGCAAATTACCTAACACATTTTTTTTTGGTTTAACATTTGAAGAATTCAATATCATATTAACTTCGTTGTAACGAGTTACCGGAATTAGTTAAAATATCAGTTCTTGTACAATTCAGTTTCCTTTTTTTTTTAAATTCGTGATAACGGATGAAATTTGTATATTTGTTGTTTGCCGAAAATATATCGATTCGAACAGACACATATGTTGTATGTCTCTGATTTGAATTACGTACACAATGAATAGTTTATGTGAAGTTACTTTTATTCCCGTATTCTTTTTGAATAACGTTAATGCGTTTTTGTCCATTTAAGTTAAATTCGGGTTACTAGTGCATGCACCGTGAAGGTTTAACTTTTTGAAATAAAATTTGAAATGACGCGGACGTGTGTGATTATTACAAAACTGAAGTCGTGCTTTTAAAGAATAGTTTTTTTAAATCAAGCTTTATAAAATTTAAAGATTCACAAGTACGTATTGATTCTTCCGCTTTATTGTATGTTATCGTTACACGGTTACCTAGCAGTTACATGTATTGATTCACACTTGATTTAAACATCATCAAATTGCATAGGATTATGAATAGGGAACATTTATATTAAATGAAATTTTATTGTTAAATATTAAATTTTACAACAATAGCATCCTGTTTTACAAGAAGTCCCCAAGAAAATGACATAAGCTTATATTAAAAGGGGGAGGTGGGGGTGTGCCGAGGGAAGAATGTTGACAGCAATGTTAAAAAGGACTGTCCTTTTGGTTGGAAAGGATTTATAAAAACGGTTTGGCTTTATTGAATGCATATAATCTAACCTAAAAACTGATTTACAGGTACAATGTACATATATGCTTTATATGATTTATATGCTTTTTTGAAATACTAAGGCTTTTCTACCTCAGGCATAGATTACCTTTGCTGTATTTGGCAAAACTTTTAGGAATTTTGGTCCTCAATGCTCTTCAACTTCGTACTTTATTTGGCCTTTTTAACTTTTT
Source organism: Mytilus edulis (assembly GCA_019925275.1). Classification (NCBI taxonomy): domain Eukaryota; kingdom Metazoa; phylum Mollusca; class Bivalvia; order Mytilida; family Mytilidae; genus Mytilus; species Mytilus edulis. Next base: position 32,829,870 of record CM034357.1, read on the forward strand.
TGGATTCGAGCGTCACTGATGAGTCTTTTGAACACGAAACGCGCGTCTGAGGTCTATACAAAATTTAGTCCTGGTATCTATGATGAGTTTATTTACAACCACTGGGTCGATGCTACTGCTGGTGGAGAATTATTTCCCCGAGGGTATCACAATCCCAGTAGTCAGCACTTTTGTGCTGACACGAATTGTCATTGATATGGTTATATTTATTAATTAACTGTTTACAAAATGTTGATTTTTTTTAAATACTTAGGCTTTTCTACCTCAGGCAGAGATTACCTTTGCTGTATTTGGCAAAACCTTTCGGGATTTTGGTCCTCAATGCTCTTCGAGCGTCACTGATGAGTCTTTTGAAGACGAAACGCGCGTCTGGCTTATAAACAAAATTTAGTCCTGGTATCTATAAGTTTATTTAGTATTGCAATCGACCTTTATACATGATACTTTGTATAATTTTATATCAGATTATTTATTTCATATGTGATGTGTGTATTCGTGACTAGATACTGAACCGTTCACCTGCTGCCGAACTGATGTTAGACTCCCCCTTTTTTATTCTGTGACGGAAACACGTCTTTAAAGACGGCTGTATCCGCCCCTGATTCTGTTTTACAAAATACACTGTTCGGGTAATAGTTAAAAAGACTGCAAACACACAACTCGACACTGAAGTATCGGAATATACAGACTTGGTACTATACACTCCCTATGTTTAATCTTACATTAAAACGTTCCGAGTTAATTACATTTACACATCCTATCATTACATAGTAACCCTCCCTTTCAACCGACAGCATCATCACAAGTCCAAATAATTATAACGACTGGCAATTCTATTTTTTTTCTGGGACGCCTTCCTATAATACGACATCGGTCGTAGGAAGGCATCCCAGAAAAAATATAAAAAAGCCTTTCCACATGTCAGAATTATTTGGACGTCGTAGGAAGGCGTCCCAGATTTTTTTTTTAAATTAGCCTTGCCAGATGTCATTACTATTCGGAATACATTATCACATGATTAATTCAATTATAAACGCTGATAATTAACTTATATATGTTTCTTTGAACTAATTTGTTTTACCGTTTCGTTTTTATATTCAGTATATATGGTATGCCCAATTTAATAGATTATAAAAAAAAGTTCCGTTACAAAATTACCAATTATCAATTTGGTCTTACATCTTACCTCGTAATGACAGTTGAAGTATCGATTATCCAAACTAAGTGATAAGTGATGAGTTGTGTCCCCTATAAAAACCGAAACAGAAAGTAAAAACTATATATACTTTCTAAAAACCAGTTTAATATCTCCTATACATATTCTTGCATTGCATGACACAGCTAATTGTGTCTATTCTCTGGATCAATATGTTCTTTTTAAAAAACAGTTTGTCGCTAACACGCAAAGGAATAATACTTGTCTATAATAGTCTGTTGTAATGTACGAGGGGAGTTTGTCTATATGTTATATCGAGTAGATTTACACTGATTATTTTTTTGTTTTATATTAATTGCTATAGTGAATTGTTTTCTCATTCGATTGAAAAGAACGAGGAAACCTTAAGGCTCTTTTTCTTAATGATGTCTTTGTTTTCTATATCAAAGTCAAATCGACATTTCAAATTCAGCGTTTTGCATTTGCGCCGATTTTTTCTTTTATTTGCGCCGATTTTTTTTTTCACTTGCGCCGATTTTTTTTACAGGGATATAACAGGTAAATTACAGGTGAAATGATATAAGAAGATGTGGTATGAGTGCCAATGAGACACCTGTCCATCCCAGTAATGTTATTTTCATTCATCATTAAAGACATCTTCCGTTAGCCAGTTGTACATGTGTTATGAATCGTCAATCATAACATGTATATAACTGCTGTCTCCTGCTTCAAATCAAGAAGTAAAAAACCTAAGATAAAAGCACTTTGTTTATACTAAAATGACGAATTGAAAATATATGTAGCAGCATTCAAATCCATAAAAACGGAATACATTCAAATTATAAATCTGTTCTTGCCGAGTATGTATAGGCAACACATCTAATATATTCCTTTCTTATGATTTCGTCTCTTCTATATTTGGCAAAATTGTCGATAACGAAGGCCATCTTTTCTTTGTCTGGCATACGTACTGGTGAGAGCATTTCTAGAGTTCGCATTTTCTCACAAGGAAGCTATTAAACCAAGAGTTCCAAATGGTGAAATCATCCCTTCTTTAATTTATGGACGCCATCACGAATTGGTTGATCGTTGTATGTTGTCCAAGAATGTATGACATTTGTCTGCAGAAGGAGCGTCAGACAATGTCAAACGTGAAGCAGTCGTCGATTTCATTTAGGGAAAGGAATGATAACCCGAAACATTGGGATAGCCATTTACCTATTGCAATGTCACTTGATTTGTTTTAATACTCTGTGCTCAGCCAATGTAAAAGTATGAACTTACCTGTAACTTACCTGTTAATCCAATTAAGAAAAAATATAAAATCGGGGCAAATGAAAAAATGAGATCGGCGCAAATGAAAGAATGAAAATTTTCGAAATCTGCGCAAATGTCATACGCCCTTCAAATTTGATTAAACATTATTAGCAGACCTGGCCAGAAGGCCATGGTGGAGATTACTATGACCGTTCTATGTCGTCGGTCGTAGGTATAATTATTATAATCAGTTTTGGTTTGTACTGTTAAAATATGCAAATCAGTTCAAGGATAGAACTGTTCAAATCTGTTCTAAGATATCAAATTCTAAAATTTTTTTAGGGTATTACACTTCAAAATTATTCTAATGTAGTTATAGGTATGTCAAAAACTAACACAAAGGTATAGGAAGAAATATTCCATAGACTGTTCGAAAACAGTTTTCTTTACAGAATGATATATACCATATAGGAAAAGGTTACGCAGAAAGTTATCTGCATCTAGATAACAAAAACGCAATGGGGAAGATTTTATTTGATATGATATCAGATAGTACGTGGTTTGCATAGATAAAGTTTGTTTGTCGAGAGTGCTTCCTGGTGTTTAGCCGGTCAAAGTCCTTATAATATTTTGAAATATTAGCTGCGTCGGATAGAAATCAAAATGATGTAAATGCAATATGTATAAAACTTTGATTTGGTTTAGAACATTCAAATACGATTCAAAGATGATTTTTTTTTGTGAATATCAATACATCTGTTAACCTATTTCGGGTACAAAAACATACCTATGCATAATCAGTCACTGGTTGAAGATTGAATTGATATGAGAACCCTACAAATGAGACAAAAAATCATCTTTGAATCGTATTTGAATGTTCTTAAATCAATCAAAGTTTTATACATATTTATGTTTACGTACACTAGAATAAAGTCGATCATTCCCTGCAGGCACACTTTGTTGAATCAACGTTGAATCTTTGTTGATTTTAGGTTATACATTGATCAACAAATATTCAACATTGATTCAACGTTGACAATGCAACGTTGAAATTATTGCATTGTTTCAACGTTGAATTAACTTTGTGTTGAAATACCAACAATGAATCAACGTTGGCTAAACAATATATAAAACCCAGCAGTTGTGGATACCAGAATAATTGTCAAAAAAGAAGTATTGGACACATCACAATTATTTTTGAAATTGACAACGATATTCACATTAAATAAAATATTTAGTAGATTTATCACTAATTGTTGTAGTGATTATAGAATAACACCTAAAACAATCACAGTGTATATATAAGCATTACTGATTAATCACGAACTTCGCACACCAAATATTGAAATAATAAAAAATTCTAAAATTTCACCCCCACCCCAAAACATTAGACTAGTAATAGAACCAGTGTGTATACAGGATCATACAGTGAATATAAAATTAAATATTTGTGAATTACCCCTTCCCCTTAAAAGATCCCTCCCCCTTTTTCCTTGATGTCAAATATCTTGTTTTCATTCCTTTCTTTTTCTATTCTTTTTATCAATTCAAAGAAAAAGACGTATACATCAGTACATAAACAAAGGTTGACAACTTGTTATATAAATATCGGATAGATCTATTTAAATAACGATTTAAATTTTCGCGGCATTGTAACATTTCTATTTTAAAACTATTCAGATTTATATGCGCATGCGCAGTTGTTTATGTTGCCAAAGTTTGAATATCCGCTAACGAGACCACAAGTGATTTCTGCAGAGTTTTTATCAATATTTTTCCTGTATACAGCTTTTACATTTTTATCGTAAGTATTTATATTAATTGTTGTGATTAAGTTATCGTATTTTTAGAAATGTGAGCATATCATGTTGTTATGAAACAGTACTGAAAAGACGAAATTTTACACGTAAAAAAGGGGGATGTTTAGGACAATCTAAGGATTGACCTGAGGATCAGCGTAGCATGTTAACATTCCCAATATATCTTGCAACATGTCATGAATTTTTATCATTGACCTTTTGAAATCATATGATTGAATCATAAGTAAAAAGAAATTTTAATCGCATAAAAAGGGGGGCTTGTTTACAACTTTTGGATGGAAAGGTCAAAAGCTATATGTATATATTTATGCGATAAAAATTTCTTTTATTATATGATCCCAGAATATTAATTGCGGTCAAGTTATGATTTAGTATTTAGGATTTTCTTGCAGATTATACCTTATAGTCTATCTAAAAGGAAATGTAGTTGAGACCTTATGCTTTTGATTTATACTTTAAAGTAATATCATTATGAAGTTATTAATTGTTAATTGTGTTGAACAGAATTAAACTTTACAATGTTACAACTTTTGATTTTTTTAGATGTCATCATGAAGACCTAGATGGAATCACGGAACAGCAATTCAAGTGTCGGACAAAACAATGAACTTTCTAAAACTGGCTCTAAAAAGATAAGGTGTGAGAAAAAAGAAGTTGAAGTTTCACTATTAATAAATAAATTTATCTTAATTTTATCGTATTGAACATTTCTCTATAATCAGTGGTTGGACATTAGAATACATGGGGTAGGAAGTTTCCTAACAGCAAACTTTGTTTTATATATTTTGATGAGTCAGATATTTCAAATAGACATTCAGCAAAATTTGTGTATTAAGGGTTATACGCTTTCGAAATCAATATTTCTCTTGGATGAAAATTTGTGTTGTTATAAGCATATTGTAAAAAGTTAAAGCAATGTTGGTGGTTAAATTATGGTTCGTAGGAAATCCCTCAACACACATATTTGTTATTCAATTGATTGGTTGTTATCATCATCATGGTCAAGCCATGCTCTCGCCATGCTCACCACACGAATGTGGTCACTCAGTTTTATTGTTGAACATTACTGATAGTATTTAAATTGGCAGTTAATGGCATCTACATTGTATTCAAAGTTGTGTGCACCCAAACACTTTGTATTGTTGTACCTATTGTTAAAAAGACAACCATCAACCAAAGAATATTATTTATATATCTTTGGGTCACCATACAGTCTTCAACAATGAGCTAAAGCCCACACCATGTCAAATATAAATACAATGACTTTATTTAAAGTTAATCAATTTTGTTTTGAGATTATTTTTCAAACTTGGGTCTAATGGAGCAGTTAATACTTATTGGATCAGGTTTTCTGAGGCAGAATATTGATATGGCATTTTGCATGTTGAGCGCCTTGAGACATGTGAGAAGACAATAGCTTGAATATTGCTACAGTATAAAATGAAGGACTACAAGACACAGAAAATACAGGATGAATCATGACATATTAGTTTAGGTGGAAACACAGTTGAACACAACCACTAACCAATTTTGATTCCGTGTTGAATACTAGTATTGTATTCACCCTGAATTCAATCTGAATTCAAATTAAGCTATTGGTTGAAACAATGTTGAAGCAACCATTATTCTATATAGATTCAATGTTGAACATCAACCTTGATTCAACATAAGATTTCAACGTTGATACAAATTTGCAAAATCTAATAATAATTCAACATTGATTCAACATAGAAAATAAACATTGATTCAATGTTAAATCAACGTTGTGTGCCTGCTGGGTTATCCGACGCAGCTCACATATTAAAATATATATCAAGGACATCCTGTACTTTGTTACTTCACCTTTAATGAAAGATAACATTTTTAAAACATGCAAATACGATACACTGTCAACCAACAACTAAGGGTCTGTATAATTATTATACAAATGGACATGCATCTGTGATTAGTACTGTGTTAGATGAAGGGAGATGTGGTATGAGGTCCAAATGTAAATTACATGACTTGTACTGTTGCACTTTATTTTTTTTATCTTTTTGTCTTATATTTTATATCTTTCACTTTCCTGACCATTATTCTCACTCTATTCTACGTAAACCACACCAAGACCCGCAGAACTTGCATATCGTGTATCGATTTCGTTGAAGATAATAGTGCAGTGGAGTATTGGATTTGTCTAACGAATAACAGAAACTGTATGCTTTTCAATTGATTAATTGATTAATGTTAACATAGTTGTAACAAACAATAATGCATGCAATTTCACCAAATAAGGTATAGTTCTATGATATGTGAAAAGTCAAAATAAAAATGATAAAATAAATGTTAACGAGGCACAAACCACACAACACTACAGTACTATTTTTTTTTCAAAATATATCCATTTTCTACTACAAGCGGGATTAGCACATATAAGAATGGTCGCTTTTAGTTATGTTCCGGACAGCAGTAAACTTTTATATATAAATGTTAAAGTTCTCTCTGCCGCTTAATTTGTAATCCACTATCAATGTTTCAAGATTAAGATTTTTTGGTTATCTATACGTATCCTGAAAAATCAATTACATGTACCATAATTTACACAGGAAATTCAAAAATGATTTATTAATTTCAAAGCAACAATATAATGTGTATAATAAAGATCAATAAAGAGTTTTTCACTGATTTTTTTCTTCTAATTTGATGTATACACACATCATGAATAATAAAAAAAAATGTAAGCAGTGTTTTTCCCAACCAGTATACAAATATATTCAATTCAGAGTTTAGATAAATCTTACCTCTAAATTGACAGTTTTCTTATTTCTAATGTTAGTGAAGAGTTATCTCTTGTATAAATATCAAAATCGAGAATGAAAGTTATTTTAAGCTTTCAGAATATCAGGTAAAAATCTTTAAATAAAATTTGACACTGATTGTGAAATTAAGCATTCCTTTGTTTTTTGGTTCAAAACTGGAAATGATGTATTTATTTGAAATCTATAATTATTGACCTTCAGACCAACTTGACGAATACAGATAGATAATTACGACATAATAATGGTGGTTTTTAAAAACGATTATAAACGATTGCCTTTATTATTTAAACTGCGACTATTTTTGGTAGTGGGGCAATTCCGGTGTTTTTTTTGTTAAATCGTCGTTCCAAATCAATACTCTTTTATCATACTATAAACCTATTCAGTTATATTTGTTGTCAAATTGAAATAGTAGATATATAAAGTCATTTAAAGGACCTTAATTCGTAAATTTTCAGTTGTCTGTACTGTTATTACCAAATATATATGGAAATATTTACGTGGTATCTGCCTTAGAAGTAAGTACATGAAAATGAAAATTTATTCTGTACATAATCCGATTTATTATCGGCAGATTAATGATCACACATTCAATACTTTTTATTCGGGATTATTTGTTTTATTTTGTAAAAAATTGAAAACAACACGTTTAATAATTTCTTGCGTCCCAAGCGTTTTTCGGGATTTACCTTCATTAGGAACGCTCAAAGCCAAACATTTGAAATCCGAAGATGTATTAGTACCGAAACCGTTGAAAAGCTATATGTCGTTGATACCTAAAATAAATAGCCCAATTTATCTAAAGCTAACATTGCCTGAGGGAGTTGAAACCTTAGTTGCATAATAATTTAAAAATTTATAAACGGACAATTTTATTAAAGTTTGTTAAATCATGTCAGTACCGAAGTACTAACTACTGAGCTGATGATACCCTCGGGGACTGATAGTCCACCAGTAGCTGTTATGATGAATGTCGAGGTCAATTTATAACAGGAGAGAATAATCCAAACATCCAAATTCTAAAATTATATGAACTGTATGTCGTAGTGGCTGTGATGACCTATGGTGAACTGACATCCCTGAGTTGAACATATAGCAAGATTGATTATCACATTTAGAAAAACCTTATGGATTTGGTTGTTCACATTTACTACATTTGTACGGTATCATAAAGGAGTAGATGTAATTTGTAAAAAAATGAAACAACCATTTGTAATTGTACACGATTTTTAAAATAACTATCCTTTCAGACGCCTTACAACCATGTTGAGTAGGTAAACGGAGGATTTCTATTTTAGAAAAACTTCATCTCTCTAGATCTTACTTATTTGCATATGATTGATTGACAAATGTTTAACTCTTTTCATACTCGTGTATTTATTACACAATTCATTAAGTTTCCTAGAAACATCTGTTAATACATTAGTGATTTTACATATCATGAAGAAATCTTAAGTCTGACATCTTTGTTTATCTTAAATGCACATAATAATAACCACCACACAATGTTCCTTTACTGCAGATATTTAAATCTCCGTACTTCAATTAGACAGTGACAACAATGATGACTTTTACAACTACAAGTTGTTAAAAGTAAGGTGAATGAGTATACGCATTGCACAATAATTGTATCTATAAGTTTTGGATTATCCTCTGCAAAAAGTCATTAAATTAAGTCTTTTTGTTAGTTATTCTTGTCTGCTATGAGTATATCTGATAAGTGAATTTTGTTTCTGTCATTTTTCTGCATTTTTGTTTTGTTGTTACACTAATGTAATACCAGTGTCACAGGTAATGCCAGGACTGTAATTCAGGTGATGTCGTTTGTTGACAGATATGTGTTTTCGTTAAAAAATAACAAATAAGGCCTTCACTTTTCTCATTTAAGTTTTCTTTCATTTGTTATGTTTAAAAGTTTAAGCTTGACATACGGTTTGTACTTTGTTCAATTTTTGACGTCATTTTGTCTCCGATAGAAAGTTGTTTCAATACGAATCATACCACATATTCTGTACTTATGTAAGGTAAAAACTTATAAATATTTCGGATATAACCTGATTTCTCAGGTGAGATGTCTGCTATGGTATCGTGTAAACAATTCGGAATTATTATGGTTTTTTTTTTAAATTTATGTAGTGTGCATATACCAGCAAAACTGTGCTTTCAGATCCAATGGGGAAGTCTGCAGATGAAGAATCAACACCTTGTTGTGGTAAACACGTACAGCGTTTGGTGCGATTTGCGAAAAGGATAGCAAAGTCAAATCAGTTTATGAAATCACCAAAGTCATCCAAGACAAAACAAAGTACGCATATTATATATAACATTCAAGAATTAAAGAAACAAAAATGAACTAAAATGAGGTCGATTTAAAAACATATCAACAAAACCCTAAAAAACCCGTTATTATAATTTCTTCATACAGTATGATTTTATAAATAGAGAAATGTGTAAGATGATTTAGATAATTGTATGATTTAATTTTCACAGTCAAAATATCAATCACTTCCATGCAAAATTTATCATCATTTAAGAAAATTGTTTGGTATCTCTTATTAACTCCTCTTGTACACGGATTCTGTTATTTATTTATCATACCCTGTCACTCTACTGTTGAAGTAGTTCTCACGAAGATTAATTCCCTGACGCATGGGGAATTTATAAATTATTAAATTCAATTTGGAAGTTAAGACAGTTTGCAAACTGTTTTTACCTGCATTTTTTACCACAGACGAAGAAAAAAAAAACCAGTTTCAGAATATTTATTTATTTTACCAGCGAATAATTGATTTTTCATCCATTAGCGCCAGTTCAATTTATATCGATATGGAAGTTATACATAACAATTTTGATAAGTGAAGTATTGTTTTTCCCTCCGTGTGTGGCCTCATTGTGACGTTGAGATGAAGAACAGCAGTACCAGCTCTGTTCCTTTGCTTTCTGCGTTTTGTTTTGTTGTTGCACATGTACTGATTTTATCCTTTTTTTTCTATCATAAGCTCTCATTTTGCAACTTTTTTGTCGGAGATGTTGTATGATGGTCTCTGTGACAGATCTCGACCAGAGACAATTTGAAATATAATTTTGTATTTTTTCAAATAGAGTAAAGGTTCTCAAAATTATATCTTAAGAAATGTACACATTTTAAGTCTGGTTCTTAATTTAATTTATAAACCATATAAAATTTGAAAGATGACGTGAGCAATGGCACTTACCAGTAATGCTGACTTAGTGGTCATAATTTATAACTAAATAACCATGCACTATCTTCAATTTATTTTCAGGAAAGGATGATCACTTATTAAGTACGGTTAATCTCATTGCAAATGAAGTATATTTACGAAATTGTATGCAAAGTGCTAATAAGGTATGCGAATTACTTGTAGTTGAACATGTACACAATACATACTTTGAAATATGTTTATGTCTTTAATAAAAAAAAGTAGCTTCAAATCGTGAAAACGTAAATTGACCGATGGATGACTCATGTAGAAAAATTGACTTTTTAAAGAATTTAAAATTTTCAAATGAGCTGTTTTCATTTTTCTTGACTAATTTTTTTTCAAAAGGTCAATTTTGATATTCATATGATTTATCAACAATATCTTTTCAATCCAATCATTTTTATTTCAAAGTTTATATATCAGTAAATATTTTTTTTTTATTTACTATTTTAGAGACATTTTATGAGAACATCAAATACCTACGTAAATACAAAACGTTATAATAAGAATATAATGATAGAGGGATGTACGTTCGTTCAACACATCTTTAAAGCTAAACGTCGGGGGCCAATACAACAGTGCAGCAGCGGGATCTTTGTTGGGAGTTTCAAACAGTTATTCAATATATATCCTGATGACCGATTTTATTACGAGGACACACAATTGCCTAACGATGTAAGCCTTATCAGCGTTGAAAGAACCCCAAAGTATGACACACTACGGGTTTTAATACCACAACATGGATTTGCAAGACACCTCAATGCTGAATCGTTCGATAAAATGCTAATGAGAAATGCAAACCAGGATGTTGATTCAAGGACAGATGTACAAAATGCATGCTCAATCCTTACAAGTCGAATGGAAAGTTCAGCAAAAAATAAAAGAGAGGAATATATAAAAGAATTATACGAGGAAGATACTTCTAAACGTATTAATCCCGTTATGAACAACGTATCGCTGCTAAATAAACCAACATATGAACCTTGTATAAAAATTTGTAAAAATGAAATCGAAGAAATTAAAATCCAAAACAATATATCACAAAGAGCAAAAACTTCATTTCAACAAATAGCTGCAAGAAAAGACGAAAACAAGGACGCCAAAGGTCCACGTAAAAAGATGAACTGTAAGGTTAAAGGTCAAACAAAACATTTTATTCCTCGTAAACCTGTCTTTTCGATAACATTACAGGACAAACATCTGATTGAAAGTATGTCTCATGAAGACACTTTACGACACGCAATGCATGAGTATTTCAATAATGACGAGAAAATGCATTTTTCCCGTCCATCCGTACCAATACCTTCGATGCATCCACTTTTACCATACAAAACTAGATATCTGGACGAGAAACGTGATATTCTAAGTGATCACAACGTAGAAAACCAGTTACATGTAGTTACTCAATTAGAAGAATATAACGAAGAGGTAAAAACATTACTTTCAAATCTATACGTTTTACTATCATAACATGTAGAAAACCAAGACCAAAGATAACATATATAAAGAGAGGCATATCAAGTATAAATGAAATATGTTTCATTGATCAATACAGATTGAGAAAAAACGATATCAAATAGAGATCGTATTTCTAAAAAAAACCTCATTTATTTCTACAAATATATATACTACATAGCATTTGGTCTGTGTTTGAAAAGAAATTGTGTTTCGATATTTTCCGTATCAACAGCTTTTGAGATGATTCTATTTTATTTTTATTTCAGGACGAAGAGTAGGAACATGAAAGAGTCATATATGTTTAAAGAAATGAAAAAAAAAAACGTTTGGTAATGACCAGAAGTTAAACAAAAGTCATGACCCCGTAGACAATTTTATTATACTATTATGCCCAATAATAAATTTTCAGTCTATCCATTACAATGTATGAATCGGTTATCTCGCTTTATGTATGGTGTTTATAATTGTATTCCTTTTTTCAATGATTGGATTAAATCTTTAAATTTAATCTAGCACAAGACTTCAGTTTATCTAAACCAAAGCATATGGCTGTCAAATATAAAATCTCCGCTAAATCTAGTTTTGTTCATTTTCACTTGTTTGCCACCATGTCGAAATTTCTGTAATTTTTACAAAACAAATTAAATGCGTGATATAACGTCGTGAATAACTAGAAACTTTTATTGACATTGAATGTTTTAAACCGAAATGTTTTTAACATTTTTTGCTTTTATTAATTCATGGTTGTGAAATTTAATCTGATTGGCAGACATATTGAAAATTGCCGCCATATTGAATATTTTAGAAAGGGTCAATAACTTAAATTGACAACCAAACCTATATCTACCATTGTGCAAATGTGTATGCTTTTGCAATAAATGTATGTACGAATAAGCTACACTACTTATGCACCAAAGAACAGTTTTCAGAGCAAGCAGATTTTTAGAACTGAAACTAAAAGGAGGTCAAGACTATTTACTATATGTGGCTCAGTTAAACGTTATAAGGAAAATATATAAAAACCTTGCAGAGAATTATACAAATTAGCAGGAAAAGCTTTAAATACGATACAGTATATTGTATAACTGTAGTATATCAGTTTAAGCTTCTTTATAACAGTAGGACAACCGGATGTGCCTTTTCGGCCAAAATGTGATTCGGCGGCGCTCAGTAGTCCTACGCCGAAAATTGGACTATTTTGCGTCGGCCGACGTCAACTGAAAAATGGCGCGCTTTTGTATTTTTTTTAAATTCGTTTGCGGCAAAGTGCGGACGATAAATACTGTCGATTTTAAGCATATCTACATGAGAAAAATATATGAGTTTACATATTATTTTCATTTTTGATCATTGAAACATAAGGAAATCTTATTTTTTTACATCTGAACATAGAATTTCGGATTTTGATTTTCTGCACTATAGGATTAAATGGCTATATCAAAAATGGGAACAAAAAAATACCTATCCTTCGATTTGCTAAAATTTTTTACAACCTATTCTCGCGAGTTTTTTGCATCGAAATTCGTAAAGAACAGAGGTGTCCAAGCCAGGGCAAAAATTTGTTCCCATTTTAAAGTAGGGGTCTCAATCTTTTATATGTTTTTCCTTGCATGGTCGGTAGATTTGAAAATTGGAAGAGTTTCTGTTTTTAAAGTAAATATTTATTCAAATATCATGAAAAAGTGAATCATTAGGTATAAAACCACTTTAAATATAGCAGTTTGTGTCACTGAATTGTAAAATTATAGATTTTTTTCGAAATTGAAGAAGGCGCCATTTTTGGCTATTTTTCCATTACGTCTATTGATATGCTAAAATTATGAGGTGTTTCTAAAAAAATCTCCGACTCAATTTTTTTAAAACTTTCATATGCTAATCTTTGGTACAAAATGTATGTGTTTTGAAAAAATTAGGCACTTCTATCGAGTAGAAATGGAGAATGGTCATCTTTACTTTGTATGTCCCCACTATGGGGGCCCTGTTCCTCCCTTTACATTGTTTCTGAAGAAAACGATAGTAATTCATCTCTCGAAAAAATTATCCACTAAAAATAGTTGAAACATATCAAATATATGTTAAGACATCAATAAATTTTACTGGATGTGATTTTTTAAGCAGAATTGCCGGAATCGACCTCAACCGAAGTTGTGTCAGTATATAGATAAACGTTGTCAATTTCCGGCGCCGAAAATGCCATCGTAAAATGTCATTAAAAGTTGGATTCTTTTCTTCTTTGTAGCAATTTTGTTAATCTTAATGCCAAGGAAGGCATGCAATATGTTGAATCCATACCAACGTTATACCCTACTTGGTACCCTAGAGTGTTAGGCTTACACATCATGGGACCCCGACTGATTTGTTGAAATCATGATCGTACTTTTAACTAAAAGTTTACAAAGTAACTTATAAAAAACAAGTAATAGCTTTTCTAAAAAGCTTGCCGTATTTTAGCTGATTATATTGAGATCAGTGGTTTGTGAGTAGTTTTTTATTGGAATATTGCACTTCAAGAAATATGAAAACATGCGCTTTTTTCTACTAATTTGTCATTTTTGGTGTATTATTGGTCTACCCGTGTTATAATGGAAGGAGATTTTATAAAATTGAGAATGGAAATGGGGAATGATATTATAATAAAATGTATTTTGTGTCTATAATCAACTTGATAAAAATAGCATATAACCTACAAGTACTTTTGAGGATTACTACTTGACAAAATGGACAACAACAGAAGGAAGTGGCGGATCCAGAGGGGGGTGTATAAGGCGTACACCCCATCCCCCCCCCCTTTTTGCTCATTTTTTTTTTAAATGATTAATCATACTAGACTATGTGAACTTTGCGATTTCCTGTGTACTCTATTTTTTTATATTTATGTGACAATTCTTTACTTATAAAGATATTTTTGGCTGGAATTTACTGATTGTCAAAGTAATGTGATTCGCTATGGTAGAGTTGACCAGTGCTTCGAAAAACGTCACTCAGTTGTTTTGAAATTCAAATTACAGTAACACATTGCTAAGTCTGAGGATGACAATCATGACACCTTCAAAGCGACATAGGATTGAGCAAGAACGTATTGACTTCTATTTAACTATTCCACTGAACAGGAAGTAATACTCTATAGACTATAACACTCTCATGAAAAAATTCTGAGGCAATATTATTTACCTACGAGAACATGTTTAACCCCAAATGCCATTGTCATGATTGATTGAATATATAAAAGTGCTGCTTTGCGTTGAAGACTAAACTCTAACCTTTAATAATTTACTTTTATAAATTGTGACTTGGATAGACAGTTGTCTTTGGTACTTACATACATGTATATGAGATCCAGTTATATCTATCTACAAGATTGAGCACACATTTTTTTTGTAATAAATTTAAAAGATAATTATTTCTATAATATCTGATAATATGTATCAGTTATTTGTGATTTTTCATTTGATGTGTACTCTCTGGTAATGTCAGTTTCAGCATGATCAGTTGATTGGTTGTGATAGAAAAAATGGGGCAGTTTGCAATTGTCATGTGCAGGTACACCACATGTGGATCTTCTTTCCCCTCTCATTTATAAAATTGTGCATGATATCTATCACAGAAACGCACCAGAATTTTGGTAAATGAAACACTTGTCATATTAAATTAAAGTCAGGGGTGGAATTAAGAGGGTTTTTCAGGGGGCCTGGGCCATCCCTTTTGTAGGAAAATTTTGTTTTTTTATAGGGAATCACTGAAGCATGACTGGAGTTGGCCCCTTCTTAGGCAGTCAGTGGGCTCTCGCTTATGAAAATTTCTGGATCCACCACTAAAAGTTTGAGTATAGTTAGATAAGAATTTATGACATATTATGTTGAAATTTGCACAGATAATGAATGAAAAATAGAGTAAATTAAAAAATAGGCACTATTATTAAAAGCTTTCCTTGCTTATTCACAAGGACATATAATATCCTCCATGCTATTCCGATCTTAGTTTCTATTCATACAAACATGTAGTCTGGTGCTGTTCCAAGTAGTTTTCTTTTTTCTGTTTCTTGAGAAGTATTTCTTTTACCTGTTCAGTCACTGTAAAGTGTTACAATTCCTATTTAAACGCAACACATAAATAGTGACCAAAAAGGTACAGCTATCACATGAGAGAAGCTAGAAAAAAGTAAAATGTATACATTTTAAACATTTTTGTAGGACCATGAAAATGGGGTATATAGATAGATATGCATAAAGAGACCATAGAACAAATAAGCAAACAAATTCAAAGGAGATGTACAAGTACATGTAACATGAATTATTATTATTAAAAAAAGTCATGGCATGGCCAGAGACCCCAAACTTGACAGCATTTGGTGTTGAACAGGTAAAATGTTTGCATTGACAATAAATATAGCCTTTGTTTCACCCAGGTCGCCTTTCCCTAAATCAGCTATATTAAAGGTAACCACATATTTCTGGGCCGGGTTGAAAAATAAATGAAAATGACTTTGAAAAAAGCTTATAGAAAGACACCAAATTTGGGAGACATCTATTAAAATGTTTGAAATAATAAGAAAGTTGACAAGAAATAAGCTTTTTCAGATAATGTACAGACTATTGCAGTCAGCCGCCTGAAATGTTTGCTTATACACTTTGCTTTCCTATAATGATTTAAAATCAGTGTGATAGTTTTCATGAAGAACACTGAGCGTACAGGTATTATGACGAGATAAATGTTGTGTTACATGTATCTACCCAAATAAGTAAAATATGAAAATTCTTGCCTCCCAAACCAGTGATTGATCTCCTGATTTATATCTCATCACTCTATGCAGATGCTGTGTGAAAAAAAAATTGACTAAACAGTATGCTTCTATCCATTGAGTTGATTTATTATTAATTATTTTGCTTTGAATACACCTTATTGCTACAATATGAATATGTCCACCATTACAAACTGTACATGTACATCACAAATATTCCATGTAAAATGTTGATGTTTTAATACAAAATATATGATGCCACAATGGAAAAGTAATTGTTGTACATGTATGACGTTAATGGTTTAAGAACGGACAGATTCTTAGGTCAGGTGGGACAATAAGGGGGAAGGGGGCGACTTCTCCAGTCATGCTTCAGTGATTCCCTAGATAATCAACCAAATAGTAATGTTTGTTACGAAAAAATATACTAAGTGTAAAACCTGATGATGTGAATAAATTGAAATCAGACATATCAAATAAAATTTTCAGTGCTTTTGATATATCAATGGGCAATCTGATGAGTTAAGACTTTTTTGACTGATTTTTATAGTTCGTTCTTATGTTGTACTGTTATACATGTACCACTGTCCAAGGTTTGGGGGGGGGGGGGGTCAGAATCCCGCTAACATGTTTACCACGCCACATTTTTTATGTGTGTGTCTGTCCCAAGTCAGGAGCCTACAACTCAGTGGTTGTTGTTTGTTTATGTGTTACATATTTGTTTTCGTTCATTTTTTTATATAAATAAGGCCGTTGGTTTTCTGGTTTGAATTGTTTTACATGTCATATCAGGGCCTTTATAGCTGACTATGTTGTATAGATTTTGATCATCATTGACCTATAGTTGTTCATGTCTGTGTCATTTTGGTCTCTTGTAGACAGTTGTCTCATGGGCAATCATACCACATCTTCTTTTTTTATAATGACTGCTGATCACCACTGTGTTCATACTGGGACTATTATGGTCCAACAACCAGTGGCGGATCCAGAAATTTTCATGAGTGCAGGCCCACCAAATTTCCCAAAAAAGGATTGCATGCCCCCTGGCCACCCACAGGCACTTGTTTCTATCCATACGAAGGTCGACTATCCATATAAATAGAAGAAGGTGGCTAACGAAATTTTTTTTAGGTCACGACAGTCTCCGCTTGGGACGCTTTTTCTACCCTTCAACTTAATGCTAAAAATCCCTACCTTATATGAATCGATTCAGTGAATATTTCCTTTAACACTAAACTAATTTCATAATCCCTACAGTGTTCCTCTTCACGGTAATCTACTCTCAATTCACTAAACCATGTCCAAAAGTTCAACTACCATCTTTCCAATGTATCTACTTCCGGTTGTGGGCAGAATGCTATCTTTTTAAAAACGAAATGATTCTGTAAAATTACCAGTTTATTATTTTCATTATCAATATATTTTTAAAGATGAAATTTCACCGAAATAAGTACATTTATTGTTGTTATTAAAAAAATCAGAAAGTCAGAAACTAATTTGAATGAATTCGATAATACTAGAGAATTCCGAATGTATATGGTAACTCTAAAGAATTTCATCGATCTTTTATTTTGGAGGTAAAAAAACGTATCAGAATTAGGGGAAAGAAACTGAGTCAATGAAAACAAAATAAATTTACTGCGATGTCAACCGGAAGTAGATACATTGGAAAGATGGTAGTTGAACTTTTGGACATGGTTTAGTGAATTGAGAGTAGATTACCGTGAAGAGGAACACTGTGGGGATTATGAAATTAGTTTAGTGTTAAAGGAAAATATTCACTGAATCGATTCATATAAGGTAGGGATTTTTAGCATTAAGTTGAAGGGTAGAAAAAGCGTCCCAAGCGGAGACTGTCGTGACCTAAAAAAAATTTCGTTAGCCACCTTCTTCTATTTATATGGATAGTCGACCTTCGTATGGATAGAAACAAGTGCCTGTGTGGCCACCTTCTAAATCAGTCTCCTGACAGCTACAAAGAATAAATTATCAGGTACGAGTACATCAAAGATCATCAAACTATCTACCCCACATGCAAACATCTATTTGGGAGTTCACTGCACAGGCACTTGTTTCTATCCATACGAAGGTCGACTATCCATATAAATAGAAGAAGGTGGCTAACGAAATTTTTTTTAGGTCACGACAGTCTCCGCTTGGGACGCTTTTTCTACCCTTCAACTTAATGCTAAAAATCCCTACCTTATATGAATCGATTCAGTGAATATTTTCCTTTAACACTAAACTAATTTCATAATCCCTACAGTGTTCCTCTTCACGGTAATCTACTCTCAATTCACTAAACCATGTCCAAAAGTTCAACTACCATCTTTCCAATGTATCTACTTCCGGTTGTGGGCAGAATGCTATCTTTTTAAAAACGAAATGATTCTGTAAAATTACCAGTTTATTATTTTCATTATCAATATATTTTTAAAGATGAAATTTCACCGAAATAAGTACATTTATTGTTGTTATTAAAAAAATCAGAAAGTCAGAAACTAATTTGAATGAATTCGATAATACTAGAGAATTCCGAATGTATATGGTAACTCTAAAGAATTTCATCGATCTTTTATTTTGGAGGTAAAAAACGTATCAGAATTAGGGGAAAGAAACTGAGTCAATGAAAACAAAATAAATTTACTGCGATGTCAACCGGAAGTAGATACATTGGAAAGATGGTAGTTGAACTTTTGGACATGGTTTAGTGAATTGAGAGTAGATTACCGTGAAGAGGAACACTGTGGGGATTATGAAATTAGTTTAGTGTTAAAGGAAAATATTCACTGAATCGATTCATATAAGGTAGGGATTTTTAGCATTAAGTTGAAGGGTAGAAAAAGCGTCCCAAGCGGAGACTGTCGTGACCTAAACAAAATTTCGTTAGCCACCTTCTTCTATTTATATGGATAGTCGACCTTCGTATGGATAGAAACAAGTGCCTGTGGTTCACTGTATTGCAAGTTTTTTTTGGGGGTTCGAAGGATCGTATAAATCATTGCATTGGGGGTCATTGTCAAAATATAGAGCTAAAGATAAATTATATAATTTGCAACAGCTGACACTATATATATATAGTGCACTGAAACCCTTGCAAATAACAATACAGTGTCAGTGGTGCTTGGTGTAGGCTTCTTTGCACATAAGAAACCATATTGCTCACCTTGTAATTTTTGTATTCTTCTAATAAGTATCGTCGGGTTTGTTTATTTACACCAGAAATCAATGAAGCGATGAATGCTGGAAACGAAATTACATCTTCGGTAAATTCCATGATTCTAATATTTTCTAATGAGGGGGGGCAAGGGGTTTAACTGTTATGCTGTTATGGGACAATTTAATTCTTTGTTATCTGTTATTTTGAAAATATGTTTGCTGTTATCTGTTATTGTCTTATTCTTTGTTAGCTGTTATTGGGCTATTAGTTCTTTTGTTATCTGTTATTGTGATAATGTATTTGCTGTTAACTGTTATTGAAAATTGGAATGTTAGCATTTTTTTTGACGTCACAGTCAATATTCGGTATAAATTGTAGATCATTGGACATTGGGGTCTACCACTACTAATATGTTTGTCCCGTATTCAGAGAAGGATTCCATTAACATTTACCCATCACAGAAGTGAGGACCAAGACAATTCAAGTATATCTTATGATTATCCTTTGTAATAAATTCTATTTTTTTATGAATGTGTATTTAGAACTATCTTAATTTTTTGTATGAGAATGATGTTCCTTGTTTCCCGTACGAACATATTAAATTAAAACAATTCTTAATATGACAAAAAGGAAAACATATGGCCAGGAATATCTGACAAGGATCTCAATTAAGGACTAGGTCCTAACAACCAGTTAACCTTTTATATAATATGGTACATAGACTCAGCTCTGTGATTCTATTCAAAGCAGAACCAAATGCATTGTGCAATGAAATAGACCGACCGTGTAAGGGCTAATAGCCAGTCAAGGTCGTTAAAAACTTCCATTTGTACAATGAAAGTTCCAACCATGTACTTGGGTCCGAAGCTGCACATAACTCATCACAAACAAAGATTTTTTTCGTCTCAAGCCATCGTGTCCCTACTGTATTCTACTTACTAGTACACTTGGTACAACCAAAAACCTCAGCTGATAAAAAAATGTTCAAATAAGGCCTTTGAAAATAGAAGATTTATTGCTTTTGGAGTGTCAAAACTCGTTCGAAGTACTTGCATGCTTATAATTGGTGCCTTTAATTTTGCTACCCTATATACCACTTTGCCTCATAGTCTTATTAAGAAAAATTCACACACCTCATTAAATGGTCATTTAAAAAGTCAGAATATTCAAACTCTTTTAGGTCATTTTTTTTTATTAGCAACAAAGAAGGGAGCTTCAGTCAATATATATAAACAATACACCAACATTTCATGAGAACTGCTGAAAGCATTTTTGAGTTATTTTTGAAAACTAGAAAATACCACCTTTTTCTTATGAATAAAATCCCTGAACTCAATAACATAAAATCTAAAATTAATAAAAATCGAAAGGGAGTTTACAACAATAGATATAAACATTTCAGCAAAGTTTCATGGGAACTGCTGAAAACATTTTTGTGTTAATGTCTGAAAACTGGAAAATCCCCCCTTTTTAATTAATAAAACCCGTTAACTCGGAAACGTAAAATCTTAAATTTATAAAAATTGAAAGTGTCCTCATGTTAATAGATATAAACAATTCATCAAAATTCCTTGCTGTGTGAAAGCATTTTTGAGATATTATCAGAAAACTGAAAAAAACACCAATTTTATTGAATAAAAACCCATTACCCAGAAACTTAAAATCTAAAACGTATAAAAAAAAACCAAAAAGGAAGCTCACGTCAATAGATAATAACAATTTCCCAAAGTTTAATGCAAATTGGTTTAAAGAGTTTTTGAGTTAATGTCCGACATGTTGATAACAGACGGACAACACTATGTATACCATAATACGTTCCGTAAACGAGCGTATAAAAAATATTATCATATATTGAGTAGTAATTCAAACACATTCTAGATACATAAATTAATACTAAAAACATAGTCATAGAAAATGGAATGCATTACAAAGGATTATATCCGTAATAAGAAATACTGATTTGTCAAAGACCGAATTATTTTAATATTTCATTTACTGTTATCTGTTTTTGTCCATTTTAATTCCTTGTTATCTGTTATGAGCCAAATCAATTTGCTGTTTTGCTGTTATTGGGACCCCCCTTGCCCCCCCTCTCTAATCAATATGTCCAAGCAATGAAAAATAAATCGTTATTATTTTTATACATAGAGCATACGTTTTATGTATTTACTATTTAAAATCTAAGCTTACGAAGAAATCTAACACAAAAGTATCTCAATGCTCGTCGATCTCAATCATTTAACCGTTTTAATACGCAGTTTAAAGTGTAAATTATACGCATTACTGTTCTATTTTTAGAGAATAGCAATAATACATAAATGTACAGTTTCTTAACAAAATAGCAACATAATTACAAGATTAAATCACCACATTGTCACAAGATTATATAATCTGCACCAAATTGACAGTTTGTCGTGAGTTATCATCATAACTAATCACTATAGCAAATGAACACTTTATCATAATATGTACATATAACCTAGTATCATGATTTCAATCCGACCCCACTTACGAACGCGTTGAACATATAATGCATGCCACTCATTAATAGCCAATCAGACGTTAAAAAGACCTTCATTTCCCAAAAAATCATTCCGGAAACATCCACGAAGCAGTATTTATAACCAATGAAATAACAGAAATATCGTTAACAGATTTACCCGAACCTGACGTTTAGCCTCTGACTAATCAGACCGTATGATGACCATGGTCATACGGTAACAAGATTCATTCCGTGAATATTGCTACCTGCCGCTGAGTTTTTAATGAACATTTAATCTGATTCGGTCATAGAAAAGCTGTTGATATTCCTTTCGTTAATATAATTATCGTTGTGTGTTTTGTTTGGTTTCTTATTTTTAAAAGGGGGCGTTGGCAGGGGTATCAGGTCCGTTCGCGCCCAATATAGTTTCGCACCCTACACGTTCGCACCTCACATTTTCGCCCCCCACGTCCGTTCGCACCCTACATGTTCGCGCCCAATTTTTAATAAAATTTAAGATAGAATGAAATTCAAAACAGTGTGGCTGTGGCCATTGATTGACACATTAAATTCATCAATTGACTGGACAATTTACGTGAACGTTTGTCTGTAACGACCACTGTTCACGACGTACCTACGATAGACATTTAAACTGTGGGGTCACCAAGGTTTCTTAACGCCTTTTATTATAAAATAATTCGAAAAATTAATCAGAAATAACCTTTATGTTTTGATTTATATAATTGATATAAATCAAAACATCGTGTTATTTCTGATTAATTTTTTCGAATTACTTTACTAAGGTGTTGAGAACCTTTGGTGACCCCATAGTTTAAGTGTCTTTAAAAAGTACACAGTGAGCAATGGTCGTTACATACAAACGTTCACCTAAATTGTCCCAGTCAATGGATGAATTTAATGTGTCAATCAATGGCCAAAGCCACACTGTTTTGAATTTCATTCTAAATTGTTAGAAAATATTCATATGAATATAACAAATAATTGTAAATCTATTTGAATAAAATTTGAGAATTCATTGAATAGATTTTTTTTTATCAATCTGATGATTTACTATTAAATGTTGATTATGTATGATTATTGCTAATTGGTATTTATAAACAGCCTAATTTGGTGTTATTGTTTACTGTTGTTTATAAATCATGATTGTTGTTTTAAATTGCTTTGATGTAAATACCTGAGACTACTAGTAGTCTCAGTAAATACTAATAAAATAAATATTAATTATAGCAATACACTTACCATGCATACCAGTTGTTCAACATGTTGTCAGATTCGCACTTAATTGACTAGAAACAGTGAAAAACAAATTATTTCAATACACTAACCAAAACACGATTAAAAATTATTCAACACACAAATGAAATAGTTGTTGCCAGAATAACATAATCCGACTTAAAACAAGGACTTTTTTTTTATAAACTTGTCATGACACAAAAAAACTTGTCAGAATCTCGAATTATTTAGAAACAATGGCATATATATTTATACCAATACACCTCCAAAAAATCGGTAAAATTAGGTGCGAACGTGTGGGGTGCGAACGAACTTTTCCGCAAAATGTGGGGTGCGAAAGTGAATGGGGGCGAATGTGGAAGGGTGCGAACGTGATTGGGCGCGAACAGACCCGGATTCGTTGGCAGGAGCATGCTCTTTTTATTTTGTCAAAGGCATGTGTCATTTTTAGGGCTCATGGTTTTCAATCTCTGGTTACAGTGGAGGTTCAAACTCATCATGACTTTAAAAACTTATTAAAAATTCATTTTGCAGTTTCTTGGGGCATGCTTCAATGATTCCCAATATAATCAACCAAATTTTTCCCACGAAAGGGGGGGGGGGGGCCTGGATCCACCTATGTGCTTGTTCGCCCTGGGTGCTTTGCCCTTATACCCATTCGCCCTGTTCTATTTTTTTTATTTTGTCCTCTTTAATGTAAATTATTTGAATGAAGTATGTAAAATTTGGTTGACAATTTTGGGCATAAACCACATACGCCAAAACGTTGGAGATTTTGTCTGGATTGACTATTCATTTGCATCCATTGCTACACATGCATTTATTTCTAAACATATTTTCACTTTTGCATACAGATGCAGAATATTCCTTTTCAGCCTGTCTTGTGTCATGTAACAGGGTCTTTTATACATGTGGCTCACTAACTGCTTTTTGTTCAAGTTAATCTTTTTAGACATTTGATATCTGGTGGAGAGTTGTCTTATTGGCATTGATCATACCCCAACTTTCTAATTTTCATATTACTTAAAGGTAACTGTATTTATTACCTTGACTTGAATAAATAACTACTTACAAAAAACAATTCCAAATGTAAAAAAAAAATGAAATATAATTTCAAATGATACAATGTAGCTAGCCTTATGGAATATTTTGTATGTTGTACATCTCTTTTCTCCTTTTAGTGACGGGGGGCCTATTTTGTATGGTTGGCTGCTTCATATCTGGTGATGGGATATACATTTAGTTATGTAGTGTTGAATACTGGTCCCCACCCCCTAATTGATAGGAATAAACAAAACAAAAATTCTTTCACTCAATCTCAACAACAAGGCAAAAGTGAAGTAAATCAATATAAGCATACTACTGGTTCTGCCCGTTTTCTGCTCTTTGGTTGGGTTGTTATCTCTTTGACACATTGCCCTTCTATATTCTCAATTTTAAAGATTATTCAAGTATGTGATATGTGATAAATATCCAAAAATGATCTTATTTGATAAAATTCAGCCTTGATCCACAATTTCTTGAAAAAGTACCAAAGCAAAATGCAACATGTGGGTACATGTCTAATTTACCAGGAAAAAAGTCGAATAATTCTGGAATGGCAAAACTTGAATTTGCCCAAAACTAAAAGCGAGCTTTTTTAAATTACACTCATGCAAAATAAAAGGGAAACACTTGAGGCCAGAGGGAAGATATACTATTCGGTTGTCAGAAGTATAAAATAAACGTGGAATCTTATTAATTATATAACAGTGAAATTGCTTAAAACAAAATATTCATGAAAACAACTGAGTCAATAATCTGATTTTTTTTTAATAAATATGGTGACATTTCACTTCTGCACTTTTTAATGTTGATGAGTCTCACATATTTAAAAAATCCTCTTGTTACTAAACTTTGGAGCCCATAGTCTGTTAAACTTTCATTTATTAAATCCTGCATTAGTTCAACAAAAATGTCCCCTTATAATCACTTGAACCACCTCGGATAGCATTCTGTACATGAATATATCTCTCATAACAAATTTCATATAAATTGCTGATTCCAGGTATCAAAATTTTTATCCTCCAGTAAAATTATTCCTCTGACAGGATGTGTTGTCTACTGAAAATGAAAAATGAAATTTTTTGTTATTAAATTAAGTTTGTTAATTCAATCAAAAAGTAATGAAGAATGATAATTATAATATATTGTATTTCATTGTTATTGCAATCTATGACCTCAATACAGTCTGCTCAAGTCATTCTCTTATCTAAAAAAAAAACAGATGCTCCGCAGGGCGCAGCTTTATACGACCGCAGAGGTTGAACCCTGAACGGTTGGGGCAAGTATGGACACAACATTCAAGCTGGATTCAGCTCTAAATTTGGATTGTGATTAAATAGTTGACACAGCATAGGTTTCTGACACAGAATGAATGTGGTCTAATGAACTTAAAAATTTTGTTTTGCCTTTGAGCAATTCACTATGCTGTTAATATTAATCCTCTCAAAAAAATGTTTGAAGAAATTTTTTTTTATTTATGAAATCTGAAATAATAAAAATTTACCCCCCCCCCCCAATTTTTTTTCACATCCCCCTTTCCCTTATTCCAAAACTGATCTCAATTCAAATTTCTACTGGAGTTTGCAACAATAACTAAACTCATTTAAATGACATTAAAATTTTAAATTTAATGGTAAGTGTTGTAATCACTAGGTAAAGATTGTTAATTTATCAGTTGGTAGTAAAAGTGAATATACATTGTATATTGTATAAAACAATGATTTAAGTTGATTCAACTACTATTCTGAACAAAGAAAGATAAGACTCCAATTGAAAATTTCATGCTATTGCACAATATTGTGCAATTAGATATTTCTTGCTATTGTGTAATACTGTGCAATTGAAAATATTTGCTATTGCACAATACTGTGCAATTGAAGATTTCTTGCTATTGCGCAATACTCAGTGTGCAATTGAAAATTTCTTGCTATTGCACAATACTTAATATAATAATTTTGGATCCTGATTTGGACCAACTTGAAAACTAGGACCATAATAAAAAACCTAAGTACATGTTTAGATTCAGCATATCAAAGGAGCCCAAGAATTCAATTTTTGTTAAAATCAAACTTAGTTTAATTTTGGACCCTTTGGACTTTAATGTAGACCAATTTGAAAACGGGACCAAAAATTAAGAATCTACATACACAGTTAGATTTGGCATATCGAAGAACCCCAATTATTCAATTTTTGATGAAATCAAACAAAGTTTAATTTTGGACCCTGATTTGGACCAACTTGAAAACTGGGCCAATAATAAAAAATCTAAGTATTTTTTTAGATTCAGCATATCAAAGAACCCCAACTTGGCCAAGAATTCAATTTTTGTTAAAATCAAACTAAATTTAATTTTGGACCCTTTGGACCTTAATGTAGACCAATTTGAAAACAGGACCAAAAATTAAGAATCTACATACACAGTTAGATTCAGCATATTGAAGAACCCCAATTATTCAATTTTTGATGAAATCAAACAAAATTTAATTTTGGACCCTTTGGGCCCCTTATTCCTAAACTGTTTGGACCAAAACTTCCAAAATCAATCCCAACCATCCTTTTATGGTCATAAAGCTTGTGTTTAAATTTCATAGATTTCTATTGACTTATACTAAAGTTATTGTGCGAAAACCAAGAAAAATGCTTATTTGGGCCCCTAATTCCTAAACTGTTCGGAATTCAACTCCCAAAATCAATCCCAACCTTCCTTTTGTGGTCATAAACCTTGTGTTTAAATTTCATTGATTTCTTTATACTTATACTAAAGTTATTGTGCGAAAACCAAGAATAATGCTTATTTTGGCCCTTTTTTGGCCCCTAATTCCTAAACTGTTGAAACCAAAACTCTCAAAATCAATCCCAACCTTTCTTTTGTGGTCATAAACCTTTTGTCAAAATTTCATAGATTTATGTTTACTTAAACTAAAGTTATAGTGCGAAAACCAAGAAAATGCTTATTTGGGCCCTTTTTGGCCCCTAATTCCTAAAATTTTGGGACCAAAACTTCCAAAATCAATCCCAACCTTCCTTTTGTGGTCATAAACCTTGTGTTAAAATTTCATAGATTTCTATTCACTTTTACCAAAGTTAGAGTGCGAAAACTAGAGGTATTCGGACGACGACGACGACGACGCCAACGTGATACCAATATACGACCAATTTTTGCGGTCGTATAAAAATGGTCAGATTTATTAAAACGCTTCATTTGCATGGATATGATGCACATCATGTAAGAGTTAATTCCCTTATATTGTTTTTTTTATCAAAAATTAAATTTAAATTATGGTACCCTTCATTCTTGAAATTAGGTGTTAAATCCAAATGTAACTATCTTGACATTTACCGGTATACAGCATAGATAACAGAATAAAATCTTTAAACTATTAAAAGAATACCATTCGGCCTTAAAGTCTGTGTATGATTCTTTTACCTATATCTCATTAATTATAATTTCCATCCTCAATTTATTCCATTGGCAACTTTTATATATAAAAAAGAATAATTTAGTATATAATTATGTCTAACTGTTAAATGTAGATATTTTCAGTCTATTCCCTTATGAAAACAGTCTGCATACCATGTATATTATGTTTTTGTTTCATATTTGTGGGATTGAATTCATAGCACACTGTAAATAACTGACTATTTTTACCCTAAACAGACACTTTTGGATTACTTACCCTTAATATATTCTAGTCCTATTGTTTTCTATCAAAATCATTTTGCTTTCAATATTACTGGACACTGGTCGTTGACATTCCATTTGATTACTGTTTTCTTGTTGTATGTATATCACACATACATTTGTACACATGTACATGTACAAGTGTTTTTTGTTGATATATAAAAGTCCTACATGTATGTATTGAATTTTTGATTCATAGTGAACATCTTTCTCCTTCCTGTAAATATAAAGCAAATGTACATACAATTACTAAATAAATTATATACTAAATTATTCAAAGCAAAATTAAACTTTGCATTGTTAATTATCAACACATTAATACAAATTTGCCATATGAATTACCAAGAAAATACATGTTTTTACTAAGTATTATAAATAATTATGCCTCAAGCATTTTGCTCAATACATAAAAGTTAAAGGCAATAATGGGCAAAGAAAATATTTCCAAGTCTTGAAAATTAATTTTTTATGTATAATATAAAAAAAAAGATGTGGTATGATTGCCAATGAGACAAATATCCACAAAAGACCAAAATGACACAGACATTAACAACTATAGGTCACTGTACAGCCTTCAACAATGAGCAAAGCCCATACCGCATAGTCAGCTATAAAGAGCCCCGATAAGACAATGTAAAACAATTCAAACAAGAAAACTAACGGCCTTATTTATGAAAAAACGAAGAACAAATATGTAACACATAAACAAACGACAACCACTGAATTAAAGGCTCCTGACTTGGGACAGGCACATACATAAATAATGTGGCGGTGTTAAACATGTTAGATAACAATGTTTAATATCATAACATGGAGCAGATTTGAGTGTTAACAATCCTTTCATTAACATTTTTATATTCAATTATATTATAGTGTACATAAATATCATAACATGTACAATACAAGCTAAAATTATATACATTTTGGGGGCACTCACAACCCAGTTTTTCTCAATTAAAATCATGGAACCACCACTGTCATGACTATTGAGACCTTGTTGGAAAAAATTTGGTTGATTATAATATAGGGACTGAAGCATGACTGGAGCCCCCCCCCCCCCCCCCCCCCCCCTTTTATGAAAAGTTCTGGTTTTGCCACTGAAATTTGTTAGTTTCTGGTCTGACATGCAACTGTATGTCACTGTGTAAGCTCTCAAATGGGTGACGGGTGATTGGTTAATTACAATGGGGATACTACATGTATCTGGTTTATTTTTTTATATATGGGAAAGAAGAGTATGGATAGTGAACCCCCATTGTCAGAAACAAGTGCCTATAATCCCTTTCCCTTTGTATTGTATCAATTTGTGTTCATAAAAGATTTAATTTTTATAGATAAAATATTAAACTTGAGTGTACATGTATTATATAAATGAAATCAGGGACATATAAAAGTTCAAAATTCTTTATTTTCCAATTAAGGGCCCCTGACGGGCAATAATAACAACAATACACAATACATGCATGTACATTCTGATTCTTAACATATAATGAGTTTTGTCTCTTGCTTGTTCATGTTGTTATAAGTGTCAAAAGTTATGTTTTATTGTTGTTTTGTTTTGTATATGTTTTTATATGTGTTCATGTGTTTCTGCGATGATCCTTTTGTACTGGATTTTATCCTGAATAAAATTAGTTAGATAGTTAGTTTATAATGAAGATAAAATTAATTGTTCCCAGATAAAATGGGAATTTATTTATATAAGACCAGGTATAAAGTAGCCAAGAGTTAAAGTGAATATGTCTTACATTCTAATGATTTAGTACATGGACGTCTTTGACGTGCAGCAAAATTCATTGAGTACCCACCGACCCCACCCCCTTTTTTTTTAGAGAACTTACAGTCGGCATGAAACATGATCATCCACGCTTTCAAATTTGATTCGTTTTGGTCCGTATTTGCAGTTTCATGTTTACAATGTTCACAAAGTGATAGCGTGAATTATTTCCAGGGAGATCGTGAAGAACACTTTTTTTAATTTTGTCTGTCCAGTTTGAAAACGGATGTTGACAGTGGGTATAATATTTCCGGAGACAAGGGCGGATACCCCAGACCGAAATCCGAATGTAATAAAATAATAAATGTGATAAATAGTAAATTCATTACATGAAAAGGAAATGATGAAAACTTGGATTTCAATATTCATGTTTCACATATTATTTTACACTTTATTTTTGCCGTTGAAATCATTTCTTGGGATACGACTTCTATGAAAATAATTACCTGCAATATCTGGAATAAAGCTTTAATTTTTATCTTTTATGTTGTGTGGCACAAAGTTTAAGAATACAAGAATGTCATAAATGCAACTTTCAACGAGGAATGCCAAATCCGACGTCAAATAATGGCCGCCATTACGTGTTGACAACGTCGTCTAGTGAACCGTATCACTGAGCGCCGAAATCCTTACTCAGGCGCTTCCGGTTGTCCTACTGTAATACAGACTGAAACATTAAAGCAAATTTGACAAAAATTACGATACAAATGTTTTATAAGTTTAACAAATTAGTATTCAATAATTTCAAGTAAATTTTGAGCATAGACATACAATCATGTAAATTTAAACTAAAACAAATCTCATTTATATCCAAACTTAACAAAATTAATTGAGTTCTAGCTAATGTAGAATAAACAAATAGATGAATGTTGAAACCCGTTGATATTGTTTGCCCTAGTCCTTAGTCGGGAATCGGATGTTTAGGGCCCTTTATAGCTTGCTGCTCGGTGTGAGTCAAGACTCAATTTTAAAGAGCATACTTTGACCTATAATTGTTTACTTAAAAACTGTGACTTGAATAAAGAGATGTCTGGTTGGCGCTTCTACCACATCTTCATTGTGTTATAATCTGAAACTCTAGAAAACAAACAAATGTGTTAACAAAGAAAAACATAAAGGCATATAGACAAAGTATGTTAGGTCAACGAAAGACAAGAATACAATGATTTATAAAAACAAAAGGATGTATAAGTACCGAGCCCGTTAAATGGATATTACTAAAAATAGAATATACAGTACAAATAAATATTTGTAATGACAAATAAAGGAATACTACAATACGTTATTAAGGAAGTGCGCTCCTAATTTTTTATAAATTTTTCCAGATATTCGTAATCCTCTGATTTTTATCCATGTAATGCCACAAAAAAATGCCCATTAACCCCTTTATTTCTTTGAAAATCTTATTAATCATTTTTTTAATCGTTTTTGATTGGAAAAGGGTGTCAATGTTAAATGCATGAAAATTCTAGAGATAATTTTTTTCCCGCCAAATTATTAATGGCGTATATCTCGATAACAAGCTTAAGCACACTGACCTCTAATGTTTTTTTTTTTTGGTTTTTTGGTTTCTTTATCATTTATATACTATCAATACATAATAGTCTCCTTAAAATCTTGAAACAGAGTAGCGAACATCCTTAAGATGATACAAAATATCATTCCCTAGAATCTGTACTTCAAGACCATTGTGTATTGATTGAAGTTGATACGGGATAATTTTCAATAGAATCATATCATCTTCCGATGAACTGTTTTAGAAAAAGACGAGGAATTCTTTGACAAACTTCTGATTCATCAAATTTCTTCTCAGAGAGTGGTGGTGTATACAAAGTCTGAGTAGCAATTGAAATCCGAATGAGTGGGTAAATGTATATTCTGTATGCAGATTCAGTTGGTATATTGTTACTGGGCCCACGATTCAATTCTTTTTTAGTGAAGAACCACACTGATTTTACCAGAAAATATACTGAAGACGATGTTATCAAAATTCAAATTGTTAGCAGTTTAATTTGTAATTTTGATCGGATATTGTTTTGTGTATTATCGTTTGTAGTTGTGATTCTATATTTTATTTTCTGTTCGTATGTAACAGTAAAGATAATTAAACACCCAGTTCTTTAGTTTGAATTTAGTTTAAAGCACCTACAAAATGTATGCCATTGTATGTGCACATGATTTATTTGTTTTACATATTTTGATTTGGAAGAAGGCCGACAAAATTAGTTGCTCAATTACTTACATAATTATATATTAATATTATTGTAATTGTTCAAATAACATTATTAAACACCTTATCTTGATTTATATCCAATTTTTAGAATTTACCTGTGACGGTACGATACAGTAGTTTTACAGACATACAGTTCGTAATTCTATTACGCTGTTTTGTTTACAGTCTTTTTTTAATATTAGTTATTCGTCGTTATTCTTTGGTTAACATGTCGAAGTGTACTTTATATTATTTCGGTATGTATGTCTCTGTCTCGGGTGCTTTTGCATTTATTTGTATTGTATTCCCGTCATGTAATGTTGCATTTTTTTCAGAAAACAAATCCTTATATTTAACATTGCAATAAAGCGCGAGGTTTGTCTAGGCACGTAACCAGGTTCAGCCACCACTTTTTTCTTTAAATATCCTGTACTAAATCAGGCATATGCCACTTATCTAATAGTTCGTTTCTATGTATTTTGCATTGCCATTTTTTTGTTGCACTTCAGTATTCTGTTGTTTCGTTGTTTTCCTGTTATTTTTTATGTTTTCCCTCGGTTTTAGTTTGTAACTCGGATTTGTTTTCTTTCAAATGATTTGTGACTTTTGAACAACGGTATATACTACAGTTGCCTTTATACAACCAATAATATTCCTAAAAATACAAATGAGTTAAGCTTGTGAGCCTTATTTGGTTTATTGTATAAAATGAAGGAACTTTGTTTCACACACATTTCTGTTTTTTAAATGCGAGAAATTGTTTGAGTACTGCTCTTGTTTTCAAATCGAATATTTATTCGTTTTGTTTAATCTTATGATTATATAAAAGAGGCACACAAGATACCAAAGGGACAGTTAAACTCACAAATCGAAAACAAACTAACAACGCCACGGCCAAAAATGAAAAGTACAAACAGACAAACAACAGTACACATGACACACCATAGACAACTAAAAAAATACGTAACACGAACCCCAACAAAAACTAGGGGTGATCTCAGGTGCTCCAGAAGGGTAATTAGATCCTTGTCCATATGTGGCACTCGTCATGTTGCTCATGTTATAACAAAACCTGTAAATAGTCTAATTAGGTAGGTCATATTTTTGAAAGGGAAGGTGGTTGTTGTTACGACGTAAGAAACATATCCGATATCATCCGTGAAACGGTTATTCCAACTCGTGATGGCGTCCGTAAAATTTACGAAGGCATGACTTTATTAACACTCAATTTATACCATTCAATTTATTTCTATAATTTTTTATTTTTGATTATGTTCATTTGTTTGAAAATCCCTCCATTTAGATAAAAACTAATGAAAAGTAAAATGAGTAACCAAAACATTAACTATTTTACTATAAGAGCAGTGCACTTCAAGGACAGCGCTCAAATATTGTAGATGCTTTGTCGTCAGATGAGATTCAGATAAGTTGACAATTGTCTTAGCTTTGAAACTGAGTTTCGTACCTTACACTGCTCCTTATGAACCATCTGCCATACCTTGACCAGCTCTTCAGTAACAAGCTAACTTGCTTCCAAGAGACAGGAAGAATCTGCTGAATTGTCTCGTAAATGATATTGCAGTCAATATCATTTTAAAGCGAGGAACCATTCAATAATAAGCCTAATTGCGATGTTACTAAATTAAAAGCAAAAAAAAATCGAAATCACATTGATCACTTAGCACTGTTGCTATGTATCGTCGTTGGCTTTTCAATGCGAAAAGAAAGCCTTAATGAAATGAGAACAAGGCTCTGTGTTGAAGGCCGTACCTTGACCTATCACGGTTTGCTTTTATAAATTGTTATCTTGATTGAGAGTTGTCTCATTGGCACTCAAACCATATTTCCTGTATCTAAGAACAATACAGCAAAGGCTAAACGAAAGCGCAAGATCAAAGAAGGAAACAGATACACCAGATATTCAGAAGAAAAATCGCTTATTAATTTCAGGACTGCCAGTAGATTTTTCGAACACATGTTTTCCGGACTAACTCATTTTGTTGGGAGGTATATATATATATATAAATTAGGAATTTCCCAATGCACTTAGTAAATACAAGTAATTCCTTAAATGGCTCAGTTATTACCAGTAATTACTCATTTGAAAATGAATTTTTACACCTATTTACTAACTGTCAAAACAATGTTGTAATATGGACAGCTGATCAAACGTTATGGTTATACTAACTAGAAGATCAGTGAGTACTTGAAAAGTGATCAGCCAAAAATGTACCTTTTTTTTGTCGGTGCATAATTAGCTACGAGATAAAAAAAAATATGATTTTTTATTTGTTAAATCATTAATGAAAATGATATAGTGAAATAATAATTCACTTTTAGCAGCCAATCTGGTTCTAATTTGTTGAATAAACTGATAAACATGGTTGATGAGTTGTGCACTTACAAGTTAATAATTGAACTTCATTGAATATGTTTTCATGTGACCTTCAATTCAACCCCTGCTTGGAATGGGTTACCGACCTATTCAGCTATCAAAATTGTACAGGTTTTGCGGAACCTAGTGTCTTGCCTACTATTGCTGTTAGTCGCAGGTTCAACAAAAATGGGAAAAAAATAAAATGTACCTCTAGATAATATCTTTTGACTAGTACTGTAAAAAGCTTCTGTCCACATTTGGTAAAAATCAAGGATGGTTTATGAAATCTAATAAACGTTTTAAAACCTTTGATTGAAGAGTGTATGTTATGTTAACTGGGGAAAATAATAGTTCATTTATAAGTTATATACGAAAAAAAAGGATATTTTTTTTACAAACTTTACTTTAGAAAATATCTTATGATCACAAACAAGCTTCTGTCCAAGTTTGGTAGAAATCCAGGATATTTTCAGAAAGTTATTAAAATATAAAAATATACATAATGTTAAATGACATAAAAACTAAGTCTATTTATAAGTATAATACGGAAACACTTGATTTTATTTTTACAAAATTTACTTCTTGAAATTTATCTTTTGATCATAAACAAGCTTCTGTTCAAGTTTGGTAGAAATCCAGGATAATTTAAGAAAGTTATCAAAATCTAAAACACTTTAATCACAGAGTAAGTATATTTGTGGACGCCGCTGACAACGGAATGTAGGTTGGTTCGCTATGTCTAGCTTTCGCTGCAAAAGTTGCAGGCTCAACAAAAAGGAAAAGAATATCAACATTGAAAGTAAAACAAAGGGGATGTACCATTTATATATAAAAGAAGATGTGGTATCATTGCAAAAGAGACAACTCACCACAAGTGACCAAATGACACAGAAATTAACAAGTATAGGTCACTGTACGGCCTCAACAATGAGCAAAGCCCATACCACATGGTCCGCTAAAAAGGCCCAGAAGTGACAATGTAAAACAATTCAAACTAGAAAACTAACGGCCTAATTTACATGTATGTACAAAGAAATTAACGAAAAACAAATATGTTACACATTTTATGAATAATACATAGCTGAGAGGATAATAGAGCAGATTGTTACCCAGAAAAAACTTTGTCAACCGTGTCGAAGTCAAGTGTGACAATTCTTTTTCGAGGGGTACCAATCTGCTCTATCACCGTCTCAGCTATGTGTTATTCAATTATTTATACTGAATGTCCAATCATAATTGTCTTTTACAGATTAATTTTATTTTAAAAGTAATTTATATGACGTCACATAACGGTACGAGTATTAGTATAAAGAACAAAAGTGAGGCAAGATATTTTGTTTTTTTTAATTTGACAGTCAAAAATAAAATATGAGCCAAAACGTAGAACTTACCCATTGTATTTAATTACTTGATGTCAATTCATTTCATTGTCCTTTAAATTATCGATTTTTTTTGGGTCTTGACAAGAGGGTGACATTCAAAACAAAGAGGCTCTCAAGAGCCTGGATTGTTCAACTGCATTTCAGAGAAGATTTTTAAATGTTAGCAAACTTAATGAACAAATTGTGTAAAATTGTCTTTAAAGGGCAATAACTCCTTAAGGGGTCAATTGACAATTTTGTTTTATTAACTTTTTTGTAGATCTTACTTTGCTGAACATTATTGCTGCTTACAGTTTATAGCTATCTATAATAATATTCAAGATAATAACAAGAGTGTCAGCTTCATTGCAAACAATCTGACAAAAGAAGTCGTTGCTAAACCTATTTTGTAAAAGGAATTTAGCTCATGTCATTAGGCAAGTTGATAAGCAAAGTATGACTGATGGAGATTTTGATTTAACAAAACTATGAAATTTTAAGAATTATCAAGATCATTTAACCAAATTTGGCATAATCGAATGTCTATCATCAAAAAGAGCTGTTTTAGTTTTAGTTGCCTATAAACTTCTCACAAATGTATTTCTCAATTTTGGATTGATATCATTGTCTTTCATGCTGAAACTGATTTCAAAACTTATAAAACAACCATTTTCCAGTTTCAATTCACAAACAGTAAAGAGTATGCACTTTAGATGGGCCTTATATTCCTTATTCCTTAAATATAAGTCCTATAAAATCTCAACCGCCTTTACTTTCTTATTTGGTATCTTGACTTAATTGTAAAACAAAAATATCAATTTAGTAAATAGCTGTAAAAATGACCATAAAAATCAGTGAATACCAGTAATCACTGAAACAACTAGTAAATACATGTGATTACTAAATTGGCTAGTAATTACAGGTATTAACTAAAATGTTTAGTAATTGCGTGTAATTCCTAATTTCACCTATTAATTGTAACATATACATTGAATGTGATTACAAGTGCAACAGGGAAACCTCTCTGAAAATTCTTCAAGTTGCAAAAGGCATCGTTCTATACTATATAAATAGTACGATCAGACAATGACTTTGTTATAAATAGTCTGTTTTGTTAAATAAGGTGTTGTCGACAATAATGAAAGGTTATTTTTTGGCTGAATTTTCATTTCATGTTATTTGGTTCAAAAGGCAAGTCATGTTAGCGATGACGAGAGGTCTTCTATTCATTAAGAGTAATTTAATTGGTTAATAAATCAATTAAAATTTGTAACGCCAACTTGAATAATAAATTGACACCCTCCTTATAGTACCGAAATTGACCTCGACAAAAAAATTCCTCAATTTACGGTTTTAGGAAGTCACCTTAAAATCCAAAACAAAATTATTTTGTGATATTTCAGGCTCTGTTCGTAATTTTTTTTATTGCAAATATCATCAAGGATCATCGGGCTGCGTACCATCTATCCGAGCAACTCACAGGTCCACTACTGTACAACCCCGATATTTCTACTCGGAAACCCTCTGGCCAGTTCCCTGAATGTCACCTAGAATTGTCAAGGTATCCTATGACCTTCTGGTCAAACCTCATGACCAATTCTAACATCTCACTGCCAGGCAATATTCTATATACAATTTTTGTACCAGTAACAGATGCTCGCAGCGCCATTGTTGTGAAAATCTATGGATGGTACCAGCGAGATTCGAACCCTCAATCTCGGGATCTTAAGGCAGCGCTCTAACCAATATATATACATGTTCAAATTAAAAAAAACACAATTAATAACAATGCCTCTGTAATGGTAGCTTATTGGAATTAATAGATATACGCATATGCAATTAGACACTCTATCCGAATGGATAAAGGCAGTGAGGTCCTTAATACAAATCAGAATTAAGAAACTGAATGGGTCCATCAATGCCCATGCTACGTCAATTTTTAAAGACCCAAATGTTGCTAAACACCTATCCGACCTCCATGATAAATATGTTGTTGTCCCCGCAGACAAAGCCCCAAATAACATCGTTTTTGTCTGTAAAAGTCATTACATTAATTGCTTGATAAACGAATTAGGTATAGACAATTCACTTGGAAACTCAACATATACCCTCACGACACTTACCAAAGAGGAAATCCTGGATAATCATAGGTCTGTTCTTTGTTCCTTTGGTATTTCAACCAAAGATGAGGAACTGGATCTTCCATCACTGTATTGGATACCTAAACTACATAAGTGTCCTTACAAACAGCGGTATATTGCTGGGTCTTCCAAGTGCTCCACAAAACCTCTTTCTAAATTATTAACATCCATTTTATCAGCAATCAAAGACGGGCTTCAAAGTTATTGTGAAACTGCCTATTCTAGAGGTGGCGTGAATCAGATGTGGATACTTAAAAATTCCAAAGATCTTTTAGAGTACATACAATCTAACTCTCTTTCATCTTGTAACAGTATTAAAACATTTGACTTCTCTACTCTTTACACAAGTATTCCACATTCCAAACTTAAAGACAAATTAAAAGAGTTGGTATTACTTTGCTTCATAAAAAAGAATGGCCAACGTAGATACAAGTATCTTGTCTTAGGGAGGGATAAGTCCTACTTTGTAAAGAATCACTCTGATTCAAACAAAAAATTCTCTGAAACCGATATTATCAAGATGCTTGATTTCTTGATTGACAACATATTTGTTACGTTCGGAGGACGTGTTTTTCAACAGACTGTCGGCATACCAATGGGAACAAACTGTGCCCCTCTACTTGCTGACTTGTTTCTTTATTATTATGAGGCTGACTTCATGCAGGAACTTCTTAGGAAGAAAGATAAGAAGTTAGCAATATCCTTTAACTCTACTTTCCGCTATATACATGACGTTCTTTCACTAAACAATTCAAAATTTGGTGACTATGTGGAACGCATCTATGCCATCGAATTGGAGATAAAGGATACTACAGATACAGTTAAGTCAGCTTCATATCTTGACTTACATCTAGAAATTGACAATGAGGGTCGGTTGAAGACAAAACTTTACGTCAAAAGAGATGATTTCAGCTTTCCAATTGTGAACTTTCCATTTCTAAGTAGCAACATTTCAGCAGCACCTGCATACGGGGTATATATCTCTCAATTGATACGATATTCCCGTGCTTGCATTTCCTATCATGATTTTCTTGATAGAGGGTTACTGCTCACAAGGAAGCTATTAAATCAAGAGTTCCAAATGGTGAAGTTGAAATCATCCCTTCGTAAATTTTACGGACGCCATCACGAGTTGGTTGACCGTTATGGAATAACCATTTCACAAATGATATCGGATATGTTCCTCACGTCGTAACTACAATCCCCTTCCCTTTCATGAATTTGACCTACCGAATTAGACTATTTACCGGATTTGTAATCACATAAGCAACACGACGGGTGCCGCATGTGGAGCAGGATCTGCTTACCCTTCCGGAGCACCTGAGATCACCCCTAGTTTTTGGTGGGGTTCGTGTTGTTTATTCTTTAGTTTTCTATGTTGTGTCATGTGTACTATTGTTTTTCTGTTTGTCTTTTTCATTTTTAGCCATGGCGTTGTCAGTTTGTTTTAGATTTATGAGTTTGACTGTCCCTTTGGTATCTTTCGTCCCTCTTTCCTTTTACACAGGATCATACGTCAATCGTTAATACTGATTATTAAGACATTAGTTGAAAATAGAAATATGCTGAATGTATCAAAACAGGCAGTGGTTGAAAACATTGTGAAAATGGAGGCAAATCTTTTCGTGATCAAACTATTAAACTATCCGATATGATGAAATTATGTTATGCCTTCTTTCATTATTATTACACTTTCACGAAGTTCATCTATTTAAAATAATCCGAATACATTGTGTACACTTATATTTGACTTTTTTTTATAACTCACTTTTGCGTTCAAAAAATAAAATAACTGATGGATTATTGACAAACAATTGTTTTGATGGTTTTTCATCTTTATCTATAATATGTTTTTTTTTGTAAGGATGTTTTTTTTTTTATAAAACATTTGACAAATGTTTATTATATCCATTGTCGTTTACAGAACACCGATTCCAAAAGCCAAATAAACAGAGGCTATGGTTTTGTGTCTAACATTTATCTTAATTATATAATTATAGGCGTTTTTCAATAAAAACGTATTTTCTTGTCCTAGCCACTTTAAAAAAAAATGTGTTTGATCTTTGCAAGTAATTTTTTGTGCAGTCAGTACATTGAATTAGATTTAACATTTTTAAGCAAAGAAACAGTTTATTTTTTAGAGGTATTGATAAGATATTGACTCCTGAATGGTCCAAAACAACCAAAATGGCATGTCCCTAGACCGCCTGTTCAACATTCATACTCTAAAATATCGTAAAAAAAGGAAGAAATTAATGGTTTTTTTTACTTTACATAAGTTCTTTAATAATTCAAAAGTATGTTCAGAGCCAACATATTCTAATAAACAGCTTTCAATATAGGTTTTTTAATTTCAGAAGGTGTGTCCCTCACAAATTGTCCACTACGAAACGAAGTCATTAAAATTTGCCAATAAACAGTTTTATAAAATCAATGTAATTTTTGTTTGCAAGAGATAAAAACATTAGGGTCTTACAAAAAAAAGTGATGCTTTTATAACGGCAATTAAATTGTTGGTAAGAAAAATTGAGCACATCAAATGGACCAGAGTGATACCGTATTTTTGATAATGTCCCGTCAAATCTCCTTCAGTATCTGGTTTTAAAATTATGAAAAAATATCAGTGTACAACTTGATAAATACTTTAATGAATACAATCATAAAATTGAGAATGGAAATTGGGAATGTGTCAAAGAGACAACAACCCGACCAAATAAAAAAACAACAGCAGAGGGTCACCAACAGGTCTTCAATGTAGCGAGAAATTCCCGCACCCGGAGGCGTCCTTCAGTTGGCCCCTAAACAAATATATACTATTACAGTGATAATGAACGCCATACTAATTTCCAAATTGTACACAAGAAACTAAAATTAAAATAATACAAGACTAACAATGGCCAGAGGCTCCTGACTTGGGACAGGCGCAAAAATGCGGCAGTCTTGTTACTATTGCAATATAGGGATTGTGGGGAAAAATGAAGCATGCGAATATGTCCCTTACGAAACGGTCCCCTACGAAACAAGTATGGGAGAAAAACGTTTCGTAGTAGACACTACCACTACCATGGAGTCTTTTTTAAATCTTTTTTCAATTATATTCGTGCAAAACAAATAACAAGGGTCATTTTCATGTAATTTTTATTATGTTTTTATTAACATATAATAGGGTTGATGTCAACTACGAAACTTTTTGTCCACTACGAAACGGTTTTGTCCACTACGAAACGCATCAAAATGTTCACTAAATAACATGAGTTGAACCTTCATATGTGAAGTACTGTCTAATCTTTATCTATAAAAATGATTTTCTAATTCAGAAAAAAATTTATATTTTTCTATTATTTAAAGTAAACAAACTGGAATGTCTATAGGAAACATTCAAAATTGCAAAAAATATGTGTGTTTAGAAGAAGTTTCGTAGGGGACAAAAGTCCCCTACGAAACAGTTCACACATTATGAAAATAATATCATTTTAAAGAATATTTAAGATTGCACTTTTTGTTCACAAACAGGTCTATTATAGAGGTATTCAAAATAACTCTTGAAATTAAATTTTAGACAAGTTGATTTTCCATTTTTTTTAGGTCTGAAATTTACGCTTTTATTGAAAAACGCCAATATACAAAATTTAGTCCTGGTATCTATGATGAGTTTATTATCTTAATTACAGTGCACTGATCAGAAAATAACTATCATTTCTTGCAGTAAAGTGTCAAACGAAGATTATTTTTTTTTTTATAAATTTGATATTTTGATATTACGTGTTGTAAGTTATTTTGTTCGAATGTAAACCATCCTGTAGTGTGCATTGTTGGTTTTATCAACTTAACTTCGTAAATCGTATTAGTATTGTAAAAGTGTTGCAAAGTAAAGGAAT
This sequence comes from Mytilus edulis, assembly GCA_019925275.1. Classification (NCBI taxonomy): domain Eukaryota; kingdom Metazoa; phylum Mollusca; class Bivalvia; order Mytilida; family Mytilidae; genus Mytilus; species Mytilus edulis. The sequence goes on from CM034357.1 coordinate 32,871,689, forward strand.
GCTTGAATACAACGAACTGTTTCTGTTTTTGGTTTATTTTCTAATTTATAGCCTATATTTCCATACCAAATAAGAACATGACAATCAATCAATGCGTAATGTATATATCACTTTGTTTTTGACACTCTTATGCATGTTTTTCTACTGGACATATTTTATAAAAAACATGATTAATACAGTAAAAAAATAATGCCCTGAGAAAATATGACGAAATGCTTACACAATGTTGTGTTCAATGTAACTGTTGTTTGTGTTTATATTGTTTAAGATTCAGGAATTTTCACCTTTAAAAATAAAAAAAATCGTTAAAAACAGTTTTCTTTGGATGATTAAAAAATAATAATAGTAATGATATTTTTTTTTAAAATAAACTGTGTCTTTTCTGTATCTTTCAATGAACACATTTAAAGTTATCTAATGTACGGAAAAAGAGTAGTGAATGATATCAAATAGACTTAAAAACTCACAAATTGAAAAATGAACAAAAAAGACTAAAGGACAAACAACAGTATACAACACACAACATATAACAATGTATAAAACTAAAGACTTAGTAATATGGACCTCACCGGGATAATCTCATGTGTTCAGAAGAATTTTCGAGGCACACCTTCTAATGGAAAATGAAAATTTCACAAGCACTTAAATGATAAATACACATGTCTAATTACATATTTTGTTGTAGAACTTTTCCAAGTTTTGATATATATTTTAAAACGACTTTTAAAGAGAAATGCATATATATTTGAAATGAAAGAGGTCAGTTCTAACTGTATACAATTCTTGTCATCCTCTTATTTGCTTACCTGGTCTGAAGGGCTATGGGATCTTTTGCACTTACTTTGCATATGTTATCCGTCTGTCTGTTCTCATTTATATGTTAATTTTCCTTAACTTTCTTCTAAAACTGCACATTGTATTGAAACTTAAGTTTGTAATCTTTACACACAAGAGCATGTATAATTCAACTATAACATTTGTGATTTTCGTCTAGATTAATAGATTTTGCTGCAATTTCTAATAATGCAGCATAGAAGTCATACAGTTTTGGCGAGTATCTCTAAAATATTGCAATTAAAATTAAATTATTAGAATTTCTACCTACCATACTAATTTTAGAAAAATCTGCCAACAACCTGTTTTGGAATTCATTTTAACAAACTTGATTTTTTTCTCCAGTTTAGCAATACAGGCAATGTTGTGCTTCTTTAAAAAGAAAATTAAGAAATATATCACAAATCTAAGTAAAATAAGCCTATTATTGTAAGACGAAGATACAAACAGAACACAGCTCTTTCATTAGTGAAACATTGTATACTAAAGAAATTTTTTTTTTGAAGATCCTACTTACCACCAGTAACACGAAAAATCATGCATCGAGGATACATGTTAACATGCCGTTAATATTTTACAATAGGTTATTGGGAAATATAACTAATGCTGAAGTCCCCAAAAACAGATTATTATGGCCACATTGACAAACACGAACAAATCTATAGCTTTTGCTTAGGGTAACGCGGTAATATAACTTCACATTCAATGTTTAATCGTTATTATTGGCCTTTTATATGACTTCTTCATATGACAGACATAACTGTCGCCTTTGTCACGGGAGTGTGACAATATGGGCAGACAAAATACAAGATTGAGCAATGTTGGCATGTTAGAAAGTGACCACAGCTAAACATTATTGTTCTCTCGTTCAGCTTACACTTAACACAGTAAAGTGATCTGCATTCTGATCGAGAACAAGGTTCCCAACAGTACTCGTCTTCATTAATTTGAAATACACTGAAATCTGGAATAAAAAAAATAGCTATAGTTTACATTTTGATTAATTTGAACTCATACAAAAATAGAAATGCATATTTGAAATTTTGAACACGCATTAACATTAAAATTTAAATTAGATACAATGTCATTCATATAAAAAAAAGAAATGCCAAGGAACTCATTAAAGTTTATTTGTTCAATAAAACAAAGATCACTCGGTGCTTAATAGAGAAAAAAAAACGATGTGAAAGCAACAATAACAAAACACCACAGAGAAAAAAAATATTGAGTAGCATTGCACTTTTTCCGCAGAAGATAGCTATTGCTGCAATATTGCACCCGCCGTGTTATGTGTTTCAAGTAACTCAAGGTGATAATTAGACTTCAGTCACAATGAAGCAAAATTGTACATTATTATTATTATTATTATAATAAGGCATTTTTAAAGCGCATTATATAACACTACAATTACCCTAAGCGCTCTACATACCCGAAACTACGAAGTTAAAAATAAACCAAAATATGTTTCAAAGCATACAACATCAAATCAAATATAACAAAAGACTTTAAAAACTTCATCAAAGTGGTAAAAATGTTTTAAGAAAATCATCAATGAATAAGTAAAAATTTCAATACTTGTTATTTAAACCAAATATTTCTAAAATTGCTGAATGCTACTACTATTTGTATTTAAAAATAAGTTACTGAAAGACATCGGTTGATAACAAAAGTTATATCAAAATATATAGACACACATCGAATCAGTTGTAAATGTACAAAATAATACTATAGCAAATCAACATCAGTCAAATACAATCAATCACGGTTCCAGGTCTTAACTATAGGCGATCAAAAGATGCAACTTTGAATAAATGCACCTGTAGTCCTTTCTTAAATGATTCGAGCGGTTGTTCATTTCGAAGATTTTTCGGAAGGCTATTCCACAGAGTCTCGGTCGCCACATTGCACCTCTGTTCACAATAGATTTTGGTCCGTGATTATTTCGGGATCTCAATTAAAGCAGCTTTTTCAGATCGCGACATGATTCTTGTAACTAAACATTTGATATGTGGTCATCTGACGACGATATTCTATAACGGTCTTATAAAATGAAAGGGACGTAATTTAGTTTATGGTAGGATTCGTGTTGCTAAGTCTTTAGTTTTTTATGTTGCGTTTTATGTCTGTTTGTCTTTTTGCTTTTATAACCGTGGTGTTGTCAGCTTGTGTTTTCGATTTTTTAAAAGGTTTGAATGTCTCTCTGGTATCTTCTGTCCTTTTTTTTCCGACAAAAGTAATTGACTGATGTTAATCGATCAAGAAATTACTAACATGGCAAAGACAAACTGATTGGATTGTATACATTCCAACAGGAACAATTCAAGATGAATGTGCAGGGCAAGATTCTTCTGCATTGCATGCTTCACATGAAATGTGATTTCTCAAAATTTGCGTACATACCACATTTAACAGGCCAGCTCTGGTATTTAACTTACTATTTACGATTGAAAAAATACGAACAAGATATTATTTAAAGCAAATAAACGGACAATACAAACATTATTCACGATGAATAGTATATACTGTGGATTCATTCCCTTCTGTTGGTATTTTTTTTCTGAATTATTGATTTCGCGTTCATGAACACACTTGATGATCAACACAAAATCTTGTTATAATGTGTTACGTTGAACATCTGAAATAGTGGTTCAACAATACCAACATCAATATCATCAATAAAACTAAGCGAACATGGAGAATACGTACATAGATGTAGGAAGATGTGTGAGTGTATATAAACATAATAATGCTTATAATGATGCACTTTGGTTCATTTTTACGTTTGTATTAATATTTTATGTTTATCAGAGTCCTTAGCTATCAGAAAATATTACGTGTCAAAATTCGTTGACAATGTTAAGCCTCGGTCACACCTTACCGGATAAGACAAACAAACGCCTAACAAATGAAAATAAAAGTTGTCCGTTGACAAAATTGTTATCTGTTTGGAGTCCGTTGATGTATTGACCAAATAAAACGGACGCTTAACGAATGCATAACGGACATGCAACGAACGAGAAACGGAAACGTACCGGACAGAACGGATGTTGAACGTACATCCAACGGAAGAGTACCGCAAAAAACGGACACCTAACAGAAGCGTACCGGATAAAACGGATGAACAAGATATACAGAAAAATTAAAGGAGAAAATAATAATACAAGTAAATCGCATAAATATGCAAAATGTTTCTGTGTAGCTGTTTTTGGTTTGTTCTGCAAAATGCCGCCAAAGGGTAGTGTTTGGCCTGACTAAGAGCTGCTTGATTGTGAAGATGTGCCCTTACTCTAAGATCGATTATAAATTATAAGAATGAAAGAACCTTAATAAATCTAATTGGCATTTCTGACGCGAAATTTTCAATTGGCATTTATCCGTAACAGATCAGTTCCTTATCCGTTTTCTCCGTTATACGTCCGGTAGAAGTCCGTTTCACATTCGTTAAACATTCGTTTTTCCGATAGACGCCCGTTAAAAGTCCGTTGGTGAATTTATCTGCCAGACCTTCAACAGATGTATAATGGAAAAGTCACGGATACAAAACGGAAACGAAACGGACGAGTACCGTACAAAACGGACGCCTACCGGACGTCAACGGACATTTCATCCGTTGGACGTCCGTTCAAAGTTTTGAACATGCTCAAATTTTTCTACCGGACAGAACGGACGTCGAAGGATAAAACGTACGCTTAACGGACATGCAACGGATATGGACGGACGTCTAACGGATAAGAACGGACGTCTAATGGACATGAATGATTGCAAAAAAGTTATCCGTTAGTCATCCGTTCGAGCTATCTGTTAAGGTGTGACCGAGGCTTTACACGAACTGCAAGGAAAACGTAGCCATAAGCTCACCTACCGGTTCCATGGACTTGGTGTTGCTAAACCGCAAGCACTTTTATTTAGTGCTATATTATGTAAGCATATAAAGATCACATGATGGCATTGAACTATAAGAATGACCTATACTGGATATCAAGCTATGGAATGCCTCGAATCGAGCAAACTCACGACCTAGTTTGTGCACAATAAAAAAAAAAGTCTATATGACATACAGCAAAAACTCACTGCCAAATTATTACATAATTAATCTTCTGAAATTACTAGTGAAGAAAGTTAAGAAGATGTAAGCACCTATCACTTCCCCTACCTGAACTTTACCGACAGAAAATATCATTCTGAACGTACTCACAGTTACAGAAGGGTAGTCAATCAGTTTACATCCAATCGTAAACAGTCTAGAGAAACAAAACTATAAGCATTCCAAACGTAAATGTATCGACTAAGAACCGTAACATGAGTAATAGACAAACATGTAATAATGCATAATTTATGAGGCAGATATTATATAATTAAATTTATCGGTTAGAGTAATTCTTATATACCTTTATACTATATAAAGAAAGATTTATATATGATGTTAACTTTTGCATTCTTTAGATTTCCTATAAATCGCTTACAAAATAAAAAAAAAATAGTTGTATTTTAGAGACATCTTTAGATTACCGATATGCAAATCCCTTTATTTACTACATTTTGTATTTAGAGGAAATACCACCAGGTAGTAGCACCAACTGAGAGGATTACAAACAATGTTAAGAAAAAATCAAACAGTCACATGTCTCTAAATACTTTTCATCTCAACGTAGTAGGTGCTTGTTTCAGTAATGTTTCTATCGGAAATATGTCAGTTAATATACTCCTAAGCCGCATTTTCAATCGTTGAAAGTAACAAAAGAGGAACAGATCATGCATTTAGAACATGAAACACAAAATCAAAGTCAAATAATTTAATAACTTTAATTTTTTTTTAGACATAACTTACCATTCTGAAGTACACTTCTCTGGTACTTCTGAAAAAGGTATACTCATGTATATATATATTGATGTATATTAATAATAGTTTTATTATCAGACACGTATATATTAGATTGTGGTGTAGAAGGTTTGCAGAATATAAGACTTAATACTCCCTTTCATATCTCTGACCGGTTCAACTTAATATTTTAGAAAAAAATGAAAATATTATATATTGTTACTGTAATAACTTTTATCTTTTAAATCTGAATGCATAGTTTGAAATTCACATGCGTTTTTATTCATTCAATAAAACATAATCCTATACCATGTCGAACCTTTAATTTTGACATTGCACAATCCCGGTTTATTTTTTTGCACACTAATTGTGACGCCTAAACACGTGTGCTTAAGTCTTTTTATTATTTGAATTAGGGCTTTGCATTACTGTGTGTAATCGGAAGAATATTAAAATCGTGTATGTGTTTGTTGTCTTTGTATCAGTTGTTTGATTTTTTCATTTTCTTCAAATATTTTCTTAAAACAATATTGCACTTAACATGCTTAAGACACAAAAAGTTAAGCCCTTCCGCATGTTAGAAAACTACAAACATGTAGTACTTAATTGGTTGTCGTTGGTTACTACCTGTCATAATTCGTTTTCTTTTATGTTTTTTTCTTATATATTCGGTTATTTGTTTTCTATACTAATTTTTCAGTGGGTTTTTTTTTTATCCCGAAACTATACAGTGTTGGTGTTGTGCATTGTAAGATACTCTATACAGTGACTTTTGAATGTTCACAGTTATGTTCATTTATGATAAGTTTCTCATCAGCAACCGAGTATCGTTTTGAATATATAGAAATCAAATACATGAAAGCTTGTCTTCAAATGTCTTCAAACGTTATTTGATATATAAGACGATATTTTCAAATATTTGTTTGAAAGGATAATAATTTGTTACATTTAACGTTGCCATAAAAGTGTGAGGTTTGGCTAGCAACAAAACCAGGTTCAACCAAACATTTTTTTTTCTAAAAATGGCCTGTACCAAGTCAAGAAAATGGCAATTGTTATCTAATAGTTAGTTTCTTGATTAATGGCTTTCGAACAGCGGTAAAAAGTAAAAACACAAAAATACTGAACTCCGAGGAAAATTCAAAAAGGAAAATCAAAAATCAAAAGGCAAAATCAAAAGTCCAAACACATCAAACGAATGGATAACAACTGTCATATTCCTGACTTGGAAACTACTGTTGCCTTAATACAACTTTAAAAGATTCATTTCACACAAATTGCATATATTAAATGCTTACCTGCTGTACATCTCTGATATATTGTAAACCTTTTCTAGTTTCTAGGTATCTGCAAAATCCTCTGTACACTGCATGAACTACCCACGGACATACAGAAGAATACCAAGGTAAAACAGACAAACCACAACAATAACATGTTAAATGCACTATTTCATCGATGCTTACTGAAATAAGTCAACATCGTTTTATTTATGGCAATTCTGAATGATTAAATTTTCATAATAACTGATTTAAAAAGAAAAATCACAAAACTACGGATTGTAGAGGGAAATTCAAAATTCCCTAATCAAATACCGAAATCAAAAGCTCAATAATAATATTTCTGACTTTAAAAATGTATTTTCTTATGAAGTAAATCATGTAAATGGTGGATTTAATCTAATAAAAAAGCTGGTTTAAAACCCATTACCACTTTCATGATAATCAGCTGCATATATTGAATGAAGTTTGTTTTGAATCAACATAAATAGAATAACCTTTTTCAAAACAAGAAATATTAGTACAGGTTGTGAACCTGACTCCAATATGTACAATATCCCAAGCATGCCGGAAGCGAACAAAATGGAGGAACACAGAAAATGTGCACACACATAAAATCTCTTTGTAGTGATATAGGACTTGTTTCTATCATTAACTTAGACTGAGTAAAGGAAAGTAGAGGACCATCGACCAACGGTGTAAAAACTATGGAGTTATTAAAAGTATGCAAGGAACTAGATTTAGAAGACACAAAGTATGGAGTAAAGAAATGGATTTTTACCTCAAATAAGCCGCATCAAGAACGGATTTTTTGGTGTTTGCTGATTTACGAACATTGAATCTTATTTTGACCCCCTTACATTCAACCACATATGTAAACAATGTTTTAGCTTCGATTCGAGCCATCATACATATCTGTACTACAGCCAATTTGCTATCTCAACATGATCAATACATATATTATTAAGACGTTTGTATTTAACACGGAGTAACCTTTTCATACTATTTTGTCATTTTACTTTGGTAGGAAGATATTTTTTGATAATATTTAATATAGTCAAATTGAGAAAGGAATAGGGAATGAGTCAACGCTACAACAACCCGACCATAGAGCAGACAACAGCCGAAGGCCACCAATGGGTCTTCAATGTAGCGAGAAACTCCCGCACCCGGAGACGTCGTTCAGCTGGCCCCTTAAAAAATATGTACACTAGTACAGTGATAATGGATTAATATTCTATGAAGTTATCTTTTTATTCTGTCACGTAACTAAACCATGTAAAATTGCTATATCATAAAGATACATTTTATACTACAAAGACATATAGAAATAATATTGAGCAACATCCCCATACTGTTTTGTCATTTGACTGTACTATTTATTGTCATGTTACTATCGTATTACGATAAATTTGCATACTAAACACTCATCTCATCTGGATATAACATGGAGCATTTTTTTTTAAATGATATTCTGCATAATACTATATTACGACGATGAAATCGTATACCATAAAGACCCTGCAAGACCCTCATGTGTAGTCAAGGTAGTTAAAAACCACCCTTGTCGTACTACAAAGACAGCTATAATATGGAGCCACCTTTTCAGACTATCTTATCACCTGTCTGTGCTATTCTGACAGCTAACCATATCATAATAATACATACAGATTGGTAGGCACAATATTTCATACATTTATAAAACAAAAATAAAAAGAGCATCTATCAAATTAACTCTTATTATGCGGTATGGATTTTGTGGTTTTGACTCCAACCTTGCTGTATGGACTTTTCTCATCGTTGAAGACTGTACGGTGACCTATAGTGGTTAATTTCTATGTCATTTCGTCTCTTGTGAAGAGTTGTCTTATTGGATTTGTACCACATCTTCTTTTGTATATCTTGTATTGTATTGATTACCTGCAAAAAATCCTGTATGTGCGAGATAAGAAGGCGTCTGACTTCCATAAATCTCACTCATTGTGCCTTTTAAAAATGTACCCTTTCTGTCGTGTTCGTTGGTTAGATTTGGATACATTGGAACCAACGCCTTGAATATACATATAGGTTAACTAAGTATACGTATATATTTATTCTATAGATAATACATGAATATATAATTTAGATAATTGCAATCAATATTACATTTTTGCCATGTCGAAGTTGAAAAATGTTATATGAACTTAAGCACAGAATTACATTCGTTTTATCACCTTGAAATGATTGGTAAAAAAAACCAAATCAGTACATTGTACATTTATTGTTATCATAGTCGGTGATTAAGCTCCAACTCCTTTATTAGATCATTCAATCCTTATAAACACATCGTAAAGGGAATCGTTGTGATCAGTTAAGTACGAGGCTAAATATATTACTTAAAACAGTTGTATTTAGCTAAAATGAGTGTATTTATTGTACATCAGTTTTTAATATAGTAATTCGGAAATGTATTATTTAAAGAAAATGCCACTTATCGTCCTGATATTATCCTTTCAAAACATAAAAATTTCTGGTTCACATCAGATTTAAAAGTATGTTATAGTACATTTAAAGTGAAATGGTAAAATGAAGTAAAATTGACCATCATTTTGTTGCAATGCTATTGTAAATACGATGGAAAATCGTTCATTTATTCTTAAAAATATATATATAGTACTCAAGCTATAAAAGCAGTTAAATATTCATTAATGATATAATCAATAGAAGAAACTATACAAACTTTTCCCAAATACTCTTGTTCTTGAATAAAATTGTAACTATCCATTTTCTTGATTTTGTCGACAATGAAAGAACACTTAGGAGCGAATCGTGCATGAACCATTAATGGATCTTCTATCTGTTCTTCGACTTCAATCATCATTCCACAATAAAAGCAGCAAACTTCAGTATTGTCTACAAATTTATTATGTTGATTAGTACATGTATATGCATAATTTGAATATAACATTACTGTATTAGACTTTTAGAACATAGAAAATGATATACACACAGAAAAATGAATGTGAAAATGCTTTCAACACTTCTTCTTTATAAACTTTTCTTGGGGAAGTCAAAATCGTAAAAAATGACAGCCAATGTGATATAAGAATATTTGTCATCTGCATTGCCGTCATCATGTTGCATTTACATTAATAAACAATTCTTCTAACATTTTCTATGTTCTCGCAGAATTTTCTGTACATTAGGCTATTGTGCAGCACTAATTTTATTGTTTTGTATTTTATGCTTTCCATTTTATGATATCATTAGAATTAGGAATAAGGAGTAAGGGAATTGATTTTAGAGAGATTAGTTGCAATCATGCAATACTCTGTTGATTCCTTCTGCCGGTAGTTTTATATACACTCGTAGGTTGATATCCATTATATTCAATATCGTACGTCGAAGACAAAAGAGAGGGACGAAAGTGTCCAGAGGTACAGTCAAACTCATAGATTGAAAATAAACTGACAACGCCTTGGCTAAAAAATAAGAAAGACAAACAGACACATAAAAGTATACAAGACACAATTTAAAAAACTAATGACATAGTAACACGAATCCTATTTGCATTCCTTCTTTTCCATGTCATTTTAATAGAATTGATATTACTAATTTTTGCTACATTTAAATAGGTGTTACACCAATATCATTTAATGTAACGGTTTACTTTGCGAACTATGATATAAAAGTTTTCATGGTGTTCTTAATACAGTTACGAGTTTGTAAACTACAATTAATAAATAAAATCATACTTTGCTCGTTTTTCATTTTGTTAAGGATTAAAACAAGAAAACACAACACAAACGTATGTCATACAAAAATAGAGGTAAAATGATATACTTGCTTTCTTTAAAAAAATATCCAGCACTTGCAAGCCTTTGGACTGCATCTGTAGAAAATAACTTCTCTTTGTTCATGTTGTACGTACGCATTCTTTCATTTTCAATGATAAATTTAGGATGAAGGGCTGTTTCATATGTGTATTCCTTTGTTGTACATTTTCTGGCATTTTCAAATGTGCATACATATTTTGCAATTTCACAGTTCGGACTCAGAACCATATGTTCTTGATATAACTCTTTTTTATGTTTGCAACTGTTAAATCTTATTTTGATGTTGCATGTTGGACACATTAGAGTATCATTTAATCCTGTGTATAAAAATCCCCATTCAATCAATGAATTCCTCATTTCATATGGCCAATTTCCGAATGAGTGTAAGCCTGAAAATTATTACTATTAAACACCTGGACAGGACGATGCCAAAAAACTATTGCCTGCGGAGAATGTAAATTCTGTTCGATGGTGACTGTTATAATCCATGGTTGCAATGATGAAAACGGGGATTTCTTAGCATATATTCAATGATCTTCATTTCCATTCAGAGCAAAGATTGTTTGTATAATTTTTTTTATCAATTTACCAATGGAGAGACAAAAACAAAACAAATACTGCGAAAAAACTGAATTCTTAAAATTCCTGCAGCTGGTTTGCTGATATGAATTACAACTTGATTGGTGTTGCTTTGTTTCATTAGCATTCATATATCCTCTAACAAAACAGTATCAGTAGTTCGTACTATAAATCAGTCAACCAACTTGTCATTTCTTCTTCTCTTTGTTGCCTTACTATATGAATAAATTAAATTATTATATGTTATAACATGTAAAGTAAAGGAAAAAAGATAACTATTTCAATGTAATTCGATAATGGAATCATAAATATAATAGATATTCACATACATGGTAAACATATTGCAACCACTTAAATTTACAGATCTAAGAAATAGTACAATACGAGAGACTCACCTAAATATTTTCTCCTGCAAGTTCCTAACATTTCCAAAGTACTTACTTTCCATACAGGTTACGCATTTACTTACTTTAATTATACACCAATGATTTGATTTAATACAATACTTATACTACTGTTACATTAACGTTAAGGGGATATGTATGGACAAGTGAGATAATGACAATTAAAATACATAATCATTGTTTGCTTACTTTATCATAAAGGTTACCAGTTGATAATATCTGTATAATAAACAAATGCCACCTGAGTTTATCTGTTATCATATATTTGTTTAGAATGACTGTTATCAGGATAAATTGAATCAACTGTTAAAAATAAACAAACTGAAATCTGAATACAGTGATGGAACAGTCCTTGGTAAGTTTGATTCATTTGCCATTTTCTTTTTTGTTTATTACATTATGGCTCATTGCATTTAATTTTATAAACACAAATCTTTTTACAATAACAAGAATGTATGTTCTTACTTAACATACACGATTGTAATAACAAGTTTAGGGAAAAAGTAAAAAATTAAATGTTTGAAAGATTTTCCAAATTCACTCATAAGTTGTAACACATTACTATCAAAGAGAGACGACAGATACCAGAGGGACAGGTAAACTCGTGGATTGAAAACAACTAACAACGCCATGACTGAATATAGATTTGATCAGTTCGGTTGTGCAAGAAACAATTGTGTGGAAATTATTAAGTTCGCTTAAGATATTGAACAATTCAAACAACCCTTAACAAAAAGTAGGTGTTTGACAGATCTGAAAAAGTCTCACACGCTACAATTTTTTCTGTTACACAGCTGACTAAATAAGATATTGTTATCTACAGTATTTCTTGCAAGTTCATTCAACATGTTCAAAAAAAGGTATCGACAAACAGGACATATGAATTTACCAAGACTTAAAAGTTCTCTCACTTTAAAACATATAAATATAAAGCTGCTTTTCAGTTAAAAAAACACTAAGGAGAATAAATACTTAGTCACAAACTTGTTGAGCAAATGAAGGGACAATTCAAATGCAATTTTGTTTTACTTTTAGAGTCGAGATACAAAAAACGTTCAAATACATTTAAATTCCTTTTCAAACTCGAGGATTAGGACAATTTAGAAACAAAAATTGATCTACAAACTACTATGCTGAATCATTTTCCCACCAATAAAATAATGTAGCTAAATTTTGAACATATACAGACTGAGTGTAACATGCCTAATCCGACACTTAAGTATTCAAACATACTGCTTTAACCGACACATTTAGATGGTCCAAAAATATATCTATCCTTGCAGGAAAAACATAAGTATTCCGACACCCTGCTTAATCCTACATTTGTTTATGGTTCCTCAGTGTGTTGGATAACACATGCTACACTGTATATAAATTTTATCATAATTATGTATAAACTGACGACAAAGTAGATATGAATATTTGTATAGCTTTGCACGAGATAATGTTAATCGTACATATATATATTGTACACAATTATTAGTCAGGTTATTATTTTTATAATGTTACACTACAGCATAAACAAGTGAACATAAGATTAACTGCGCAATCGTATGTTCGTATGTCTCACTAAAATTTTAGTCAAGCTTAACTATGATTACGCTAACACGGTCATTTAAAAGTTTCTAATGTAAAACAACGGTTGCCAATAACAAATATCAAAAGCCTTAAGGTTTATATGCGAAGGAGTGTTCTTCTGATTATTCAGAACTTGTAACGTTTATATCGATTAAAAATATAAGCTTGTTGTTTTATGGTACATGTCATTGGCACACCTTGGCCTTCAATAGATACAGGAAGATGTGGTATGAGTGCCAATGAGGCAACTCTCCATCCAAATAACAAATTATAAAAGTGAACCATTATAGGTACGGCCTTTAACACGGAACCTTGGCTCACGCCGATCAGCAAGATATAAAGTTCATATCAAACATCTTGTCACTTTATTTGTAATTGTTTATTTCGACATTGAGACCGGATACATGCAGCTTGATTACAAATGCAATTTCTAGAGCGGGCTTTAAGATATTTCCTTTTTTCTTTTCTATTACATTTACTCGAAATACCAAGCATATAAATTGATATAACTGTAATTTTTGTACCAGTTATGCAATATCTAAGTCACCTATGACAGGTTCGAATGGCAACATATCTTCGTTTTTAGTAAGAGATAAATAATTAACCGTACATGTTAACCGTACATGTATGTTGTTTTATTCTCATATATATTCGGTACTTCCTATAGCAGAAGGCATTTATCCCGAATTTTCAAAGCTATGAATAATATATTTATAAATCAAAATTTTATGTTGGATACAAATTTTCCTCAATACCATACTTCATCGTTTGCATTCATCTGTTTAAGGATCAATCCCCATTTTAGTAATACATATTTTAAAGTGCTATCCATATATTTCTACTGTATACACAGCTAAAAGATATGCAATAGGCGTTGCGTTATTTCAGTGCAACAGGTACATACTTTTTTCTTCATATAAACAACATTTATAAAACAAGATTTTGCTCTAACTACGTTATAATTTGACTGAACATTTTGAAGTTGAGTGTTTTTTGCTGCTTAAAATGCAGTGTTTTTTTCCGTAATATAAGCGAATCAACTAGTAAATATTTTAGACAACATTTATTAACCTTACAATTATGGTCATAAAGTATGTATATATTAATAATGGATTTTGTGGCAAAGAAATCGTGAGATAGAACTATCATATTATACTGACTCATTATGTATTATTATCTTTTTATGGTAAAATATACAAATGAAAGGACCCAATTTTGTTAACTTTATAGTAGTGTTGTCAACGATTAACCGGATTGGATCTTAGTCTATGCTTACTCTTCATTTTTTAAGAAATGGATACTTGTAACAAATTGTATTTGCTAATTTAAAAAAAAAGATGACGTTTGATAACGTCGCATTACTACGTTTCCGTACATTTTGCTTTTTCTGTAAACTTCATCTGTTGATACATACTGAGAATGTTTTGTGTATAGCTATATGTGTTTACCTATGTTTAAAGGCGTGCATAGTATCAAATCATTAAATTACAAATTGTTTAGTCTCTAGGAAATCTTGTAAGATTTCAGCAGCTTTTTATGCTAAATAGGTGCAATTATTTAGGTACTGGGTGCAATTTTGGAATCGTTACGTTAGCTATATTAGCCTCCAATTTGTATGGCAGTTGTTTACAGTTAAGACAAATGACTAAATTCAGCAGGTACATCGTTGTAAACATATATCATAGAAATGCAGCTTAACTGAAAAATATTTAAACAAAACTTCAAAAAAGGATAGCAAACACACCAGAAAAAACATTGATATAGCGAAGTAGTGACTTTTACAAAGACGCTTAATATTAATACACATCGAGCAAAATATAAAAAAGGTAAAACAAAAGGTAAACAACATTATATAACCATATTCTAACATTAGAACCTACCTGAACATGAAACGCTCAAGGAAATAAATTTCGATACATGCTGAGTCACGTCAAACGACACAGAATAGTGCAATGACAGATAAAGGGAAATCAGAAAAGTTAATAAAATAGTACCCAACTCCTACAATCGATTACCCAGGACCCGCTTAATATTTATGTCCTATTATGGGTTGTTAACGATGATCTTTTACAATAAAGACGAGATGTTAGTTGACCATGATGTCGTTTTATAAAGCCTTCGTACTACATGTAAATATACATATCTATGTTATCATAATTTACTAATTAGAAAAAATGAATAAAAATTATTGTAAAGTTATAAACACTTAATAACTTTAAGAACAACATCCAATAATGTTTATACATTTATGTTTGTTGTCCATCCCCACACCTATATAATCTTGTTCAGTCGCTCCATAATTCTCATACACGTATCACATCCTTAAGGCAAAAGCAAGCATTGTCAGCGACGTCACAGTTTGTCAAGCGAAATCTTGTCTTAGAGACGAAAACGACATGAACGATAAACAGATAATTGGATTTTCGTTGTATAGATATTAATTTGTAAAACAAAAACGATAATCTAAACATATACTATTTAGTGATAGTAATTAGAAATACTTTAATTTTAAATATCATCATTATCTCCACGTTTTACAAATACTTTTATAAAAAAAAACATGCAACTGGATATTAATGTTAATAACATCAGATGGTTTACTTATATATGCAAACAATTTTAAAACATTAACAGACATGCCTTTTAGAAAATTTCTCTTTTTTCACGTGTTTTTGGTCAACTAACGAATACTTTCAATTTTTTAATGATAGCTTACTTTTCATTATTTCAAATAAAATAAATCATTACATTTATGCAATTGTTACTTACCTCATGTTCATGTACACAAGCTTGCAGTGAACATATAAATAGATAGTAGTAATACATTCTAGAAATGTTTGTCTGCGCATATGCGGTATTACATGTACACAGGTGAATATCGCACTGTATGATAAGAAGTCAAAAATGATTATCTTTATACTGTTTAAATCACCCTTACAAAAAAAAACCACAAAATCGGATATTTACGACCCTTTAATAAATTTAAACATGTTTTTTTGTATTCAATTTTTATCCTTAAAGTTATAATTTGTATTGAAATGCTGTAGTTTTTAAAATGTCACGGTTTCTTATAAGGGTAAACTATAAAATATTTTTATGTAAAATGTGGTCAGGGATGAGAATTGTACGCAGATAAACTAAAACTGTTTCATTAAAGAATATTCGATCTTAATATTTGAATTAAATATTTGATTTCTTTATTTTACTGTCAGGTGTTTGAGGGTATTGATGATCAAAAGCATCCAATATTTCAATAAAAAGGGGAATACAAAAAAAATATAAAAAAAAAATTATATGTAATAAGGAGTTTCTGATGACATTTTTTTTAATAGTTTACCTAATTATGATTTACATCATATAAAACATTATTACATGTAACAGTTATCAAAGGTACCAGGATTACAATTTACTACACCAGACGCGCGTTTCGGCTACATGACTCATTAGTAACGCTCATATCAAAATATTTATAAAGCCAAACAAGTACAAAGTTGAAGAGCATTGAAGATTCAAAATTCCAAAAGGTTGTGCCAATAATTTAATGTTATGGACGCGTTCGTTATGTGATTTTGCAGCTATTATAAACTTATTTTAGACATAAGTATCACACTTTAAGTGTAGGTTTTTCTTTTTTCTGGCGGCACAAAGATAGGAAGATTGAGATAAAGTAAAACATCCGACATTATCCTATTTGTCTCTCTTCTATACAATAATGCTTACGCATTCCTAAATAACAAAGTCAAACATTTTGTCAATGTCTAGAAGATAGATGCATTTTAAAAAAATATCTTGGAACATTTATAGGCATTCTATAAATTAATGACAGTAAAACTTGAAATGAAAAAAAAACAGCTTTATCTAGCATGATAATTTCTTCAGAATTTCGCTTGCAGTCTAAAACCTGTTCTAAACCTATCAAAATAAATCCGGCTAAATAATTTGAATTCTAATAAAAACTAAACTATAAAATTCTTTGATATCTCATCAAATGATTGAATTGTTAGTTATTTATCCTGTCGTTTTTTGCAAATAAATTGTCAATCGTTTAATCATTTAGCATGTTAATCAGCTTCTGGCACAACAATCATATGAGTTTAAATCAGATTCGCTTTCCGACTTGACTTTTGAGTGAAAATGAAGTGAAATACGTTTACAAATCCAAGACTATACAAACGCTGTCAATTGATTACTTGTATTTATAGATTAAACTAAATTTTACTGAAGTAATAATCTTATATTTGCACTATATCTGTTTTCTACTAACAACCGGCAACAAAACAGGTAAATTTTTAAAATATAGTTTTAAAGTTTAAGTCATTTTACAAAAAAACTTGATATTTTTAGTCGTATTATGAAATGTCTCAATTTAAAAAAAAATGTGTCTAACATACACCAAACACGTTGTCTAGAGTATTTAAAGGGAACAAATGTGAATGAGATATTCGTATCGCATTACATACCTTTTGAATTTGTGTTTGTGAATTTGAATATGCAAGTTCATACACAGGTTCTATTTTTAAGCGTGTTAACTATTATAATAAAACTTAAACTATGATGACAACTCAAAAACGTATGTAAGATACACTATTAAACTTTAAAAGAAATCGGAACAAATAAATGTCTTTATACACGCTTATTGACAATTAAAATGTCGTATTCTAACGTATTGTATTTGTGATTACAATTTTATTCAAATAACATAATAAATTTTGATACGAACAACACGGATTTCCCCCCTTTCAGTTACAAAGAAAATCCGCAATGTGAACTCTTAAATTCATTGGTATGCAAAATTGTCTTTTAATCAATCTTTTAAACTAAAAATAATATTTTTTGAAACATTTTATGTTATTTTGAGGCTTATACAACCTCTTATAAATGTTCAATGTCGATGTTTGAAACTGCTATGACGTAATAATTGCGAAGACACTAAAGAAATCATAAATGTTTTGCAGCATTTTCAATTGGAATTACTGCTAATTTACTTAATAACGCTAGATTAGAAGGTTATGTATACAATTTTCAGGTTTGCCTACGAAAATTGTTTATTTAACTGTCGAAAATTGAGCTTTACTATCGATATGCTTATGGGTGAAGCATTGTTAAAAAATTGAGAATTGAAATGGGGAATGTACCAAAGAGACAACAACCCGACCATAGAGCATACATCAGCAGAAGGTCACCAACAGGACTTCATTGCAAAAAGAAATTCCCGCACACGGAGGTGCCCTTCAGATGCACAAATATAAACAAATATATACTAGTTCAGTAATAATGAACGCCATACTAAACTCCAAATAGTACACAAGAAACTAAAAGTTAAAATATGTAGTATTAAACAAAAGTTGTATAATGTATAACATTTTGTATGGATAATTGTTATTGAGTTATATATTTATATATTTTGTGTGCAGCTAAAGTTCCATAAAATGTCAGTATGACTTAAAATCCTACGAGATTCTTGTAAACTTTATAGTTTATTTGTTTTTTATTTTTTTTAAATTTTTTTAGGGGGGGGGGTCAATTCTAATTTCTTGCAGGTACTTGGCAATTTTTTCTCTTTAGCCTTTATGTATATCATATAAATTATATACTAGGTACCTCATAACCTAGTGAACTAGTGATATTAACAATTTCGTACATACATTGTACAATATACTGTATAATGTTTACGATTTAAAAATCTTAATAAAAATACGTTTCTTTATCTATTTGTGAAGTAACACGACACGATTATAACTTTGTGAAAAGTTTGATAACATTATTTAAACTTGGTTTTTATTTGGCAGTGGGACAATTTCAGTGTTTACTTAATTTCTTCGTTCCAAATGAGCACTCTTACCGGTATGAAATTTTACATTTGTTGTTATCTTATTGAAATCTTAAACACATAAGGTAATTTAAAACACCCTCATAAATTTTCAATTCTCTGTATTGTCATTACGAAATCAAAATGGAGGTTTTTACTTGGTATCAGTATTAGGAAGTAAGTACAACAAAACGATAGGTCATTTTTGCGAAAAATTATTTATTACTTATATTCGAGAATACTTCTTTCTATTGTTTATATAGCTGCATTTTTTTATTTTCTTAATATGATTTTGCTGTTAATACATTACCATTTCCCGTCTTGGAAAACAAAGACTGCGTCAAACATTTCACAAGAAAACACAAGCTGATTTCTTTTCTCCAAATCAAACAGTTTTGAGTGATTTTATATCTAAAACTGCTAAAACATCTAATCTTATGTAGTATAATTTCCAGATACATCTTCTCGATTACGTACTTTAGACCTTTCATCTTGTACATGATTCAGCCTTATTATTGAAGAATAGATGCAACTGAATTCATAAAAACTTCTAAAACAATTTTTCAATTAATGAATATAAAGTTAAATTTTTCGATTTGTTCATTTCACCATAATCAAAAATAACATCTCTTTGACACTAACAAAAAATAATATATAGAGGTATACTGTTTGTTTTGGTATTGCTTTTCTTCTTTCTAAGCATTAATTGGATTTGTATACCATATGTATATACAGTGTACAATTCATACATCTAACCGTTTAAACGGTAGTCATCACTTTTATTATCAATTTTTACAACGTAATTTCCACAGTCTTATATCTTTTTTATTTATCAATATGATATCTAGTTGGGTAACAATGAATATATCAAGTACAATACTGTACAGCTAGTCGTATATTCAAATGCTTATTGTGCACATGTCGAAGGTCAATTCTTCAGATTAATTTTCTATCAATCGAATTTATGGCTTTTCAGTCTATACATGTATTAATAAATTGCTTGGATGCTCAATGTTTGAGGATTTTTGTCAATATGCAGTAATAGATACTTGTTTTGGTATGTTATCAAACTGGTAAATGCTTTAAAGACGTGTGCAGAATACTTTGATGAAAGGGCGGTTTTTTTTTGCTAAGTAATTCATTTCAATCCTCCATCCGAAGGTCCCAATTCAAAACAAACATATTTGGTTAAGTTTTGTCTTGCAAACAATATGTAATAACTTAAATAGTAATACACAATTCGATAAAAATACGTAAAGAGATATGATATAAACCAAAATTTAACATTTAACAATATCTCAGATCCCTGTCTAAAGATACAAGGCGCTATAAGAAGAATTGTCGCAATGAATACCTTTTATGGACTAACAACCTTGTTTTAATCCTATATTAAATAGTTAAATTAAGACACAGGTAAAACCCCAAATCACCAATTCACCATGTTAAAAAATGTATTTTAAATCTCTAAATCAATGGTAGTATGAATCGATAGATTTTTTCTTAAATCATTGGTATAAATAAAACAATGTCGAGATAAAGACTTGGTCGCTTGCCGTTACCTTTTAACGTTAGAGGAGATGATTTTTGAATTAAATACACTCGATGCAACTACCATTTGGTATGGTTAACTATTTAAATGTAACCCTCTTACGACTGTTCAGAATTCTAAAGAAAGGGAAGTGTTAAGAAATAATGTAAAGTAACGAAGTTTGCGCCAGTAGGAGCTAAACTTTTTTATGCAATATGTATACAAAATAACATCATACATGTATATGTACATTTGCATTCAGATATCGCAGATCAAATTTATTCGTTCATAGTGTGTTAATTTACCTTTGTTGATTGAGTTAAGCCGGCCAATTGATATTTTATCGTGTGTTTTTCTATGTTGTGATGTTATGCTATTGTTTCAGAAAAAGGGAGACGGTTTGGTACCATTAAAACGTTTAATCCCGCTGCAAATGTTTGCACCTGTCTTAAGTCAGAAATCTGATGTACAGTAGTTGTCGTTTGTTTATGTAATTTATACGTGTTGCTCGTTTCTCGTTTTTTTATATAGATTATACCGTTGGTTTTCCGGTTTGAATGGTTTTACATTAGTAATTTTGGTGCCCTTTATAGCTTGTTGTTCAGTGTGAGCCAAGGCTTCATGGTAAAGGCCGTACATTGACTTATAATGGTTTACATTTATTAATTGTTATTTCGATGGAAAGTTGTCTCATTGGCACTCACACCACATCTTCCTATATCTATGTAAAATACACGAATTCGTCAGAATTCAAGTAACGCATACTGAGCCTCTTTTTTATTTTATTTTTTTATTTTATTATTGACGATATATTAAACAAATTCGATCTTATTCTTGTCAGTAAAGACAATTTTTTTTTTAATTTACTGTCCCAAAATGCAGATATGTAGTTTACATTTTTATATCACAGCGACGAAAATTTAAATGGCATAACAGAAAAATCTTAAGGCTCATCGAAAATTCGAACATTATCAAACGAATTATTAAGTCGAAATACATTTGTACGCAAGACGCGTATTTAGTACATATAAGACAAATTAGTGATGCTCGAATCAAACAGGTGAAAAGCTATATTAATAGGAAGTTGAAGGGCATTACAACTTAAACAAGCGAAATAAATATGATGCAATATTTACCTTGACATAGGAAGACTTTTAAAAATGGTTTAAATGTTGCTAAATTGTATGCAGGATATTTCAAAACATATCTCAATGCTAAATAGTCATCCCCAAAATATGACTTCTGGATTGGAGGTACAATCGTGGATAGAAAATCTACGTGCAGCCAAAACCGACATAGTTGTTGTAAAAGCTCACTGATGATATTTCATGTACAATATCATATATGTGCAAACGTTCAATGAAAAACCTTTAATTTGATTGATGAAAGTCTCATTCTTTTTGAACTTGATCGATCATAAACATGATTGTACTAGTATGTTAAGTTAACTGCCGAAATATAGTTTGATACAGAGCAAGAACGGGTTTTTTATTTACCTTTTTCTATCTCTAAATAAATTTATTTATATTACAAAAAATCGAGTACTAGTTTGGTTTCACTGAGAGCTTCTCCAGATACCGTCTGTATGTCCTAATGAAAAAAAAGACAAATCACTAACTAACAGAGTATTGTTTCCTACATCTTTAATATTGTGAACATAATCCTTCTTTTTTTCGTCAGAATACATTAATTGTTTTTTTAAACTACTTTTGACATGTACAAGTATTATTAATGATTCTGTCTAAAATGTTTTAAAAATTAAATGTTTACTTAACTTTATAGGCTACTGTTGAATGTAGCATCCACATCATGTTGTTTTTTATATGATGTTGAGCTGATTATTGTTGAAAATGCGAGTCCTATAGATAGACAAACTCTTGTGATGTTTTCAGGATGATAATAATAGAATTACACAAATAACTATATATATATATATATATATATATATATATATATATATATATATATATATATATCTTTAACTATAGATAATTTAGCTGATCTGTATTAATAACATCTCCATGTCTTATATATCATGTACTGTAGTACGACGCTAGATTAAAAACTGACGTGGAAAGGTAACACCCGGCCACCGAAAACTTCATTTTTATGAAGTCCAAGTGGTCTTGTGGTGTAGCGGGACGGCTACAGTGCAGGCGATTTGGTGTCACGATAACTCAGTAGCATGGGTTCGAATCCCGTCGAGGGAAGAACAAAAAATTTGCGAAAGCAAATTTACAGATCTAACATTGTTGGGTTGATGTTTAGACGAGTTATATATATATCAACCCAACAATGTTAGACCTGTAAATTTGCTTTCGCAAATTTTTTGTTCTTCCCTCGCCGGGATTTGAACCCATGCTGCTGCGATATCGTGATACCAAATCGCCTGCACTGCAGCCGTCCCGCTAGACCACACGACCACCTGGGCTACATAAAAATGAAGCTTTCGGTGGCCATGTGTTACCTTTCATATATATATAGCTAGCCATTACAGGCTTGCCGTTTCAGTGCGTAAATCAACAATACACCGGTAGATTTTTCTAACCTACTCGAAACCGACTCTCAAATTATTAATACATCTTATTTGTCTGATGTACTAATAAATTACCTAAATAAAATTGAAAAATAAAACAGTTCCGTTTGTAAACAATTCGACCTCATTAAGTTTTACAGTATTTTTGAAATAATGACAAAGATCTACTCTGGATATAACGAACACAGGAATAAACAGTGAAAAGTCTGTCATAGTTTATATGTGCATCTTTGGTTCTTGCAACCAAGTTATTACTTTCTCTTGTAGAACAGAACTACCCTTTGAACCATAAATTGATTTGATGTACATATCATACCCATATATTTGAATACAAATTGTCGATATCAATGAAACTACATTAAGCAGGAATTGCTGCTTAAATAGGGTATTTATCTGCAGCTTTACATGCATTAATGAGTCTCAAGACGGAACTTTTGAAATATTATGTATTTTGTTCTTATCTTTAAAGAGCTGACCTTCTAATATTTCATCAAAAAATTACTATGGATTCATTCGACCGATCAGACAGTGACAGCAATGAAGACAATCCTAACATCAAAGCTGTAATTGAAGAAACTTTAAAAAGTAAGTGAAATACAGATGCATTCACGAAGCAGTTTTTTTTTCTATTATGTTTATATCCCCTCTGAATCACATTGGTATACAAAACTAGGGATACCGTGAACACTTTTTTCTTTTTTCCTGTTCGAGCTTTATTCGTTAATTATAATTGACTTTGCATATCTCGGTTTCTAATGCTCTTTAACTTCGTTGCTGATTTGCGTTTAAGCAAGTCTCATGAGTTGTATGTCCACTTCCCGTTTTGGCGTTTTTCACACTGTTGAAGGTCGTACGATGCAATATAGATACTATACTTAAAGTTGTTTGGTTTAAGGCATTACGTTTTTCGATTTACTATAAAATCGTATTTACCCTTCTATTTTTCGTTCCATTGGGAAACGATTATTCGGAAATAAACTTTTTAGTCAAAAGTCTGCTATTTTGTCAATTTAGGGATTCCAATACAGTATAGTGTCATGTGACTGTAAAATATTTTTTTCTTTTATAAGCATTTGCACTATTGATATTGCGTTTTCAGATATGCTTGGGATATCTTCCGATGAAGAACCAACACCGACCTGTGGTAAACCTGTTCAGCGCTTGATGAGATTTGTAAAACCGAAATCAAAGTTCACAAAGTCAGCAAAGTCACCGACTTCATCCCAGATAAAACAAAGTATGCATATTATATTGAATAGTCAAGGAATGAAACCACACGTCAAAATACAAGTTGTAATACTCAACGACATGTCATCAAAATACGATATACAATTAAAAATAGTATGACAACATAGAAAATTGTTTCAAATATTTGCGGCTTTCAAATACTCAAGCATATATGTATTACACAGTAGTCCAGACAAATTTATGAATCATAAACTCATATATATATGTATATTTTCTGTCTTAAGATTAGGATCAGCACAAACACATTGCATTCAGGTATATGTTTATCATAAGCTTTCAAACTGAACAATCCTGATAAAAACTGTATTTATGCAGACGAACCGCGCGTCTGATATATAAAATTATACGTCTGCTACCACTTATAACTTACAATTTATAGAAGGATTTCCACAATTGGTAGTTCACTCTTAAGGATGTACTTAGTTGAATAAGGTAAAATTTGAATAAATCTAAAATTCAAAATTAATACTTTAAAAGAGGGACGAAAGATACCAGAGGGACAGTCAAACTCATAAATCCAAAACAAACTGACAACGCCAGAAGCTTGAAAAGTATAAGTTAAGAATCAAAATTAGCTAAAAATATTGATAGCTTTTTGATATATTTGATTGATAAAATATGGCGGGAAAAAGGTTGACTCGGACACTTAGTTTATTTCATTATGTGTATTATTTAGGCCTCTAACCAAAAGAAAGAAAATCAAGAATCTGCGTAAATTTTGTCAAATGACCTTTTATGATCTATTAAGTCTTATGGTAAAAGACAAATAGGTGTTACGGGACAAAAATAATGTACTTTGGATCGTATGGAAAAACACCAAGAAGTCCGAACATTTGACACTTATTCCAAAACCTCACATAAGTTTACCTTAATTTTCGAATGCATATGCCAACATTGCTCTTGAAATGTTACCTGCTCCCTCGTTGCATATAATAATGCCATAGATGACCTATTACATTTATTCATTCGCACACACCGTTTATAACTTTTGACTGATTGAAAATGATTAAAATATTAACTTGTATTCATACTTTCACTGTCAAATGAAAAATCATAGATAACATCACCATACCATTCTCAAAATGTTGGCCACTTTAACATCCCAACATTCAAAGAAAATCAATTAAAGAAAAAGTTCACAAAATGCCGATTCAGATGTTTAATGATCAAATTGTTTAGAATTTATCTTCGTCAATTTCATTGTAGAGTCAGACGTCAAATATTTTTTGCTGTAAATTTAAGAAACCTCATTCATTGGCATCCACGCATGAAATTTAAAATGTCATTGAACTCATGCTTTTTTATAACCATGCCAATTACATTCGAATTGAATATTTCTTTTATATACATGATAAGTACTACATAAAATAATAGATACTGTATGTACTGAAATTCACTTTCTTTCGTAGAAATCAATTGATTATCTATTACGTATTATCAGGATGGCAAGCCGCATCCAAATAATTTTAAAATCCAATAAATCTTCTTGTTGACATCAGTCTAATAGATAATGCCTCCAGAAATGTATAGTGCAGCACAATGTTTGCTTCTGCTATATCTGTTAAACTTTGAGACTGTACTATAATTAAAAAAAACCCAAATAATTCCATTAAAAAACGAGTGTCTTTTTAATTATAAAATCAGTCATCACAGGTCAGATCATGGTTAGTGTAATTCATTTGTTTTATTGAATCTAGTGCAACCCTGTTTTTTTTAGGTGGAAGCAAAAATAGCATTAAAGTTTCAATAAATGTGAATGTCAATTGTAAATCAATTACATTGAACAACAACAAGAGAGCTGATATAGCTTACAACAGGACACGGCAACCTACGTCAGGTACATTTTAAATATTGTTTAGTGGCACAGAAATAATCATCTAGTACATGTTGTTCAGTTGAGAGTTGAAATATATTTGTTTTGTAAAGACATTTGATCAGTGACGAGTTTTATCCTATATTGTTATCATATGGGTTTTACAGTTACTATAATTAGACTGGCAATTGTAAATCACTACTAGCATTTGGTCAATTAACTATTTGATAGGAACGAATGCATCGCGAACAATCCTACTTCTTTACACATATTGTATTAAAAATCAAAAACAAAAACTAATATTTGCTATGATAACTTCGTGTGGCAATGAGGAAAACGCGTTAACATATGACTTTGTTAAAACACTTATTGCTATGGTAACAAAATTTGCAATAAATATGGAACGATAGCCAAGCACAACTGCATGCTTAAATCTCTGGAAATTCAGATTATCATGACTTTTGCTCAGGGAACTTTTCGATGTTATTTTCATAGATTTATGATTATCAAGTAGACTTCAAAGATTAACATTAAAAAAAAACGCTGAGATCGGGAAGCTATTATTATTAATCAATGTACGCTTAAATTGCGTGAAAAACAATAATAACAATAGATACATGTAGTTGGAACAACAGGTATTTTATCCGAATAATACCTGCCTTGCTGTAGGCTACAAGTTATGTAGTGAAATAACGTAGTCAGTAAATTGCAATTTTAAAGTCGTTGTTTGAAAATGCCAAAAAAAACTTCAATATGACATCATGTTGAACAATGTAATGCTTAAAGCATTTGGTAACCTGAAACTGTGCAGTACTTTGTTTATTTGTTTATTTGTTTATTTTTTGAATTTTTATCTTATTTCAATATAAATAATGAAATAACGTTTTTGATACTAACTTTTATATATATTTATACATGCCTTATGTAAAGAACTTGTTGACTAGACATTGACTACATAAGACTGTTTTGTATGAAATTATAATCATACGTCATCAATTAAATGAATTATTGTCAAGACCGAGGAAGGTACACCTATGGAAAATGCTTTATTTTACTTTAAACCATACATAATAAAATCTGAAATCTTTGTAGTTTTGTCGTATGCTCATGACATGGGTCGTATGAAAAAGTGTATCATTAAAAAGACAAAATTATAAAAAACAAATTTAACAAAAATTTAAATCTGAATAATGTCAGCAGTTACTGAAACCAAGCTATTGAAAGAAATGAAGGAGATGAACTCAAAACCAATCGCTCTTTTATATTCGTTGAACAAACATGTTTTTAACGGTAGCAGAAATTCACTTTAAGGTATCCAAATTTGTTTATGTTTCGGTATATTGATCAACCAGTTACATGTATAGCAATCATTAAATAATTTTGATTCAATTTAACGATACATATATATTCCATGCATTGCTGGTTAATATATGGGATGTATTTTTGCAGTACATTACTCATCGTTCGTCAAAGAAGTAGAATACTATTTGGAAATTCTAGATAGTTCTTTTGTGTTTAAAGATAAAAGAAATATGTTTGTGCTGATGAAAATCTTTTTATATATATATATACATATATATATCAAATACCATTTAAATACATCAAATATATGCATGAAAAATTGTAGCTTTCAATTGCTTGAAAAATTGTTTGTAGCTATTCTATTATATTTTTTTCTTTTGATATAGATGTAAAAATAAGCCCTGAATTGCGGAAAACTGAATCGGTTTCGACAAAAGGTAAAGTAATTGTAGTTTTCTTCATTTCAGATCCCACCGAACTTGAAGCATTCATAATCAGATACTTATTGTAAAAATAACTATGCGTTTTCAAACGTTAGATTAATAGCATGTATGTTTTTATTATTTCTATAAAAATTTCCTGTCTTTAAAATTCATAATGTAAAATTAATATTGAAGTGAAAATCTTTAAATACTTGGTAAACACACAAAACTATTGATCGATCATATGCCGGGTGTAAATGAAATGATCAATCCAACAGTTTTGTGATTTTCGTGAGACATTCGACGTGTTTAACAAGCAAAACACAAGTAAATAGTCATCACACAATTGTTTAGTGGTTAAAACATTTTGCATACACCTCAACATCAACAAATCAATAATCATCGATGTCTTCTAATTCTCTGTCACAAATGGCAAAGGGAAACTTGATAAACGTATATGAAGTGTTGTTTTACATTACTGTATATACACGATACCATCTGAACTTCAAAATCCTTCTTTTGTTAAAAACGCCTCTTTCAGATGTATATAATTATTTGTCTGTTATGATGGTTAAATCAGGCATGTTTACAGGTTTGTGGTCTGTTTCAACAATTTTAACTGTCGGATGGCAATTGTGGTCTTGATTACTAATTGGTTCTCTCTGAGTTGATCGCCAAATTCTGTCAATGTAATGGATTTACGGAAAAGAAAAGGCCAAAGGGAAAAATAAAAAAGCTACACGTCAACCAAATGACAAGTTATATAACCAGGTTTTACAAACCATTTATATTCCTTTTCAAATCAGGATTTTCACAGTTGTTTTCCAGTCGATCATACATGTTTATTAACCAAGACAGTGCTCTTTGGAAAATGTCCAGCTATTGAACATATTGAAATACAAAATAGCACAAAAAATATAAAGAATGTTAATTATTAAGCACACAATTATTGTAAATTAACTGCTCTGAAATGCATGATTAATTGCTTTTTTGATGTCTTAGTGAAGAGGTAGACAGGTTTTTATCCATTGTTGCCGATTAATCATGAAGATTTAAAATGAAATATATACTCATATGGAAACTATTCTTTTTTATAGTTTTTTTGTTATCAGCAACGTACTTTGTCATTTTAAAAAACGTTTTGTATCTGATCTTTTTTGTTTATTTCAGCGACAGTATTAAATAAAATAAGTAGTCACCGCAGGTATTGTCCTGTAGAACAGTGCACACGATGACATTGTTAAATATATTTCTGTACCTATTTTGCGTCCTAGATGCGGTTCGATTACTAATGAGATATCTCTCCACAAGCGACCAATTGAAGTAGAAATTCGTTTTAATTTTAAATAAATTATAGCTTTCAACATTCGACCGGAAGACTTTAATTCAAAATTCAATCTATAACCCATACAGATGATACCAGAAATAAGTACATAACCACTATTACTTACTTTGTGATCATAAGTTATAATTGAACAACAAGTGATAGCTTAAAATAACCTATTAAATGCTTTGTCAAACTAATTGAGTTATTCATTTTTGGTGATATACTCTTAAATATGATTCTTTTAAACACAAGGAACACTCATCATATTTTCAGAAAGGGAAGACCAGTTATTGAATCCCACTATCAATACTGCAAATTTTGAAGTACAGTTACAAAGTTGTATGCAATGCACTGACAAGGTATGTTATATAATTCTATTCTTGTATCCAATATATACTTTACCGTATGTGTATGCCGTTACAGATAAGTTTATGACCGATAATGACATATTGCCATTTTGTGTTTAATCTATGTTCCTGCAGAGGTCAAATTATGACAAATATAATACTGAAATGGATTGTCAACACTATCAACATTTTTTTATATCTATTCATTTTGTTTATGGGCCATGTTTCTTATGCAAACAAAGTTCATACAATATTGTTGTGTTTCAAATTAGCATTAACGTTTCTTTAGGATGTTTGAATTGTTTTACAAAATGTACATGTGTAATATCAAATATGTGTATGGCTTGATATGTAATAGGGTTTGCCGCGTTGTTAAATATTTGAAGATGCCTTTAAATTGCTTTTCTGTTATTAATTCCTAAGTTATTTGATTTCTGATTATAAGATTTCTAGTATTTTTTTATGATATGAAAAAGTAAACTCAGAAAACCATATATTTAAAGTGAGATAAGAGAGTGAACAAAATAAACGGACGGTCACCCAATTCACTTCAAACCACCTATTAAAAAAAATTCTTGGTTAAAGTATAGCATCTCACAGCTTATCTTAGATTGATATAAAGACAACCACGCCGTCTTCAACCACCAATTATTTTCAAAAGTCTGTTATTGGGCTGTACCACCGTCTATATGTAACAGTCAACCTTAATTTTGATTATTTTGGCAATAAGATCAATACGAAAATGATATAGGTTTTGCAGTATCTGCTTAGTACATAATATTTGCAACAAAGCGTATAAACTACACTATTGATAGTTTTGATTTTTTTACACTTTACACTACACTTCCACACTATCTTATTAAAAAAAATCCTATTTAATTAAATGGTCGGGTGGTAAAACTGAATGCAAATTTATTTGCTGCAACTCATTTAAAGCCTTCTTCGTTCTTATGCTGTACGGTTATAACACTTTCCCAGGTTATGGAGAGGGTTAAGATATCGCTAGCATCTTTAACCCCGCCACATTCTGTATGTATGTGTCTGTCCTAAGTCAGGAGCCTGGTATTCCGTGGTTGTCGTTTGTTTATGTGTTACATATTTATTTTTCGTTCATATTTTATCATAAATAAGGCCGTTAGCTTTCTCGTTTGAATTGTTTTGCATTGTTATTTCGGGGCATTTTATAGCTGACTATGCAGTATGGGCTTTGCTCATTGTTGAAAGCCGCCCGTTGTCTTATAGATGCTTATTTATGTATAATGTTGGTGTCTTGTGGCGAGTTGTCTCATTTGCAATCATACCACATCTTCATTTTATAAGTATAAGATCGTTACGTTTTTTCTGATTTTTTTTTTTTGACAACTTTGTTGTCTGCCTATAAATGACACAAACAATCTTCTTGATAGGGACCATATGATATCTTTACCTAAGCAATTTCCGCATAGTCGATGATATATTCTGTGATATTTTATCATATAATTCGTTAGGTACCTTTTTGGGGGCAGTTTGCACATACATTTTTTTAAAATATCTATCAAATCTGTCAAATCTTTTAATTCTTCTATTTTAGAGGCATGTTATTGGGACTTCAAATACCTACTTCGGCGTTGAACGCTATAATGAGAACATTATAATAGAGGGACATTCGTTCATTCAGCAAACGTTTAGTGCCCAACGACCGATGCAATCACAACAGTGCAGTAGCGATTTCTTTGTCGGAAGTCTCAGTCAATTGTTCAATATAAATAACAATGACCAATTTCATAATAATTACACACAATTTCCTACCGATATAAGACTCATAAACGCTGAACAAACACTGAGTTACGATATATTACGTGTCTTAAAACCTGAGCATGAATTCACAGGAGAACAACTTTTTGAAGTATTGGATAATATAAGACAAGGAAAGTCAAATCAGGTAGCAAATTTAAGGACAGATATACAAAATGAATGCACAAACCACACATGTCCAAAAGAAGATTCGGCTAAAGATAAACAATTACAAGATATAGACAACTTATATTGTGAAGACAATTCCAGACGTATTAACCCAGTAAGCTACAGTGCATCATTAATAGCAGGTCAAGCATATGACAATAGTATGACAGAAGTTGAAAATAAAGTAGAGGAAGTTAATAATAATGAAATTAACACACAAAATGTGAAAACAAATTTTACACAGGCACAGATAGTTTCAAGAAAAGATGAAAATAGGGACACCAAAGGTTCGCGTCAAAAGGTGAACTGTAAAGTCAAAGGTCAAACTAAACATTTCATCCCTCGAAAATCTGTATATGCGATGACATTACAAGACAAACGTTTAGTTGAAAGTATGTCTCATGATGACACTATACGACACGCAATGCATGAGTTTTTTAATAATGACGAGAAAATGCATTTTTCCCGTCCATCCGTACCAATACCTTCGATGCATCCACTTTTACCGTACAAATCTAGATATCTGGACGAGAAAAGTGATACTTGTGACCACAATGAAGAAACACATGTTACTCGCTTGTAAGAAAATGACAAACAGATTACATGTTTTTACTTTACATCTTTTAATAATAAATTCAAACACGAATACAATTGAAAAAAATATAAAAACTGGTATAACGAAAAAGAGCCTTTTACCATATAGCCGAAATAAAATGGTTGGTACACACATATGAACAGTATGGCATTTGATATATATGTCGTGTACAAGTTGCAATTTGGTACAGGTTATAACATGTAAAAAAATACTGTACATGTTATAACTTGTATAATGCAAAAATACAAGTTATAACATGCACAAAAGTACCTGATACATTTAAGATAAATCTCAATGAAGTAAAATATACATTTAAATTCACCAATGCATAAAGAACAACAATAAATAGGCCAAAACGTGTCTTTTTCTGTAGAGGACAATGGTCACAAAGTTTCAGAAATATATGTTTCATGACTTATGTTGGCAAAATGTGTTTTCAAGGCTCCGTGTTGAAGGCCGTACATTGACCTATAATGGTTTACTTTTTATAATTGTTATTTGGATGGAGAGTTGTCTCATTGGCACTCACACCACATCTTCCTATATCTACTTCATGTAATTGTATGTTTTATGTACTCCATCATGCTTAAACAAGTGTTACACTATTTACTAAAATCTTGCATTTCCTCAATGACAATTACATTAGATACTAGTAACTAAATTCTTCCAAATTTTTTAAGAACGATGCCTAATAATTTTGGGTAATACTCCTCCCTCTCGTTTTATAGCATGTAAAGACTAAAACAATGTCTTTTATTTTACATAAATAAGGCCGTTAGTTTTCTCGTTTGAATTGTTTTACATTGTCTTATCGGGGCCTATTATAGCTGATTATGCGGTATGGGCTTTGCTCATTGTTGAAGGCCGTACGATGACCTATAGTTGTTAATGTCTGTGTCATTTTGATCTTTTGTGGATAGTTGTCTCGTTGGCAATCATACTACATCTTCTTTTTTATATTATATGCTTACTCTGTAAAAGCAAGGGAGAGCTGAAATAGTTTCATTCAATGGACCACGCTTCATTATCAAAATCTTTGGATCTACTCTTCAACATTTTTGGCCTTCAGCATGACTTATGTAAATTTATAACTCAATTTATTTTTTTATAAACTATAAGATTATTGCATGAGGCGAATGTCATTTTGATGTTTTAAATATATATCCTCTACTTTGAAAGCATGTATTTTATTCCTTTGAATTACGCTTCTCCATGGGAGGGTTGTTGTCTTTAAACACATACCCCATTTCCATTTCCAATTTTATTTGCTAGCCTCTTATGTCTTTTAGCGTCAACTAGAATGAAAGTATTTTACTATTGCCTTCAAAGTGGACACTCACAATTATAATTCATCGAATAAAGATATGTCCATAGATAGTCATAAGAGGATCATAAGACATGTACTAAGATATATCTTATGACAAGTATTCGTAATACCAACCCCTGGATATTAACTGTATCAAAAAAGGACGAAACACACTAAGATGAAGGAATAGTGAAAAAAATATGAAAATATTATTGAGGTCAATAACTTCTGTTGCGATAATAGAAACATATCCTTATTTTTCGATTTTGTACAAGTTAAAACCATTTTTAAGCAATATTTTTTACAGGTTATAACATCATGAACATGTACAAGGTAGCAAATTTACCTGACCATATCGGGAAATAGGTATTTAGTCGGATCTTAACACGTACTAAAGTCTTGTGATTTGTTTAAAACCGGTTTTGATAAAAATAAACGAAGAAATGTCGAAATGTTCAGGACTTAATTAAATCCGTATTTCGGTAAGATGGTACAAGCATACGATTTTTATTGCGTCTTACACTTTGAGAAGCGAATAATCTTTAGCTACTTTATTCAAATATTGTGTAAAAACGTTGATTTTGACCGATGAAAGTCAGGTGGCTCGAGTATTTTTCTGATGAAGTTTTAAAAAATTGTAAAGAAATATTTTTACAGTGGGTTACAGTACTTGCAACCTTAGGCGTTACTGTTTGACGTGAACTTGACTGATCGGTGAATGATCGGTGACGAATGTTTGACTGATCGATGAGTGATCGGTGATCGGTGACCCATAGGATCCGTCAGATAAGTCAAATAACCTATGTGAGAGTTACCCTGACAACTGTCACCGATCGATCAGTAAATTAAATTTATTCACGGATCGGACGGATACGTATGTAATTAAAATTCTTATGTAAACCGAACTCCACAGTGTTTACAATCCATGAACGCGGACCTCTACGAAGACACCTTAATTTACACGTTATAATTTGTAATAAAATTAGTTGCAATACAAAAGTAAAAATAGTTTAACAGAATAAGATGCTTAGAGCGTTAAATTGTTTGTGTTGATTAATAGTTTCGTATTAAATATTATAAACATCAGAGACATATAATACATAATTGTATTATATGACTGTTAACATGAACTTATTTCTACGAAAATGGTTATTGTTGACCGCCATTGGATTTTTGAACTTTTAATAGTTTCGAATATGTTTTGTTTTTTTCGTGAAATTAAAAGAATGTCAAAGAAATGATATTAAAAGTTTGTTCCCGTTGTTTAGAATTACCAAAATTAATATTCTTTTTATCAAATATTGTACTATTTTATTTGCAATCAGTTATTTTTACCATCTTGAGACAAGTCTTCTAATCAGAATTCAGATATAATGAGAATTAAAATGCATAAACTTTTATTTTTGTGGAATAACTTAAGAATGCAGTTATTGATTTATTTTGATGCATATTATTAACTGTCATATGATTTCAGTACTTTTTGTACATAATGATTGGCTGTTTTTCATAAAATAATCTTACTTTTTAAAGATAAAAGATATTAAATTTTTGTACGCGTTGCCTAAAATGCAAATATTTCTTCATTTAACTGAAAATTATTGACCGCCATTGGATTTTTGTACTTTTTATAGTTTAGAATTATAGTTTTTTTTCATAAAATAAAAAGAATGGCAGAGAAATCATATTGAAATTTTTGTACGTGTTGCCTAAAATGCAAATATTTCTTCATTTTACTGAAAATTATTGACCGCCATTGGATTTTTGTACTTTTTATAGTTTAGAATAGTTTTTTTTTAATAAAATTAAAAGAATGGCAGAGAAATCATATTGAAATTTTATTCGCATTGTTAAAAATAACCAAAATTATTCTTCTTTTTATTAAAAATGATACTATTTTATTTGAAATCAGTTATTTTTACCATCTAGAGACAAGTCTTCTAATCAGAATTGAGATATAGTGAGAATTTAAATACTTAAACTTTTATTTTTGTGGAATAAGAATGCAGTTATTGATTTATTTTGATACAAATTATTAACCGTCATATGATTTCAGTACTTTTTGTACATCAGGATTGGCTGTTCTTCATACATTTTTGTAACACATGCTTACTTTAAGGAAAAAGATATTAAATTTTTGTATGCGTTACCTAAAATGCAAATATTCCTTCATTTTACTGAAAATTATTGACCGCCATTGGATTTTGTACTTTTTATAGTTTAAAATAGTTTTTTTGTTCATAAAATTAAAGGAATGTCAGAGAAATCATACTAAAATTTTGTTCGCATTGTTTAAAATAATCAAAATTATTCTTCTTTTTATCAAAAATTATACTATTTTATTTGAAATCAGTTATTTTTACCATCTTGAGACAGGTCTTCTAATAAGAATTCAGATATAATGAGAATTAAAATACTTAAACTTTTATTTTTGTGGAATATGAATGTTGTTATTGATTAATTTTGATACAAATTATTAACCGTCATATGATTTCAGTACTTTTTGTACATCAGGATTGGCTGTTCTTCATAAAATATGCTTACTTTTAGGAAAAAGATATAAAATTTTTGTACGCGTTTCCTAAAATGCAAATATTGTTTCATTTTACTGAAAATTATTGACCGCCATTGGATTTTAGTTCTTTTTATAGTTGAGAATAGTTTTTTTTTCATAAAATTAAAATAATATCAGATAAATCATACTAAAATTTTGTTCGCATTGTTTAAAATATTCAAAATTATTTTTCTTTTTATCAAAAATGATACTATTTTATTTGAAATCAGTTATTTTTACCATTTTGAGACAAGTATTCTAATCAGAATCGAGATATAACATGTATAATGAGAATTAAAATACTTAAACTTTTATTTTTGTGAAATAAGAATGTAGTTATTGATTTATTTGATACAAATTATTAACTGTCATATGATTTCAGTACTTTTTGTACATCAGGATTGGCTGTTCTTCATAAAATATGCTTACTTTTAGGAAAAAGATATAAAATTTTTGTACGCGTTTTCTTAAATGCAAATATTGTGTCATTTTACTGAAAATTATTGACCGCCATTGGATTTTTGTACTTTTTATAGTTGAGAATAGTTTTTTTTCATAAATTTAAAATTATATCAGAAAAATCATACTAAAATTTTGTTCGCATTGTTTAAAATAATCAAAATTATTTTTCTTTTTATCAAAAATGATGCTATTTTTACCATATTGAGACAAGTCTTCTAATCAGAATTCAGATATAATGAAAATTAAAATACTTAAACTTTTATTTTTGTTGAATAAGAATGTAGTTATTGATTTATTTTGATACAAATAATTAACCATCATATGATTTCAGTACTTTTTGTACATCAGGATTGGCTGTTCTTCATAAAATATGCTTACTTTTAGGAAAAAGATATAAAATGTTTGTACGCGTTTCCTAAAATGCAAATATTGTTTCATTTTACTGAAAATTATTGACCGCCATTGGATTTTTATACTTTTATAGTTGAGAATAGTTTTTTTTTTTCCATAAAATTAAGATTATATCAGAAAAATCATACTAAAATTTTGTTCGCATTGTTTAAAATAATCAAAATTATTCTTCTTTTTATCAAAAATGATACTATTTTATTTGAAATCAGTTATTTTTTTACCATCTTGAGACAAGTCTTCTAATCAGAATTGAGATATAATGAGAATTAAAATACTTAAACTTTTGTTTTTGTGGAATAAGAATGTAGTTATTGATTTATTTTGATACAAATAATAACCGTCACATGATTTCAGTACTTTTTGTTCCACATGATTGGCTGTTCTTCATAAAGTATGCTTACTTTATGGAAAAAGATATTAAATTTTTGTACGCGTTGCCTAAAATGAAAATATTTCTACATTTTACTGAAAATTATTGACCGCCATTGGAATTTTGTACTTTTTATAGTTTAGAATAAAACAAATTCATAAAATTGAAAGAATATCAGAAAAATCATACTAAAACTTTGTTCGCATTGTTTAAAATAATCAAAATTATTCTTCTTTTTATCAAAAATGATACTATTTTATTTGAAATCAGTTATTTTTACCATTTTGAGACATGTCTTCTAATCAGAATCGAGATATAATGAGAATTAAAATACTTAAGCTTTTACTTTTGTGGAATAAGAATGTACTTATTGATTTATTTTGATACAAATTATTAACTGTCATATGATTTCAGTACTTTTTGAACATCAGGATTGGTTGTTCCTCATAAAATAATCTTACTTGAAGGAAAAAGATATTAAATTTTTGTATGCGTTGAATAAAATGCAAATATTGTTTCATTTTACTGAAAATTATTGACCGCCATTGGATTTTGTACTTTTTATAGTTGAGAATAGTTTTTTTTCATAAAATTAAAATAATATCAGAAAAATCATACTAAAATTTTGTTCGCATTGTTTAAAATAATCAAAATTATTCTTCTTTTTATCAAAAATGATACTATTTTATTAGAAATCAGTTATTTTTACCATCTTGAGACAAGTCTTCTAATTAGAATTGAGATATAATGAGAATTAAAATAATTAAACTTTTATTTTGATGGAATAAGAATTTAATGCAGTTATTGATTTATTTTGATACAAATTATTAACCGTCATATGATTTCAGTACTTTTTGTACATCAGGATTGGCTGTTCTTCATAAAACATGCTTACTTTAAGGAAAAAGATATTAAATTTTTGTACGCGTTACCTAAAATGCAAATATTTCTTCATTTTACTGAAAATTATTGACCGCCATTGGATTTTGTACTTTTTATAGTTTAAAATAGTTTTTTTGTTCAAAAAATTAAAGGAATGTCAGAGAAATCATACTAGAATTATATTCGCATTGTTTAAAATAACCAAAATTATTCTTCTTTTTATTAAAGATGATACTATTTTATTTGAAATCAGTTATTTTACCATCTTGAGACAAGTCTGCTTATTAGAATTGAGATGTAATGAGACATAAAATACTTAAAATAAATGATTGCATTACTTTTTGTCCATCAGGATTGGTTGTTCTTCATAAATTATGTTTACTTTAACGTTTAAGGAAAGAGATATTATTTTTTTGCGTGTTGGCAAAAATGCAAATATTTCTTCTCATATTGGAAAATATTGTAATTTCAATTGCAATCAGTTGTTATAAATGATTTTCATATGTTTTTTGTAGAAAATGTGAATTATTCAAGAATTTCTTTCTTTTAAAGGAATATATTTATGCTTACCACCATTGGATTTTTGTACTTTTTATTGTTTAGGAGTAGTTATCTTTTTTATAAAAAAAAGACTATCAGAAAAATATAATGTAATGTTATTTGCATTGTTTAAAATTATTTCTATTTCTTGTTAAAAAAATACAGCAGTTATTTTTGTAATTTGTTATTTTAAATGCTTCGATTGTGACGAGAATATAGAAAGTCCGTGATTATGATAAGTTTGTTTTAAGAATTGTATGATGATAAGGATACAAAAATTTTAAATATTTAAAAAAATAGACTACATTTTTCAATAACTGATTATTTCATTTTGTTTTTCCCGAGAATGTTTGGAAAATAATAAAATAAAAATCGCGATGTAGACACCGTTTTAGAACTCGACGGTTTTGAAAATATATAACCTAAATAAAACGAAAAAGACCATTCTTTAATGATGATATTTTAATTTAGGTTTTATCTGTACATTTCTTTTCATTTCAAGTCATAAAACTTTGCTCAATAATTAATAAACAAAATGTATCATTGAACGTTCGATTTTCAAGAGTCGCCATTTTAATTAGATTAAACGAAACTAAGATTCCGTAATTTGTATTAGTTTATCATGTGACGTATTATTAAAGTTCAATCCGTCATCAAGGTCGATCGGTACTATCCGTCCGATCAGTCCGATCAGTCAATTACTTTTACTATAAGTCTGACGGATTGCTGACGTGAGTTTGACGCGAACTTGACTGATCGGTGACTGATCGATGACCGCTGACTGATCGCTGAAATAGTAACGCCTAAGGTTGCAAGTACTGTAGCTTCACTATCTATAGATTAACAACTTTTGGTTATATTTATAATTTAGAATCATCATTGAAGGTGGAGCACGATTGCACAGTTAATTAATTATATTGATGTGCCATTTGTATGCAAGAGTGACATTCCATTATATTATGTGCCAATTCGAAAAAGTTTTGCGAGTATTGTCTTCCCTTAACAGGATCATTTTTTTATAGTTAAGTTTAGGTTTCTGATTTAATTTTGAATAATTAAAAAACGTATCAATTCAATATATTTCAGTTTTTGTTATTGGTGTATCAAACACATTGATGTAAGAATATAATTTCATAAATTTGAAA
Source organism: Mytilus edulis (assembly GCA_019925275.1). Classification (NCBI taxonomy): domain Eukaryota; kingdom Metazoa; phylum Mollusca; class Bivalvia; order Mytilida; family Mytilidae; genus Mytilus; species Mytilus edulis. The sequence continues at coordinate 32,911,530 of CM034357.1, forward strand.
CGTTTAAAATGATTACATACCAATATCAAGGACCGTTCATTATTTTTGAAAAAGACTATGAATAAAATTTATCTTCCCTTGATGATAGTTAGATTGGAAAATGAACCAGAGTTATCTAATGGTAATCACAGAGAGGGACTAGCAAGCAATTTCTAATTGTAGCCTATTCAACGTTAAAAACAATTTTCCACTATAAACTAATGTTACTTTATACAAATATATAAAGACTTTGTAAGCTAAATCTACAAATTTTATTAGATATTATTATTTTTTATTGCAATAGATTAATATGCTATACAAGGTACTTTTGAACATAGTTATAACTTGTATTTTTGCATTATACAAGTTATATTATATACAATACTTTTGTACATGTTATAAACTTCGTACACGACATATATATTTCAGTTAGAGGGGTTTTCTTTTGCTTTTTTTTTTTAAAGAGACAAACAAGTTGATGCAAATATTAGCATTATATATTGTATTTAGATATGTCACGAACTAAGATCTAAAACATTCTTAATATAATTGATAATCTTAATAAAATGCATATTGATCCTTTTTTGCATTGTTGCTGTTGCATACACGGAAGAGCAATTATAAAACAAACAGTTTAAAACATGGACTAATATTGGCTTCTTATGTTACCTCAACATACTTAATGAGGAGCCAAAACTTACCATCATATGTAAGGATTATAAATCAGCCTACATGTTTGACTCAGTTTGCTTTTATAACATGTATGATACTTAAACATGTTCAAGGGTTATAATAGGAGCACAGACTTATGTAAATCATATTAGCCCTTTACTCACATTGCTTCTGGAAAGCGTATTTGTTGAATTTTAAGATTGACTTTTTCAACAAATGCCTGTAAGAACAGACTTTGTGCCGCTCCTTACATACCTCTTCTGAGTTAAACATGAGTCAAAAATCCATAAAACACTTGTCGAAAGAAGAAGACCAAAGATCACAGATCATTTATGTTCACGTCCATATATATTAATGATAGTTTTTTTTCATTAATAATCCAACTTTTTATCATTAGGTGATTTACATATATCCTTCCGATTAAAAAAAAATATAGAAACAACAGCCACGACTTTCTCCGCCTAATGTTTAGACATATACTTCGATTTTGACATTAGTGGCATTTCATTACCACAATATATTACAAACGAGAAGCTTTTAGTTTTGAAATTGCCACTTCCGCTATCCCGGTAACAATCTACAAACTTCAACTGCTGATGGTATATACATTTCCAAACTCATTGAGTATTCATGAGCTTGCAGCTGCTTCTCACACTTATTAAATCGATTCTAGTGTCTGAGCAGACAGATGGAAAAAGGTCGAGAGTTACGTCGAAAAACAATATCAACCAAATATACTTTAGATATTTTTTTAATCTAAAACTGAAAAATTAATAATATCAGGATTATAAAGCATCTCAGTTTTTTTTTTATTAGGTCAATTACTCTAAATCAGGATACACGTTTTTGTTTTTCTCTGTTGACATATTTTTTTGTTTTATATTGATTAGGATTATAACTACACGTTGACTGCTGGAAGTAATTTTTCACATGTTTACCTATCATATTTTTTTTTTCTTAATTCACACATTGTCGTTAATATAATTGATTTTTTTGCAACTGTTATAAAAGGCTATAAAACGAGGTTTAACCAACAAATTTCTACAAAAGTAATTGTTATACCTAGTCATGAATATGATCGATGTTTTCGATATGTTTGAGCTTTCGATTTTGCAATTTAATAAGGAACTTTTCTAATTTAAATTTCGGTAGAATTTGCTTTTATACCTAACAAAGAATCAGGTTTACCTGGCGTGGTTTAAAACTTACTTACTTTGTGTAACAACACTGACTAAGACGTGAGACAACTGATTCAAAAACGTAGACTGATGTCTGATCCTTACAATGACGTTCGATGTTGTTGCATAGTTGACACCAATCTATATAGGCCCGAAATTTCAAACAGGTTCAGTGTATGACCAATTTGTCTCTTTGTATGTTAGAGCATTGTATTGTTGTGGATAATACAACGAAGAGAGTGGCATCATTCAATATTTGAATTAAACATACAGATTTTAGGTTTAAGAATCACCGCTTTTTGAGTTCATTTACAAAATCATCTATTATAATATGAATTTTATCATTGTTGTTATAATTGTCTTCTCGTCGTTTTTCATTTTTATTTTGATATTTTCTATTTTATGAAACTTTGGTTTGCCATTACCCAAATGGTATATTCTCTTTCTAACAGAAAAACAAATAAGCGTTTTCAATGTCAATAAAAAGTAAATCACAAAAATACTGAACTTAGAGGAAAATCAATTCGGAAAGTCCATAATCACATGGCAAAATCAAATAACAAAACGCATCAAAAACGAATGAACAAGAACTGTCATATTCCTGACTTGGTACAGGCATTTTCAAATGTAGGAAATGGTGGATTAAACCTGTTTTTATAGCGCTAACCCTCTCACTTTGATGACAGTCCCACCAAATTCCGTTATATCTACATTGATGCGTTAACCAAACAGACACAATAAATAATAGTCATTGAAATCAGCTGTACTTTTCAATGTGATGTTTTACATGAATATTTTACTATTTCATTTATTAAGGTGCATTCATAGTGAAGCGCACTGGAAAAAAAAATACTATAATCGCTTACATTTCTAATATCAAAAATATTGTTACCCTTTTCTCGATAGGTGTCATGCCAAAAGTATACTTTCATAACCCTTTCTTTCAACCAACTAAACGATAAGGTCCTTATTCATTGTTGCACAGTTTACTTAAATTTTGAAACTGATATTTATTGATAACCTAACAGCATTAAGGGTAACACATAAAACAAACAAGTATGCGGTATTTAGTACATGGTTGAAACTGGACGCTATCCATCTAAGAGTATACAAGAACGGTTTTATCGTTTTAAAAGACCTAATCAATTGAAAAGTATCAAATATCAACATCTTAAGCAGCACAAGCATCCTATTAAATATTCAATAATTCCACCGTTTAAAGTAGTTAATAAGCAGTCTGTAGATCTCATCCAAAGTGTGTATGATCACGGAAAATAATTGAAAAATATTGGATTAAAAAATTACAGACAATCTATCTTCTCAGTCTAAATGATAATATCATGGGAATTGGTAATATATAAAGAACCAATTATGTTTATATTTTGGACATATTTTATTTCTAAAATAGTTTGTAAAAACCGTTCTCATGGACGAAGAATAAATCGCAGTCAATGAAAATTTCTTTCCAACAGTTCAAATATTTCATACCTAATTTCTATTTAAAAGAACAATTTTCTATTACCTAAGCTCTGTTTTTACCTTTTGATAAATTACATCATGTGTACTATTGTTTGTCTGTTTGTCTTTTTCATTTTTAGCCATGGCGTTGTCAGTTTATTTTAGATTTATGAGTTTGACTGTCCCTGTGGTATTTTTCGTCCCTCTTTTACATCAAATTCAAGAAGAATGCAAGAGAATGCCATAGTACAGTTCTGAGTATAAAATCGTCCAAATTTTAATCACATATTGTTATACTTTTTCCGAAAATGAATTGCCCTGAAGATAAAAATATTTAATTAAAACTGAATAAGTCAATAAAGGTTTTGATATTTTGAAAATTACCGGGACTTATTCTGTTAAACAAATTCCTGAATATTTTGACCACTGTACTACCTCTAACTTGTTTTGTTATCAAAAAATCTACATACAAATATGATTAAAATTACAGCAAAATATGGAACTATGGAAAAATGTAATATCAGTGACAATAAACCTACATGTACGTCATGAGTTTTGCAGTAATTTCAAAAATATTTATTGCCCCTATTCGACTGTTATAACTTGCGAACTCAACACCGTGCGTGACCGACAGTTGAAATAATTCCTCAATTAAGGCCCTAAATGTCGTTCCCCATCAATTATTAATTATAATGAGAGTTGTAACATCATCCACGACGCACTTCGCACTTACTGCTTAAAATGGACAAAAGAGGAAAAGCTGACAATAAATCCCCAGATTCTTTTTTCAATTCAGTATTGAACATATTTGATAAACGTATACAGCATTATATCTCCTAACAAATACCATACTATCCTTATTTCTCGTATACTAAATAAACTACTATAACTTGACAAGGACTTTATTTCGGCTTATAAATAAGGCTACTCATAATCATTAATGTTTGGCGTTAAATTAACGTTGAGGTTCTGCTGAAGGCAATAACAAATTATCAACACCGAATATATATGGTCATACTCTTTTGTGTCAAATTTAGTAACAGCTTACAAAAGAACTTTGTCAATTAGACCTGCTTTGATACTATAACTGCCCTTGGAATTTTACTACTGCCGACAGTAGATAATATGTTTGTTCACTTAGGAGATTTCGTATGTCAGGGACGACCTAGTGTTGACAGTGGGTTACTTTCCAATTATTTCTATACCCGTTCCAAATTTAATTTGGGTCCAGAATTTTAAAGGAAAGTAGTGATTTGGTCCAGCTGAAAAAGTTTTAAAATTATCACTTCGGAAGCTGTCAAAAGATTTCAAGACCCCTTAAACATAAAATTGTCCATATTTTGAGTTAGAACAGATGAAGTTTTCTATAATTTTGATATAATTTGTCCCAAAAGTAGTACAACACACTATGAAAAAAAATTTGAGACAGCGCAAGTGGGATTTTTTTAATTTTCATTTTTGTTCTAAAAGAAATGCACTACGAATTAATTGTGGTCACAGACAAAGTTATCGAAACTCCAATGGGACTAACCGTGCACCACTTTTCCGGCCTTATATGTATTTGTAGGAGTTACAATGTATGACTAAAATCAGCAAAGACCCATGGAAACTGCTTTTGATTTAAAAATTTAATAACACTTTTAGATATTTTGATTATATTTATGGGCTCTCAATAATTACGACTTCAGTATGTATGCTTAAGAGATTTATCCTACCGAACTGACTAAGAAAACAGATTATACTAAAATGTTTTCTGGATCTTGCTGAATATACATAATTATCTTTCACGGGAAGCGCAATACTCACTTAGCAGAGAGGTTCAATCATATTAAGTGCCACGCAGTCGATTTCATTTCAAACTCATCCCTAAGTAATATAATGAGTAAGCTCTAATGAAGAGTTAGCAATTTGAATTTTTTTGTTGTTCATCGGATTCTTTCACTTGTAAACTCTACCTGAAGTTAAATTCATTCATACTTACCATTTTACCCCGTATGACGAAAGTCCTCTCATTCCTATCTTGTTCCACAAAGTCAACCTCGACTTGTCGGTTGTCTTATAAGTGACAGTTTTTGTTTACCTAAAACCGGATCATCCTGCAAAAAGTAAAATCACAAAAATACTGAACTTAGAGGAAAATTAATTCGGAAAGTCCATAATCACATGGAAAAATCAAATAACAAAATGCATCAAAAACGAATGGACAAGAAATGTCATATTCCTGACTTGGTACAGGCATTTTCAAATGTACAAAATGGTGGATTAAACCTGGTTTTATAGCGCTAACCCTCTCACTTTGATGACAGTCTCATCAAATTCCGTTATATTGACATTCATGCGTTAACTAAACAGACACAATATACACTCTCCTCCTCCTTTCTGGGTTGTCTGAAATGTTTGTGTCGTTCTATTTCATTACTAATTTTAAGTTTAATTGCGTATTCTTGTCGTTTGCTTTTTTAAATAACATGAGTTTATATTGTTTTATCACTCAATTTCCCTATATATACTTTCTTTTTTCTTCCAGTCAAGCCTAGCACCTTATTTATCCAATTGCAAGAAAATACATCGGTTTCAGTAAAACAATAATACGATTACTACGAATATATTGCCAATCAAACACACTATATTTGTCTTTAACTTGTGGCGATGTGTTCCTTTTGGTTTTTATATTCATCGTCGATTATCATCAGAGGTTTGTTATTATTTCAGATTTAAAAAAAGGATGTTTCAAATCAACGCCAACATTTGAATAATAAAACTGTCGAAAATCATGGACACGGGTAGTAAGGTCGTCATATCGAGGAGCGTTTAGTACAGTGATTTTGTCATAGTTTGGATAAGTTTGACATGGTTAATTTATGTTACTCTCCTAAACTATTGCCTCAGTTCTGTTCATACGAGCAGATGAAAAGCAAATAAGATGTTTGAATCTGTATTGGAGGTCAAACGATCTACATTGGAATTGTTGTTTCACGAAATTAATGCAGAATAAGCAAGATATCAGAGTTGTTCTGGTTTGGTTAAGCGATTGACATGGTTCGATTAAGAGTCTAGAAATTCGTCATGGTTTTGGTCAAGTTTGTCATGGCTTAGATCGAAATAAATATATATTTGTTTCACTTTATTACTGCAAAATTGTTTGATAGCACCTGTTATTGACTCTGCCAGGTATATCGTGATCGGCATCACTAGTCAAATGGCTAAAGACTTCTACTTAAAAGTTGCAAAAAAGTGGCAGTTAGTCAAAAAGTAATTCTTGTCCTTAGATTTTTTCATAGAAAACTCTACATTTGTTTGTTTTTCGTTATTTTAAATTATGAACCAGTTTATGATGAATAAAAGGAGATGTGGGGTTATAGGTCCATTATACAGTAACCCAGCTACAAAACTAACCAAAATATATTAAGAGGACACAAGTAAACAAACGCAGTTTTTCCCGTCATCCTTTATTCTACAATTATAGACATACTCGCATATAACAGTGAAAATGAACAAACTGGATTCGCACTTTATATACAATGGCAGTAATATTGTATAAATGCATCGTGTATAGTATCACTTAATTCTTTCAAATATTTTACTTTTTTTATGTAATGATTTAGTATGGTGTGCCCAAGAATTGAAAATATGTCTAAATTGTACAGCTCGCAATATTGGCAGCAGAATTCCATCCTGAAACTTAAAAGGAAGCTATCTTGGAATCATGATTTTTTATAATTTGTTATTGGTTTGAAACTAGGTCCCACTAAATCAACTTGATTTTATTTTTTAAAACCGCTCTGGTAAATCTTACATGTCTGCCATGGTTAAAGCGAAAGCCTGCAAACATGTTTAACTCCGCAATATTTTGTATATACTGTCTCAAGTTAAGTGTCTGTAATGCCGTGAATATCGTTTGTAACTCTTTACGATATTTTGCTATTTATTTTGAACAGAAATTAAGCTGGTGGTTTTCTTATTGGAATTCCTATACATTAAATTTTGTCGCAGCCTTTTATAACTTGCTTAGAAGTATGTTTTTTTTATTGTTGAATGTTGAAGGCCTCTTGATGACATATATTTTCTAACATCTACGTCATTTGATCTTAGGTGGATAGTTGACTCATTGGCAATCATATTTCATCTACTTATTACATACTAGAACACACACCGTGATATCGTTGGTCCGTGACTGAATTAAAGTATATGACTATGCGTAAGCCTTATTTTAGTATTGGTATTGTCATCTGATAAAGTCATGCCGGTTATAAGATACACAGTTTTCAAAATCTTTCTGCTTGAACCCGTCGACCTGGAACTAATTAATTATTGGTAATATTAATTATATGGAAAACAAAAGGTCCTGGAATGGAGTATCTTTTAATCAACAGCATTGAAAATAAAGTTGAACGCTTTTATTCGCTGTTTTACATCATGTCCGCTAACAAATTGAAAACTGTACCTATACGCCTTATTTTAAGTCCAGATTTTTAGTATTCGTATTGTTATCTCAGTCATAGTACAGCTGAATTAACAAAAAAGGCAAAAAAGGTTTTGTTTTCTATTAAAACATATACTAATTCTCTTGGCAGCCTTCCTATCAGAGTGTCAAATAACTTATTTGACACCTTAGTGAGACCTATATTAACTGATAATTCTGATATAACATATTTGGACTTGTATATAACATATTTCAAAGCTAAAAAAAGAGCTTTGGTTTCTGGAAAAAATGTGGACCCATTTAATTTTATTGACAAGACTCCAATAGAAAACTTGCATCTTAGTTATTGCAAGTTTACCCTTGGCACTGACACGAGTGCCTCAAATTTTGGTACAAGGAACGAATTAGGAAGACTGCCTATTGAATGTCATATAAAAACCCAAACTATTATGTATTTAGCAAGGCTTTTCACCTCAAATTTCAATCCCTTATTACATGAATCTTTTCAATTAACTAAAACTTTGGATTCTAGTGGCTCCTATTCATGGTTCACTTTTGCAAAAGATATTCTTTCTGAATCTAACATTGATATAGATAGACTAAAAACCTGTAATAATTTAAAACAATTAAAAAATATTAAAAGCTATATTAAACCCCAAATAAACTCATATTACAACAACCTGTTGATGGATAAGTTGAAATCTATTGATGATAAAAGTAAATTAAATTTTTATAAAGAACTTCAGCCAAATCTATTGATCAAACCTTACCTCTCTAACCCAAACTTTGAATTTAGAAAATTAATTACAAAACTTAGAATCAGTGACCATTCATTATTAATTGAAAAAGGAAGGCATTTTAAAATTCCTCGCGAAGAGAGACTTTGCAACAAATGCAAAGTACTAGATGATGAGAAACATTTCTTAATAAATTGTTCTCATAATTCAAAAATTAGATTAACATATTTTAATTGCATTAACAGAGAAAGTAATTCATTTGCTAATCTCACTGACAATGACAAAGTTTTATATATACTTAACCCATCAACACCAACACAAGTGAATAAACTAGGATCCTTTATAAAAAAGTCAATGGAACTGAGGACAGGGGACCCTTTAATATTTACCTGAATTTGTGTATATATATTGAGTTACTTAGTTATTATCTTTATTTGTTTTTATTGTTGTTATATGTCACAAACTGTATAGTTTATATGGCAATAAAACTTTGAATTGAATTGAAATTGTTATCTTAGAAAGTCTTACTGATCAAAATACTACAATAGGGAACAATTTGACAATGATTGAATTTAGTAGTGCCAACCCTGTGATTATGACCCGTGTATATAGCAAAATCCTAAATACACCGTCAATTGCGAAACGTACCGATAAGATAATAGGTAACAGGTGAATATACTATTGGTATCGGTATCAGATTCGACCCCGAACTTGTTAATTATGGGCAATATTAATTATGTGGAAAACAAAAGGGTCTGGAGTGGAGTAATTTTTAATCTACACCATTGTCCTATACTAGTTATATATGTTACAGTGAATTTGTATAATCAGTGATTATGTAGAATCCCTGAAAATTTCAGGGATTATGTAGAATCACTGGCCAGTTTAGGGATTATATATAATCACTAAAATTTTCAGGGATTATGTATAATCACTAGAAAAAACGTCAGGGATTATACATAATAACTGAAATGAAGAAATAGTTTTATTTATAAAGAAAATGAATAAAAGTCAAATAATGTATGCTATAAAATCTTATTAAAACAGCATTACACTGTATAAACATAAATTGTAAAATGTTAAGCACAAAATATCAAAATTATAACTTTATTGATTGTTTAAATTTGTTAGGCACAATATATATATAAAAATGTTAAACACAATATATTAAAATAATATGCTTTACATCTGTATTTACCACAATATCCATATTTTAGAAAACATTTACCTTCACATATCGAATCAGATTTTATGACCCGCCTAAGAGAAATAAAGTGTTCAGTAAAACATCTGTAGGTACCCCAAAATAAGAGAATAAGCAACCTCGAACTGGTTCTTGCAAGACCCCATGTTTTTTTGGCCAGGCAATGTCCTTATTCCGACTTTTGGTGAACAATTACAATTATGTTTTTTTGGGATTTCGTTTCCTTTTTTACCATGTGGAATTGCTATGAGAATATTACACCAAATTCCAGCTTCCTCTACAATTTTGTTCTAATTGTCAATCCTTAGTTTTTCTATACATTTAGATGCGTAAGTTCTCTCTGTTTGAATTTCTTGTTCATTTGAGGAGAAAAAAACAAAAAAACACCAAAATACAGGTGTTCCATGATCTTCTTCACCATTTGTTTTACATGTACCACAAAAAACATGCTCTGTAGATTTACAAATAGAACATGAATATCCATTTGACGCTGGCTTTTAAAAACAAACAATATATGTTAAGTTATTGCTATAAAGGGAATCTTGATATTATTAATTTTGAAGTCTTCAACTTTATCTCGAAACCCTGTATGGTTATATCTTTAAGACCATCCTCTGTGTTTAAAAGCAAAATTATTTCATCTGGCAAGGAATATGAAAGTTAAAAAAAATTCGTAAGGGTTCCACGGAACCCAGTGTCTCGCCTACTTTTGCTGTTAATTGCAGACTCAACAAAAATGAGGAAAAACATCAATAAAAATTCCCTTTCGATACTGTCTTTTGATTGAAAGAAGCTTCCAAGTTTGGTAAAAAATCCAGGATAGTTTATGAGAATCTAATAAATGTTTTATAAACTTTAACTGCAGACTGTATGTAATGTTAACTGGAAGAAAAACTAAGTCCATTTATAAGTAAAATACAGAAAAAGTGATTATTTTTTTTACAAAATTTACTTCTGAATAATATCTTATGATCAGAAACAAGCTTTTGTCTAAGTTTGGTAGAAATCCAGGATAGTTTAAAAACATTATAAAAATTTTAAAAACTTAAACCACAGAGTGAATGTTTGTTTCTGGCAAAAAAACTAAGTCCATTTAAAAGTAAAACACGGAAAAGTGGAAATTTATTTTTACAAAATTTTCTGTTTGATACTATCTTATGATCATAAACAAGCTTCTGTCCAAGTTTGGTACAAATCAAGGATAGTTTATGAAAGTTATTAAAATTTTAAAAACTTTAACCACAGAGTGAATGTAATGTTTCCTCGCAGAAAAACTAAGTCCATTTATAAGTAAAATACGGAAAAGTGGAAATTTATTTTTACAAAATTATCTTCTTGATACTATCTTATGATCATAAACAAGCTTCTGTCCAAGTTTGGTACAAATCAAGGATAGTTTATGAAAGTTATTAAAATTTTAAAAACTTTAACCACAGAGTGAATGTAATGTTTCCTCGCAGAAAAACTAAGTCCATTTATAAGTAAAATACGGAAAAAATGGAATTTTATTTTTACAAAATTTACTTCTGGATACTTTCTTATGATCATAAACAAGCTTCTGTCCAAGTTTGGTAGAAATTCAGTATAGTTTAAGAAAGTTATTAAAATTTCAAAAACTTTAACCACAGAGTGAATATTTGCGGACGCCGCCGCCCCCGACGGAATGTAGGATCGCTTAGTCTCGCTTTTTCGACTAAAGTCGAAGGCTCGACAAAAATGATAATTTTATACTTTATAGATATAGGAAGATGTGGTGTTAGTGCCAATGAGACAACTCTAAATCCAAATAACAATTTATAAAAGTAAACCATTATAGGTCAATGTACGGCCTTCAAAACGGAGCCTTGGCTCACACCGAACAACAAGCTATAAAGGGCTCCAAAATTACTAGACGTGTAAAACCATTCAAACGGGAAAACCAACGGTCTAATCTACATTTTATATTAAAAAAAAACGAGAAACATGTATAAATTACATAAACAAATGACAACTACTGTACATCAGATTCCTGACTTAGGACAGGTACAAACATTTGCAGCGGGATTAAACGTTTTAATGGTACCAAACCTTCTCCCCTTTTCTGAAACAATAGTATAACATCACAACATAGAAAAACACACGATTAAATATCAATTGGAAGGCTTAACTCAATAAAATAAATGGAAAATTAACACACTATCAACGAATTAATTTGTTCTGTCTATATATTTTTTATTTTATCAAACAACGAATCCTTAAATTATTCATAATCCCTGAAATTATATTAGGGAATTTGTAGAATAATTAATCAAATGTTCAGTGATTATGTAAAATCACTGGTCATTTTCAGGGATTATATATAATTACTAATGATTTTAGTGATTCTACATATTCCCTGAAAAATCAGGGATTCTACATAATCCCTGATTATACAAATTCACTGTAACATATATACAGTTGAATTCTTTGATTTGTCGTTTTTACCCGATGACGGCTGACAAATTGGACCTCGTTATTTTAGTATGATAGATGACTACATTGTATGTGCGTTCTTATGCCCTTTTGTGTTTCAAATCAAACAATTGTTGTTAGTTTTGATAGTAACTCTTCAATATCCACGACACGAATTACATATTAACTGAACCATGGCGAACATGAACTAAACCATGACACGAATGAACCAAACCATGCCGCAGATATTTCAGTAATTTTGAAATGAGTGCAAAAGTGTGGTTTTTTTTCAGAATAATTTAGAGCAGTATTATATCACGAAGAAATATGTGATGTAACAGCCAGAAAGATAATTACTTTTTTTATGCACATTAAACCAATTAGCAACTTTTAAATTTTGACATACGCAAGCTTTGTTCTGTGTTATATCATTAACTATATGATACAACATGTGATGTACTAACATATTTACTTTATACAAAGGTACTTACCAGCTTGAATTATTGATCAGAAGTTCCTTTTATAAAATATCCGAATGTTTACATTTTTGCATTGATTGTCATCAAAAACACTTATCACCGTCATGTCAAACTTATCCAAACTATGACAAAATCACTGTAATAAACGCTCCTCAATATGACGACCTTACTACCCGTGATGGATAAGACTTGATTTTCAAGAGAGCTAAACCTCTGACAGTCGCTTTAAAATCCATTATTGATAACAATGTGTATGCAAAATAAACCTGACATAACAGGTTGAAAATTTCAAAAATAGCGATACAGAAGACAACAATGTGTTTTATTCTTCATCACTTTGAAAAAAAAATCAAAAGGAGATGGACAAAGCACATTAGCAAAAACGGAAGACAAAAAGACAAAACATTATTATAGCACATTATCACAATGTCGGGATGTTTAAGAACCGAGCTAAGTGTAAAGGATATTTAAAAAGAAAAAAGCATCACCGCAAAAACTTATTAAAAAAGAAATACCCTAAACACAAAAAAAAATCTCACATTGTTAATTGTCATAATCACTGTCAGTGTAAACACAAATTTGATTTGTAAAAGACACTGACTTAATATGAGAAGAACTTAATGTACTGGAAGGTAACTTTAATAAATAAAATGCGGAATTGTCATATGTTCTTTCGTTGTAAATTGTTTTTAAAACGAACAAACAAATTATTTGAATAAGTGGATCTATTCAGTCCCCGAAATATTATTTACTTGTACAAATGTATGAATCAAGTATACTACCTTCCGCTGTCTTAGTACTTTTAAGAAGAAGTTCTACCTTAGATGTATTGCATCTTCTGATTGACTGACGTTGTTTTGTTTATCAGCTCATAGAAATAATTTTGTCATGTGACCGTGACGTCATCAACGTTTTTTCATGAATTACTCAGCCTTAAAACTAAAATTAGAATTAAGTTATAAGAAGTATTTTTTTCTGTCTATTCGAAATAACATAAAAAATGTGGTGTACACTCTAAAATAACCCACTACACGGAATATTCAGTGTGCATCATATTTTTGATGTTACATTGTATGTCAGTAGACAGTAGTCAGTCATCCATCATCATCTAACAAACCTCGATTTTATAAGCGCAAAAGCTTTAGCATACATATTAGTTAGGTTTTGAGTTTTATTTTTCTTACGGGTATTATAAAAGGATTAGGTCCGGTAAGGACCGATTTTGGCCTCAAATTTCAGGTTCATCTGACGAAAGATTTTGACCACTTTTTAAACACTTAAGTGTCTATTTTATTTGAATTAATTAGTTTATGTGAAAGATTTTAACAGATTTAGTCATTAAAAACGATTCGATTCAAGCTCAAATATGAAAAATCTACCTAATATGCCGAAAAATGTCACTTTTCAGATGGTTTTTGATAAAAATGAAAGTGGCCGCATCCGTGTTCATCCTCAACCTTTGTATATGTTATGTATTATCATAAAATACAACTTACATTTCAATATTAAAGATGAACACGAATGCGGCCACTTTTGTTTTACACGAAAACCATCTAAAATTTAACTAAAATGCTAGAATTATGAGGATTTCAGTAATCTAGCATGACTAAATGGTGCTAGTACCGGATATATGTGCATTGTATTGTCAAAAACAACCCATATTTATGTAGCAGAAGCTTTCTACTGTCCAATAAATAACTAAAGGTTTACATTTTAACAATTTTGTAAAACTGCTATATTTTGGGGTCAAAAAGGGGTCTTATTGAACCTACTCCTTTAAATGACTACACAATTTAAAAGGTAAACCCCATCGATCAAGAATTTACACTCCACTCTACACACATACATAATATCACGGTGTACTATTACCACAGAATATAAAATCCCAGAAGCAATGGACAAAAATGTGAATTGTTCTTTAAACTAATACGGTAAAATCATGTAAATATGTTCCGTACTGTCAATCATGGGTAACCTTCAATCATGTACAAGCGTACTACATTTTTATTTGCATACACATTGCATAGGTACTCACAAGGTAAAATAAATTATATAAATCTAGACTAATGTTCTTGATTTTAAACCTTTTAAAACGTGTATAGTATGTGACATTTAACATTATATATTCATTATTGGTAAGTTTTACCGTTATATTTTTAATCTTAAAAAATTGGTATTATAAAATGTAACAACATGTTATTAAATGAAGTAAACGTTAACTATTTACGATCAAAAAATGATATTAAATGGAGTATGTTTTCTTACTTCGAATCTGGTTATACGTGCCTTATACATGTGTGATTATATTTGAATATCGGTTGAAAAAAGCATGAACTTTTTATGTAAAGTAGTTAAGCATGTTGTTACGGAAGTATTATATTGGCTGTAGACGACGCATTATTTTGCATTTATAATAACTAAAATCATGTATACGGGTGAATTATTTATATTTCAATCTAGATACAATATTCACCATTCTAAATTTAAAATAAACAACATATGAAGGTTTTTCTAGTTTGGTTTTTTTATTCGCTCGATTATTGAAAATGTCTAAATTGTAACAGTATCATGTTCTTACTTATACAATATGTCTATCTGCGCATGTACACATTGTTTAAACAGATACTTGCATTTATTGTCTAGATTATTGCTTATCATGGATGCTTTAGGTCGTACTGTAACTATTTAAGGTTTAACAGTCGGTATTTACTTGACGAGGACAAATCATGACTAAAAGATAACTTTTTCATCGCATTCTCTTGTTATCGATAAAAGTCACTTAATATATATTTTTTATTTAAGGCAGGTCGTACAGAAGGTAGTAACATTTAGATGTTCAAATCACAAGATTAAAGGTCCGACTATATGTGTATGGTCCGACCGTTCGCGTATGTTAGGGGTAATTTACACGTTTACTTTTAATATTTTTAATACTTTTAAAACTTTTCATGATGTATGACCATTCTAGTGATAACCATGATAATGTCATTAAAAGGACGATATCAAAAGTCATTGTATTGTATTGTATGAAATTATATTACAATAATAACAAGATCAACTAAATAGAAATAAGAAATTGCACACAGTTGATTTTACTCAGTACTCAACACGATATTAAACACATTTTATACCCATGGTCATTACCGATTTGTTATTACGAGCGAATGGCAAAATGTCATCTTCGGAAGATAACTTCCAAAAATATCTTAATGTACTGTTAATAGATAAGAAGTCAACTGATTTTCTAAAGAAAAAAGTCGACCGGATAAAGAGTCTAATAATTGACACAAGACACTTGACAGATAACAGATACACCCAGCTTTAGACAATTTGTGAAAGACAGAGGGTTACAACCTGTTACTTGTGTCGTTTTGGCTAGACGTATGCATTGAATTATAGAATTACTACATTTCATATAAGTATGGTCCCAATACTCATATGGTCTGGAACATATATAAAAGAAAACGTTTTTTGCCGGTCTTTAGCGTTTTATTAACATTATTGAAAGTGTATTTGCTAACGTAAATATTTTCACAAACCATGCTTATCAATTAAAAAAAAAGTAAGCTCGCTTCGAAACGTTTATTTCAAATATTGGATCATAAATTTCTATAAATGATTTTTTTTCTCAAGTTCATGGATGAAGCCATTTGATTCTGATATGTTTTCGGAATAAAAACGAATGATTTAATTTGATGAGGATTCATTCTTACATGTAACAAATCATTTACACTTTGACGCAAATTATTACCACTACAAGTGAAAAGCACAATCAATCGGGAAGTTTACTTTCCATGTTATAATACATTGACTCTTATACGATATCTTAATGAGTATTGTTTCTTTTAAAAAGCGTAAAGATATATATATTTTAATACTTCCCTCAGACTAAGATTAAGTGACTTCTTGAATTCCAATGTTTTGTGTTAATTCGGGTAGTGGTGTGACCGGAACAAATTAATTTGAGATTGTATATAACTAGCAAAATAACAAAATACACAAATCCACGGTTACATTTAATTCTAACTAAGAATAGAATTGTAAATTAGATTTATATTTTCCTGTTGACTTTATAATTAATAATGGATATTAACAGAATCTGTGAAGTTTATAACAAGGTAACTTAATCTTTTAAAAACAAGGAACTACTGCGGTTTTACTATAAAACTATTTATTTAAACATGTTAAAGTATGTATCATGCTGAAATATGAACTACTATTTACACAGAATAGATTGGTATACTTCATGTAATTATACGTTAGTGATTTATTTACATATTTACCTGACAACTATCGATAGGAATCATAACTTTAAATTATAACTTTACAAAGGTTTGTGTGTATGGATATTTCATAAGGGATATAATATACTGAGTGCCAATGAAAACGCAACACAAAGTTTTTTAGAAATAACATTTTTATAAAAAAAATAATATTTTGTGTACAGTAATTGTGAAAGACAGTTAAAGGGTTTATCTAAAGATAAAAGTCAACCAAAAATGTTCAATTACCACGATTCGAATGCAATACATTAATGCAACACAACGCTACAATTCACTAACTCACAGTCTCAATAACGAATGTGTCCACCGCGTGCTGCAACGCAAGCTCTACAACGACGTGGCATTGACCTGACCAGACGTCGGATACGGTGTTGTGGAATGTTTGTCCATTTTTCTCGCAATGCAATTTCGAGTTGGCGCAGCGTAACTGGTGGTGGCTGTCGTCGTCTTACGGCTTGTCCAATTTGATCCCATAAGTGTTCAATTGGACTCAAATCTGGCGAAAAGGCTGGCCATGGTAATGTCTGAACATGGTTGTTGTTGATAAACGCAGTTGTGAGTCGTGTGGAGTGTGCACGAGCGTTATCTTGCAGAAAAAGATTAACATCTTGATGTCCAGCCATAAACGGTATAATGGTCGGTCGTAAAACTTCATCAATGTAGCGTTGAGCGTTTAAATTGACATTGATAGTGATGAGAGGAGTTTTATGGTTGAATGATATTCCTCCCCATACCATGATACTACCACAACCCCAACGATCTGTCTCTTGGATATACGAACTTGCATAGCGTTCTCCTCTTCGTCTCCACACACGAGTTCGTCAATCACTACGGCGAAGATGGAATCTTGATTCGTCCGTCCATAAGACAGTTGTCCATTGCCTGTGTGACCATCTCTGACGCTGTTATGTCCATCTTAAGCGATTTTGGCGTCGTACTGCTGTCAGCATGTTACCACGGAAAGGCCTCCGTGCCCTCAATCCACTGCTGCGCAAACGGTGTCTTACCGTGTTTGTTCCAATTTGTCTCCTATGGACGCCGACAGTCTCCCGTGCTGTTTGGACAGCCGTACGGAACCGATCTCGCAGATGCTGAAGACGAATGTATCGGTCCTGTTGGGCAGTAGTTGCTCTCTGTCTTCCGGGACGTGGTCTATCATTCAAAGACCCAGTTTGGTTGAATCTTTGGATAAGTCTGGAAATTGTTGAGGCTGAACAATGCATTCTGCGTGCAATTTCACGACTTGAAATGCCTCCTTGCACCATGCCCCAAACTTCATGTCTCTGGTTGTCTAAAAGTCTTGGCATCTACGGCTTAGTTTATTGCAGTGGCTAACAAAAAAGGATGGGAAAGTTCAATTCTTAAGCGAGGCTTTCCAAAACACACAATGAGAAAATCACTCGTGCGTTAAATAGCGGTGCACTCGACTCATCCCCCTTTTTGTAACCAAGCACGTAAATCATTCAAGCGTTAAGTTGTCAAAAGAAGTCTGACGATTCATTTTCTAACCGATATAGCTATAGGTAATCATTTAAAAAAAAAAAATTATATATTTTAAAATATTTGAAATTTACAAGTGTTGCGTTTTCATTGGCACTCAGTATAGTAACAAGCACTAAATATAATTTTTAATATCCAAAGGGTAAGTATACACTTGTTATCATACTTAACGACAATCATTAGCAATAATTAGCATTATTAATGCCTCAGTTTTTCATTTATTTATCACCACGTTATATACCTTATGTTGTCTGGGTAATACATGCAATGCTTGATTATTTTATTTATTTCGATATGAATGTATTTTTCTTGTCTTTGCTGTTAAATTTGAAAACAATCTAGCCAATGAACAATAAAACGCATACTCATTTATTTGTTTTCATTGAGAAGGGGCAAATGATTTCATTATTCGTATAGGAAATTTTCATGACGCTATTTTGCCATCAGCATGGCTAACTTATGTAGATACTAGATGTGTGCTCCAGTCAATTCCCAGTTGTTAGAATACACATGCGATTCTGTAGTAAAAGATTGTATTTCTAGTGAATCTTCCATATTAATTAAATATTTTAATAACTTATGTTAATAGAAAGAAAAAAATAGAGCATCTGATACGAGAAAACAAACAAAAGAAAAGAAGTCAGTATTTGACAATAAACCACAAAGAAACACGCCTGACTGGGAGAGGTTTTTAAGTTTGAAATTTAACACAAATTAAGAAATAATTGAACTATAGCAATAACACATAATAAAAATCAACGGATAAAAGCGCTTCCATAGCAAGTAGTTTATTCATTTAAAATGGTTCCTTTTTAATGACAGTTGATATGCTTAGTAAATTTTTACGTGCAAAACATATTATATACCATTTCAAGGAAAACTACTCTGTTCTACTGGACAGCCTAATTTTTATGTGAATTTTCCTAACAAAATCAGTTTTTGTTCAAATATATAATTATTATGTTATTGATGCACATTGTCTTGCGTTCTGTGCTGTTAGTTAATATATGTTGTTGGTTTTTTTTTTGTTCCAGATAAAGAACATTAAGTAGAATATCTAGTTTACATGTTTGTATATATATTTGTGCATTGTAACGGCTAAGATGTTTAGGTATATGCGATATGAAACAACAATTGAAGATCTGAAAAATCAATTGAAAGAGAAATCTACTCAAAATGACACGATGGCTAATAAAATAAAGGAACTGACTGACAAACTGTCAAGAGAAGAGAAAAAGAACCTCACTGATAAACTGCAATTACAGTAAGTAATAACGCTTTTACAATCTCTACGCAATCAACTGTAATACAAACAGCATATAAACTGTGATGAATTAATTTAAAAAAAGTATCCAGATGAGTACCAGGAGACATCGATCGTAAATAATCTCTAGGAAACTTGGACTTTAGAAGATTCTGGTAAGCCTTATTTATATTTCAGTGTTCGACGTAATGTACCTAATTTTGTTCGGTTATTAATGATAGATTATTTCATTTATTTTGTTTTCGTTTGGCTTATTTTCTTCTGCTTTATTTAAAAATAATCTACACAATGAACAGATAAACCCATAATCATTGATTCTTTTTCCGAGAAAGGACTAAGTATCTTATGTATTCGTAGAGGAAATTTTCATGCTGTTATTTCAATATTAAAATGGTTAACTCGAACATATACTAGATGTTTGCTTCATTTCATTCTCAGATCTTAGATCGCACATGCACTTCTGTGGTAAAAGGTTACAGAAGCCAAACTGACAAATGTATTGTTGTTTACAATTGAATTGCAAGTCCCATTTTGCAGTGAATTGTGCATTACAATTAAATGTTCAATAACTAAATGTTATCAAAAACTATAGAAAATTGAAGGATCTGACACAACAAAAAAACTAAAATGACAGAAAAGAAAACTTAATCTTTTGACAATAAACCTTTTTTTTTTTTTTTTTAACTACATAATAATTTTATTCATCAAATATTGCTTGTTACATAAACCATCAAGATTCCAAGCGTCTCTTGACGTACCCTGTTACAATCCACTGACTACCCAGGGAATAATAAACCTTAACGTAAAATGAAGGCGGCTTACTGACAGGGTATTTAAGTTTAAAATTTGATATGAATTACAAAACGATATAAACTATAGCAACAATATAAAAGTCTACGAACAAACTGCTTTCATAGACAATAACTCATTCCTCGCAAATGAATCCTTTACAATGACATATAATATGCGTGGTCTTTATACATGCGAAAATTGAATATCATATCATGTCATATTATGAACATATCATTTTTTTAAAACAGACATTATGTTGAATACTTCAATTGTACAATTTAAAACAGGAAAACTATTCTTTCCTGCACTACGTCAGCCTATTTTCTGTGATAAAATTATCATATCAGAAACAATTTTCTTTAAAGATATATTATTGATGTTTTTTTGTTTTGTATTGTGTTCTGTGTTTTACAAAATGTGAGGTTTTCTTTCCAAAAGAAAACATTAAAAAATACATCTTGACGTGTAAATGTCTGTGATAAATCTTTTTTTGTACTTTCAGGAATAGTCATGCTAGTTTGACGAAAGACAATTTAGAATTAAAAAAAAAAATTAAGGAATATGAATTAGCAATAAAAAACCTGGAAACAACTAATCAACAAAGGAAAAATGAATTGACACAGGAGTTTAAACAAAGTGAAAGGATGAAGAATGAAACAAAGCAATTGAAAGATAGCCTGTCAAGTATGGAGAAAAGGAACAAGGGCCTTAAAGAAGAACTTACATTACAGTACGTTAAACGTAATATCATACGTCACGACAACCAAATGTAAAAAAAAAGTCAAATAAACTGTAATAAGATAAAAAAAAAAAAACAGAGAATCCAGATGATAAACTGGCAACAGCGACCGTAAATCATTTCTTTGAAACAATCGATCCGAGCTTTTAAAAAGATTTCTGAATAACATACCAGAAAATTTACAAATTTAAAACCGAGTCTGCATTCACCAATCGCAACAACAGACTACAATTTGTAGTATTTGATCCAAGCATACTCAAACTAAGGAAATACTATTAATTGAACTGACTGTGAGTGTCCCATAACGCTATAATGACAAATTGCAATATTTTCAAATCAAATGATACCTCACTTTCATTAATTCCAACAGTCTGCAGTTAAGCAATTCAAACATACTCAAGTTCAGAAACAGCCAATGAAATATTTGCTTTAACTATAAATGCAAATCCCATAACTGTAGACCCTTAAGCCAGAAAATATTTAAAAAAATATTAACATCCATAAATGTATTCCAACAATAGAATTAAATTAAAATAATGAAGCACCCTGTAGCAATTAAGCGATATGCATAAATTGCCTTATATTCGACGGTTATAGAATTATTTTAACTATTTGGTGACACACCAGAAAATTGTGGTATCAAAACATGATAAAGGTATCTTCCATTCTGATCATTTCCTTCAACCTGACAATTACAATCTTAGACTAGTGTTTTCTGCACGTCACAACCATACTTTCATTGAATTCAAACGGGAGCTCAATAATCTGAACTATCGCTAATACAAAAATTACTGCACCAAACCAACATAGTAATGATTGTAAATTTGTTGATTCCTGATTTTATTTAAGGGGGATCATATGTTATATCAAACGGACTGCACCAATTCATTCTAAAGGATCAAACAATTGAGGCTCCTGTTTAGTTAATGACAAAGGATCAAAGATATTATCTCTTTTTTAGGCAGACTAATGGAAAAATTTAAAATCAAATTAACCTTTCTTTTACACATTCTAGCAGTTATGTCAAGTCAAAATTGCATAAGACCTAGCAATGGCCCCTATTTCTAGCTACGATTTCAAAATAAGGATATATTGACCAATATTACAATTTAAAACAAGAAAACTATTCTTTTCTGCACTATGTCAGCCTATTTTCTGTGATAAAATTATCTTTCAGAAACAATTTTATTTAAAGATATATTATTGATGTATTATTGCTTTGTATTGTGTTCTGTGTTTTGCTAAATGTGAGGTTTTCTTTCTTAAAGAAAACATTAAAAAATATATCTTGACGTGTAAATGTTTGTAATAAATATTTTTATGTACTTTGTTTAAGGGATAGTTTGACGAAAGAAAATTTAGAATTAAAAAGAAAATTACAGGAATATGAATTAGCAATAAAAAACCTGGAAACAACTAATCAACAAAGGAAAAATGAATTGACACAGGAGTTTAAACAAAGTGAAAGGATGAAGAATGAAACAAAGCAATTGAAAGATAGCCTGTCAAGTATGGAGAAAAGGAACAAGGGCCTTAAAGAAGAACTTACATTACAGTAAGTTAAACGTAATATCATACGTCACGACAACCAAATGTAAAAAATAAAAGTCAAATAAACTGTAATAAGATCCAAAAAAAACAGAGAATCCAGATGATAAACTGGCAACAGTGATCGTTAATCATTTCTTGGAAACAATCGATCTGAGATTTTAAAAAGATTCTGAATAACATTCCAGAAAATTTACAAATTTCAAACCGAGTCTGCATTCACCAATCGCAACAACAGACTACAATTTGTAGTATTTGATCCAAGCATACTCAAGCTAAGATAATACTATTAATTGACCTGACTGTGAGTGTCCCATAACTATATAATGACAAATTGTAATATTTTCAAATGAAATGATACCTTACTTTCACTAATTCCAACAGTCTCCAGTTAAGCAATTCAAACATACTCAAGTTAAGGAACAGCCAATAAAATATTTGCTTTAACTATCAATGCAAATCACATAACTGTAGACCCTTAAGCCAGAAAATATTTAAAAAAAAATAACATCCATAAATGTATTCCAACAATAGAATTAAATTAAAATAATGAAGCACCCTGTAGCAATTAAGCGATATGCATAAATTGCCTTATATTCGACGGTTATAGAATTATTTTAACTATTTGGTGACACACCAGAAAATTGTGGTATCAAAACATGATAAAGGTATCTTCCATTCTGATCATTTCCTTCAACCTGACAATTACAATCTTAGACTAGTGTTTTCTGCACGTCACAACCAAACTTTCATTGAATTCAAACGGGAGCTCAATAATCTGAACTATCGCTAATACAAAAATTACTGCACCAAACCAACATAGTTATGATTGTAAATTTGTTGATTCTTGTTTTTTTAGGGGGGAAGGGGGGTCATATCTTATATCAAACGGACTGCACCAATACCAAAGGATCAAATATTTGAGGCTCCTGTTTAGTTAATGACAAAGGATCAAAGATAACATCTCTTTTTTTAAGCAGGCTAATGGGAAAATTTAAAATCATATTAACCTTCCTTTTACACATTCTAGCAGTTATGTCAAGTCAAAATTGCATAAGACCTAGCAATTGCCCCTATTTACAACTACGATTTGAAAATAAGGATTTATTGACCAATATTACAGTAAAATCATCAAGTTTTTGCAATGTTAAAATAGGAAATATCTCTTTTTGTTGAAAATGTATGTATTCGCGTTCAATTCATGACGTCACAAATAGCATTCATTTTTATTTTCGTTGAGAATATAGTGAAAACGGATAGAATTACATTGATTTTTTTAACTAAAAACATATAGCGCACGCGTCGACAAAAAAAGTTTTGTTGACACCTGTACTCAATATTGCATAGGGCCTAATTTGTTCGAAGTTTGAGCAATGATGTCAAATTTCACAAATATCTGTATTTTGTACCTCATTTGAATGAACAAAATCAACGCTTCAATATTATACAATTATATCAAATATGTTCTCTTTAACTTCCTTACGTTTCTTTTCATCAACTAATTTGTTTTTCTCTCTAAACACAAAACGAAAAAAAATGGGGCCAAATGCTGAGATAACTCTAACCAAACTTATTCCTTTTTGAGACATCAATAATATAAATCAAACAATTACTTAGTTTCATGAAACGATTCTGTAGCTTCTAAATAGCCTATTAGGTTGGAAATAAACGTCACAATGAATAAATATGTGGAAATTAATATTTTGAAAAAGAAAAACAAATCAGTCAAAGGGGCTGCAACATGTCCATTTTTATTCTATTACATTTTAACTATGCAAATCATATATTATTACTCGTAATTTGCAAATTGTATTCAGAAGTGTACAATTGAATAAACGATTTTATCTATTACGGTTCAAAAAAGATTGGTGATAATTGTTTTGGAAATCTAGAATTTTGTAAACATGTCCATTTTTTTTTAAGAAATAAAAAAAAAGGTCGTGACCTTCCTTTCATTTTCTGAAATATCTAATATATTGTCCTTTCAAATGAGTCAGCGACATTAAAAGAGTCAAATTAGTACGACGAGATAAAAAGAAATAACTTGGTTATAGAATTGTAACGGTTTTTTTAAATGGTCGCTATGGGAAAAAAAATAGTAACGCAAATTCAAATTTTAACATTTTGGAATAGTTTATTGCTTTGTCGTTAGCAATTTAAACAATAAAAAAGTGTTGTTCTTTATTTCCATGGTACATTGACTTTCCCTTATTTCAGTGTTGAAATGTTACTTTTTGCACGTATAACATTATGTAAGCTTATGGCGAAATGGTGTTGGGATGGTTTCCTTGGCAAAAAAGGTCTGCAATATATTTAAGAACATGATTTTCATACCACACCTCAACTTCTTCAAAACCAATTATAATAAAATTGAGAATGGAAATGGGGAATGTGTCAAAGAGACAACAACCCGACCAAATAAAAAAACAACAGCAGATGGTCACCAACAGGTCTTCAATGTAGCGAGAAATTCCCGCACCCGGAGGCGTCCTTCAGCTGGCCCCATAACAAATATATACTAGTCCAGTGATAATGAACGCCATACTAATTTCCAAATTGTACACAAGAAACTAAAATTAAAATAATACAAGACTAACAAAGGCCAGAGGCTCCTGACTTGGGACAGGCGCAAAAATGCGGCGGGGTTAAACATGTTTGTGAGATCTCAACCCTCCCCCTATACCTCTAACCAATGTAGAAAAGTAAACTCATAACAATACGCACATTAAAATTCAGTTCAAGAGAAGTCCGAGTCTGATGTCAGAAGATGTAACCAAAGAAAATAAACAAAATGACAATAATACATAAATAACAACAGACTACTAGCAGTTAACTGACATGCCAGCTCCAGACTCCAATTAAACTGACTGAAAGATTATGATTTCATCATATGAACATCAGGGACAATCCTTCCCGTTAGGGGTTTAGTATTATACCATCATAACATATATGAGAAGAACATAAACCCATTTGAAGAGGAACCCTGACCAACTGTCGGTTTCACATAAAAACTTGCAACTAAGATATATCGTCAGTATACTGAATTGTTCATGACTTACGATCAATCTTAGTCTTAGTAATTGTTTTTTTTTTTGTGAAACCAACTCCTGCATGATGTTTACAGGTACTGAATACAATTTTATAAACATACATGTGCACCCAGTCAAAGCTTCCAAATCTCTATTTTACGACATTTTTGGTTTAATTCTCACATTTTGCACATAAGACAGGACAACTATACTCTTCTGAGGTTTATCTGCCTGTTTGCTGTACATAACAGATACAGTTTTTGTTCAAAGGTCTGTTATGGATGTATTTTTGTGTTGCATTAAGAGTTGTTAATATGGTCTTTCCACTTTTCTGTTGAAAGGCTTATTGTATTTGTTCTGATTATTATTATTATTAGGTATTTCCACTTTTCTGTTGAAAGATCTTATGTATTTGTTTAGATTATTATTATTACCTCTTTCCACTTTTCTGTTGAAAGACCTGTTGTAATTGTTCTGATTATTATTAAAAACAGAATCTGCCAAATTCTAAAATTTTTGTTTCGCAAAATGTCGCTTAGATATTTTTTATATTGTATGGTACAGTTTATGCGCTTTAAAAGTTCACCCTGCTTAGATGAATAATGTTTTTTGTAGAGTTATCTCCCTATTCACTGTTTAATAAAATATGTTCATCTCCTTCGTAACAAAAAAAAGATATCGACAAAATTCTTTTTACAAATTGTTCGATACATCCTCAGATATTTTTGACTTATTTGGATCCAAGAGATTCAATGAATTTTTATAGGAGTTATGTTTTTTTAACTCATAAACCGTTAACCGTATAACCCTGGAATCTTTTTATTTTAGGTCCTTTTGTCCTTGTTTAGAAAATGATCTTTGGTTTTATACAATTGAATGGCATGTTGTTGGAATTAGTGCCCTGAAATGTCTTTATATAAGGTTATTTGAATATAACTTAACTTGGTTCATTATAAAGCCATATAACCTTTTACAAAAGGTTAGGTGGCATATGACTTTGAAAAATTGGAACAGAAAGTGACCTTTAGTAAACCAGAAGTATCTATTTTTGCACTTTATCTATATAAAAGTACTCGGAATCCATATATTTTGTTATATAGATTCATTAACTCATCACTCAAGACCGAAGTGATAAATTATCTCCCGTTTAGCACACAAAAGTATACAGAAACTATATATTTTTGGAATCAGTGTGAAAGAAGCTATCATATGAGATCGCAGGTGACATTTTCTTCACCGGAAGAAGAACTTTATCTCCTTTATTTCATTCAAAAATATAAAGAAACCATTTATTTATCCTTTCAGTATAAGGAAACTTATGATTGAATGCCAATTTTAACATTGAGTAAACCGGAACTAGATTCTTTTCAAAAACTTTGATGTGGAAAGTTATCATTATTATTATTTTCCAGCACATTCTGCAGTTTTGGTTTCGCAATATATCGCTTAGTAATTTCATATATTGTATTGTATATTTTTGGCTAATTTGGATCGAAGCGTTTCGATGAAATTTTAGAGGAGTTATCTTACTTTACACAATACATTTGTCGATATGTTTTGTTTACTTATAAACCATTGACTCTAAACATGAAATAATCCTGGAATGTTTTTATTTGAGGCCTATAGGTCCTAATTTAGAAAATGAAGTCAAGGTCAAACCAATGTCAAGTTCTACATTTAAACTTTTCCTGTTTTTTGCATTTTCTCAATACTTTAAAAGATATATATATAAGAACAAGTGTAACGTGTTTTTTTTATGGTAATTAAGATATATTACATTTGGTCTGATAGAATATAATGCTATCTTGTTGGAGTTAGTGCCCCTGAAATGTCTACATTAAATTCAGAAATGTTTGCGTGAATTTATTATTGCGATTTCGTCATTTCAGACTTAACTGCGATTTTAATTTTTATGATTTTGAGGAAAATCTCAATTTATATAAGATATTCAAAATGCGAGTTATAAAGCCATATGACCTTTATTTTAAGGCTGGGTAATATAAAAATGTCAATCTGAAGTGACTTTGAGAAAACCGGAAGTAGCCTTTTTTGCACTTTTGTCATGAAAATGTACTCGGAATCTAAATATTTTATAATTTAGATACGTTAACTTATCATGAAAGACAAGAAGTGACTTTCTATAAACCGGAAGTGGCCAATTATTTCCTGGTTTACAGGCAACGGTATATAGAAACTATATATTTTGGAATCAGTTTGAGAGAAACTATCACATGATACCGGAAGTGACATTTTTTCACTTAAAATTAAATAGAAACTATTTATTTATTGCAATAGTATGAAGAACTTACAATAGGATGCCAATTTCAATTTTGAGTCAACTGGAAATGAGTGTGGAAAGACCTTCAATTGTTCTCTGAACAATAGGCTTTTAATTATAAGGTCTTTCCACTTTTCATTGGAAAGACCTATTGTATTTGTTCTGATTATTTGGTCTTTCCACTTTTCTGTGGAAAGATCTATTGTATTTCTTCTGATTATTTTTTTTTCTTCCGCTAATTTTGTTCTTTCGATAAATATTTGTTTCTCAATATGTCGCTTAGATATTTGGTATATGATATCGAACAGTTTATTAGTCTTTAAAATACATATACCCTGCATAACGAATAAATTTCTTTGTAGGAGTTATCTCTCCAAACACTGCTGTCCTTGTGTCCACATCTCCTTCGTAACCGTAAAAGAAAGCGACAAAGGAGTAGGTCCAGTAAGACCCCTTTTTGGCCCCAAAATATAGTAGTTTTACAAAATTGTTAAAATGTAAACTTTTGGTTATTCATTGGACAGTAGAATGCTTCTGCTACATAAACATGGGCTGTTTTTTTTTAAATACAATGTACATATATCGGGTACTAACACCATTAAGTCATGCTAAATTACTGAAATCTTTACAATTCTAGCATTTTAGTTAATTTTTATACGGTTTTCGTGTAAAACGGAAGTGGCCGCATTCGTGTTCATCCTTAATATTGAAATGCATTTCATTTTCGACAAAAACCATCTGAAAAGTGACATTATTCGGCATATTTGGTATATTTTACATATTTCAGCTTGAAACGGATCGGTTTTAATGGCTAAATCAGTTATCTTTCACATTAACTAATTGAATCAAATGAAATAGACACTTAAGGGGGTTCGCGGGTCTAAATCATTTATATAGGATTTCTCTCTATTTTTTATAAATGAACTTTATCTTATAGTTAATAGAAAAATAAAATAAAAAAATGGGGTCACCGTTCATTTGCGCTCACAATCTGCCTTCGAAAGAAGCATACATCTTTGTAAAATTGTTTTTGTTCTGTTGAACTAATAGGAGAAATAAATGTAATAACGAAATAAAAAAAGAAATTTATTACAGAAATCGCTCAAATTTTACAATAATTTAGTTTAAGTACAGCATATATCGAAATTATATTAAAAAATGTAAGTCACCGATGAGTTAAAAGAGATATTTCAATTTTAAAGCCAAAAAAAAAGGATTTTTCCATCAAAGGGAGATAATTTGGAACTTTTTCAATGATGTTTACATTTTAAAAGTCATCTGAAGCCAACACGAATTAATTGTTTTGAATGTTTTTTGTACCATATGATAAAGTAACAACTACAAAAGGTAATAAATAAAATTTGTAATGAAAAACAAATATTTATTTTTTTTCTGAAATTTTTATTCCCTCGAGCCTCCTTAAGTGTTTAAAAAGTGGTCTAAATCTTTCGTCAGATGAACCTGAAATTTGAAGCCAAAATCAGTCCTTACCGGACCTACTCCTTTATTTTATATAATTGCTCGTTATATCCTTCGCATGATTTGTCCAATTTTGACCAAAGCAAAATGAACGCTCCATATGAGTTTGTTTTCCCCTTACGCATTTGATATAACTGATATGCATTTTTATCTTGTAAACCAGAACTGATAGAGACACAGGATCTTTTGATTTGAGGTCCTTGGTCCAAAAAGTTTTAAATAAGGTCAGTGTCAAGGGTTTAGGTCATATTACAAATTTTGAATTTGGCCTATTTTACACATTTCCAAAAAACGTATAAGATGTGGACAATTTTTTTTTACTAAATTGTTAGTTGCGACATGTCGTTATACTAAATTTTGATTGCAAGGGTAAGCTGAATGTAAAAGGGAGTTTTCCCCCTCTTGTATGTATTTGAAAATACTTGTATGTTGATTAATTCATTAACCATATATAATCAACACCTATGGTCTTTTGATTTAAGGTCCTTGGTTTATGACCATGAAAATGATGTCAAGGTCATAGCTTCATTTGATGTTCTAGATATTGACCTTTGCTTTTACCTTATATGTATACATGATAAAGCCATAAGACCTTTTGCAATAGATTTCAAACCGTGTCACCTTTTAAAAAAAAACCGGAAATGACCTAGTGTTAACCGGAAGTATCTATTTTTTGTACTTTATTAATATTAGTATTTAGAACCAGATATTTTTTTAAATCAGTGTCAATTTAATATTCAGATAGTATCGCAAGTAATTTTTTTCAAACGGGAAGTAACAAATTATCTCCCTTATTTAAAAAAAATATTGTTTTGAAACCATTTACTTTTGGAATCAGCATACAATTATCATTTTACCATTACCTTATTTTACCTCTTTCCTATTAAAATTCATGGTTTTTGGTGGAAAGACCTTTAATTGTTTTGTTTTTTTTTATTTGTTTTTTTTCTGCCAAATTTTGTACTTGCGATAATTTTTTGTTTCTCAATGTCACTTAGATATTTTTTATATAGTATCATACAGTGTATGCGCTTTTAAATTTCATCTGTGTTTATCTTCTTCGTAACAAAAAAAGATTTTGATACAATTTTTCTTAATTGTTCGTTACATCCTCAGGAATTTTTGGCCAATTTGGTTCGAAGCTATTCGATGAAATTTTATAGGAGTTATCTACCATTAACTAATTAATTTGTCAGTATGTTTTTTTAACTCATACACCGTTAACCGTATAACTCTGGAAGGTTTTTATTTGAAGCCCATAGGTCCCATTTTAGAAAATGAGGTCAAGGTAAAAGCTCAAGGTCAAGGTCTTAACTTTTTCTTTTCATTGTTCTTGCATTTTCTTAGACATTTTGAAAGATATATATAAAGGAACAAGTGCACACTGTTTACTTTATTGTAATGAAGATATGTTACATCTGTCCTGAAACAATCTAATGGAATTTTTATAGGAATAAGTGCCCATGTAATGTGTAATTGTAAGGTTTATTGATAATGACTTCAACTTGGTTCATTAAGAATTCATTTAACCTTTAACAAAAAGTGTGATATATGACCTTGAAAAATGATAACCGGAAGTGACTTTGAGAAAACAGTAAGCAGCCATTTTTGCATTTTTTTCATGAAAAAAAAACACAGAATCGATTTTATTATCTTATATAAACTTATCACTTAGGACCTGAAGTGATTGTCGATAAACCAAAAGGGTCCAATCATCTCCTGTTTTACAGCCAAAAGTATATAAAAACTATAGACTTTCGGGATCAGTGTGAAAGAAGGTATCATATGAGACCGGAAGTGATATTTACCTCACCAGAAGTAGCACATTATATCCCTTATTTCACTGGAAAATATATAGAAACTTGTTATTTATCATATTAGTATGAAGAAACTAATGATTTCGTGCCAATTTAAACTTTTGGCAAACCAGAACTAGCTTCGTTTCAATAACTTTGAAAATTTATGTGGAAAGACTTTCAATTGTTCTCTGAACATTTGGGTTTTTATTTAAATATGTTTTGTTCAAAGAAGACATTCAGTGAAATGTGTTGTATCAATGTTTGTATATATTTTAATTAATTTTAAGGAATAGTTTGACGAAAGAAATTTTAGAACTGAAGAACAAGATAGAGGATTATGAATTAGCAACAGTAAACATGGTACCTCACCGGAAGTAGCACATTATATCCCTTATTTCACTGGGAAATATATAGAAACTTTTTGTTTATCATATTTATATAGAAGAAACTAATGATTTCGTGCCAATTTTAACTTTTGGCAAACCGGAACTAGCTTCGTTTCAATAACTTGAAAATTTATGTGGAAAGACTTTCAATTGTTCTCTGAACATTTGGGTTTTAAATTTAAATATGTTTTGTTCAAAGAAGACATTCAGTGAAATGTGTTGTATCAATGTTTGTATATATTTTAATTAATTTTAAGGAATAGTTTGACGAAAGAAATTTTAGAACTGAAGAACAAGATAGAGGGATATGAATTAGCAACAAGAAACATGGTAAAGGGACATGAATTAGCAACAGTGAACATGAACTCAAAGCACAACAACCTGGAAATAACTAATCGCCAGCTTCAAAATGAATTGACAGAGGAATTCAACCACAAGGAAATTATGAATAAGAAATTAAAGGAACTTACCGACAGTCTGTCGAGTATGGAGAAAAAGAACAAGGCCCTCACTGAAGAACTAGATAGCATTAAAGACAGTTTAAAAACTGAAAAAGAGGTTCTGATAACTAAATCGTATTTTGAAAAATATATGCATTTAAAATTCCTCATCACTTTTCTATAGTCAATAATGAACAATGCTCAATACACAGTAACATGATTTGATAAAGTAAAATACTTCAGTAAATCAGTTTGATTTAAATACACGTGTCATTTCAAAAATATTTTCAATCAATTCCTAATTTTTATGGATGTGGGCGATAAAGAGTTAGACATATTGTTGACACATTCCAAATTTAAAGAGTATTCAGCCCTCTTTTTTGTTAAAATAGATTTTGAAAATTTGGTTGCTGTTTCATTGTCATGCTCACATTTAATTATATTTTATAAATGATTTACAATGGCATTGTATTCGCATTTATTTATGACCATTTATACAATATAACACTTCCATATAATTTAACAGATTGATTGATTGTTGGTTGCTTTACGCCGCATTAGTAATTTAACAGAAAATAAACATTTTTTTTTTCTTTCTGTGGCATATTTAATATCTACTGCTTTAATTTACAATATAATGTCATTTTCAATTAAAAGAAATATTGGAGCAAGATTTTTTTCCAAAATAACAGCTTTGATAATTTTGTTTGGTTTTTGTTTTCATAGAAGTCTGATGATGTCGAAAGGATCATTACGCATGCATTAACAAAATTAGAGAAGAACCAATCAAATGAAATAAATCAGCTTCAGGTAATGAAGGAGACATAAAACTATTATTATCATAGTTCTGGATTCAATATTTAAAAATCAAAGCAAAGAGTATAACAGACACTTGAACAAACATTTGTAATGGGATACTACTATTGGTTATCGATGCTTAATTCATCACCAATTGCAAACATTTTAAATACAATAATATTATACAATGTCCGATTTTCAATTTCCTTCAAAACTGCTGGAAAGATAATTTTTGCCAAAAAATATATGAATAGTAATAAACATTTGGAATCTTGTGTGTTGAAAAGCCATATCTTGATTACCTTAAGGAAGAATGTTTACAGCTGCAAATTTATGAATACTACCTTTTGAATCATTGTAGGAACAGATCAAAGAAAAAAATTTGCAAATTGAGCGGCTTAGCTCTCTAGTAGAACTTGATATTGCTCCTGATAATGCAAATAGGCATATGGATCAAATTAGAGAAACAGCAAAGGTAATAATCTTCCAGTAATCCTTGCACAGACAAATATAAGTTATATGCAGTGTTGTTCCATTTTTTTTTCTTTTTGCAAAGTTGAAACATCATATTCAATCTATTATTTTAAATGAAGATTTCATCACTTTTGTCAGTTCTGTGAAAAGTAATTTGTCGCTAGTTTATATGATTTTTATTTTTATTTGGATATTTTTCAAATCTAGTTTTGTTTTTTTAAATTTAACTTCAACTATTAGTTTTAACTGAAACTAGGATGCAATTTGTAAGAACAACTCTAACAGAAAAACCAACATCCGACTAACTTTATTATGTATTGTTCCAGAAAAGACCACATGAGTTAACAGAAGACCCAGACAACATTAGACAAGACACTGACACAAAGGTATAGTTTATGAAATATAATGTGACCACAGTGTATCGTAAGATAAACCCTTGATTCGGGCGAGTGTGTCATGCTCATTTTATTTGTTTCTATTTGTAGTTTTTGTAGACTTGTCTGTCTTGTCACCATAGTTCGTTTTTGCCATGCTTTTGTGACTATTGAATTTGATTGTTTAACATCCGGTAATTAAAATAAGATAGCTGTTAAGGGATATTGTTAGACTTTATGGATTAAAATATTTATCATATACTTCCTGGTTTCTTTTAAGTAAAAAAGCATTGCCAAACAACTTTGCTTGCAAATCAAATGACCGATATTCAGAATTCTTCCAAAGTTATACTACAATGGTTTAAAAAAAATAGTGAAGAACTTACGTTGGTGATATTAATTGTGTTTGTGTATAGGGTATTGTCTCATTAAAAAGAACTTTAAAAGATTGGGAATCGATATCAACATGATCAATTTTGAATTGTTAATACTTGACTGGTATATTCCACATAACCAGGTTCAACCCACCATTTTTTTTTCTTTAAAAAATGTCCTGTACCAAGTTAGGAATATGGTCATTGTTATATTATAGTTCGTTTCTGTGTGTGTTACATTTTAACGTTGTGTTTCTTTTGTGTCGTTTGTTTCCTCTTATATTTGAGTGTGAATTCACATTATTATAAGACGTGTCACGGTACTTTTCTATCCCAAATTCATGTATTTAGTTTTGATGTTATATTTGTTATTCGTATCGGATTTTGTCTAATGCTTAGTTTGTTTCTGTGTGTGTTACATTTTAATTTTGTGTCGCCATTTTCTTGTATTTAATGCGTTTCCCTCGGTTTTGGTTTATGACCCGGATTTGTTTTTGTCTATCGATTTATGAGTTATGACCATCGGTATACTACTGTTGCCTTTATATATTCCCAAGTAAAGTTTAACATTAGACTTAGTAGACCCTTCTCATACATGTCATACCTCACCATTACCATTTGAATGCATAAAGATAATGTTGAAGTTTATAATTGATTGTCAAAGTTTGAAATTGGTTGTATTGTTGAGGATTTAATTACACAAACTACTTATTTTTTGTTTATTATTCAGAAAATCAAAACAAATACAGACGAAATTGCAGTTAGCACTGAAGAAAATGTTTATCAAAAAGTGAAGAAAATGTTTTTCAAAAAATGAACAAGTAAGTTTTATTTTAGAACTGATTTGTGAAAGATCATTTAGAAAGATTTAAACAAATTTTCAATTTCATACTCTAATATTAGTCACGTTAGTACATTATACTAAATAAAGGGTAAGTGGTATCATTGCCTATCCTTGGAGCCTTTCTCGCAAATTATAAACAACGTGATTTTTTTAAACAATGCTTTTGCCAACACAGTATACTATTTCACTGTTGTAATGTTTTATTGTGAACTGTATAATTAACTCATCTATGAAATAAAAATGAAAACCTTTTTTATTCTCAGCTCATATTTATCACACACATTTTGACCGAAGTGAAATAACGTTTTGCTACCAAATGTACTATGCCTGCTATTAAATTCATGTCCTGAGTAAATTGTGTTCCATTTGTTTTACAAATGTGTACAGGGCAAAATCAAATGAATTTGAAAATATCATATTATTCCACCTGGTAAAACCCAGTAATTGGTTTAAAACATATCAGATAGTTCATTCTCATTCATATTATATGTATATTGTTTTAGATTGGTATGGTAGAATTCAATAATAAAAATTTATACGTGAGTATTCTATATAATTTCGTGCTCACCTTTACAAAGCACCGACAGATACCGACAGATTATCAATTTAGCCTACTTTATGGCAAAAAAATCAGTTCAAAATTGACAAAAAAACTAAAT
The DNA here is from genome assembly GCA_019925275.1 of Mytilus edulis. NCBI lineage: Eukaryota > Metazoa > Mollusca > Bivalvia > Mytilida > Mytilidae > Mytilus > Mytilus edulis. The sequence goes on from CM034357.1 coordinate 32,947,150, forward strand.
TTTGCTACAAATGAGGAACAGATGAAAGATTAAAAAAACAATGTCAGAAATATTTGGTGGCAAAAATGCCAAAAACGTTACAGACAGTGACAGTTTAAAAGATAATAGAGAATGATCACATTTTCAATAGACATCATTTTGATTATTCATTGAATGCACATATTATTAATATTGAACTGTTGTAAAGTACATGTACTGTAAACTTCTTTAATTTTGTATTAATTATTTTTGTAATGTGCCTTCCTGCTTTGTACTTAACAATTCAAAACGAAATATATTAACTTTAAGAGTTTGCATTTTAGCGAATCATTCGCATTTAAGAAAAATGAATTTATACATGTGTACATATAACATTGTTTTATTTTAGTTAAGGTAATGTTTTTCTGAAATACTGTAAAAAATAGATTTCATAATATGTAGTGATTAGTTTTTGGTTATTATGCAAAGTGTTCGTTATTTGATTGCTAATTTTGAGACAGTAAAAGCATAGATAGACATGCAATTTTCGGATTTTTTTTTCTTTCGATTTATGTGTTTTGAACAGTGGTATACTACTATTGCCTTTATTTATATATGTTACATCATTTGTTTTGTGAAGTATATTACATATATATCACATAAATATAAACAAACAATTCTTTTGTGCTTGTTGAATATCGGTTGTAAGAGTTTTGTTTGATGTTTTGTGGTTCTGTTGTAACAAGCTACGAAATTTTTTTTTTTTAGTACCATATTTATAGATCTATCTGAATGAAGAAGTAAACATACTTTGTGATTTTGAAATTCTGTGTTAACAAACTACTCAAACTAATCTATGTTCATAATGGGATTAACTATAATTATAGATTGCAGAAAATACATTTAAATTGGCCTTTTGAATTTTCTCATTTGCAACGAATAAATCTTAAATGTGAAAGATATTGTATTTATAACTAATGTTGCAACCAACTTAAAAACAAAATTATATACTAACATATTTTATTTTGCACATATTAGACACAATTTAAATATCCTAGAGCCTCGGCCACACCTTACCGGATAGCGCGAACGGACGCCTAATGAATGAACAAATTTGTTATCCGTTGGGAGTCCGTTGATGCATTGACTAAGTAAAACGAACGCGTAACGAATGCATAACGTCATACACCGGATATGCAACATACGAGAAACGGAAACGTACCGGACAGAACGGATGTCGAACGTACATTCAACGGACGAGTACCGTATGAAACGGATATCTAACGGGAGCGTACCGGATAAAACGGATGAACAAGATATACGGAAAAATTAAAGGCGACAATAATAATACATGTAAATCTCTTAAATATTCAAAATGTTTCTGTGGCTGTTGGTTTGTTCTTCAAAATGCCGCCAAAGGGCAGTGTCTGGCCTGAATAAGAGCTTTTTGATAGTGAAGACGTGCCCTTATTCTAAGATCGATTATGAATAATATGAATTCATGAACTTCAAAAAATCTAACATATAAATAATTTTCATTCCTGAGGCGAAATTTTCAATTGGCAATTCATCTGTTTCAGATTCGTTCATCGTCCGTGTTGTCCGTTATACGTCCGGTAGAAGTCCATTTCGCATTCGTTCACAACATCAGTTTTATCCGTCAAATGTCTGGTAATAGTCCGTTGGTGAATTTGTCTACCGGACCCCACATAAATAACGGACACGTAACGGATACAAAACGGAAACGAAACGGACGATTACCGTACAAAATGGGCGCCTACCGGACGTTCAACGGACATTTCATCCGCTGTACGTCCGTTCAACGCTTTGAACATGCTTATTATTTTCCAACGGACAGAACGGACGTCAACGGATAAAACGTTCGCTAAACGGGCATGAAACGGATATGGACGGACGTCCAACAGATAGGAACGGACGTCTAACGGACATGAAAGGATTGAAAAAAGTTATCCGTTCGGCATTCGTTCGAGCTATCCGTTAAGGTGTGACCGAGGCTTAAAGGCATATAATATAATAGCAGTTCTCAAAATAGCACTTTTCAATTCTACATTAATTGTTAATAAAAATATTGTGAGCACACATAATAAACAGCTCAGAAAAATAAATCACACATTATAAACAATGTAACATGTTAGAACACACTTATCGTCGTTGGGCTTCCAAAATGTTGTAAATTTCAAATTTTTAAAGGAAAAAATATCTCGCAAACAGGTTTTTAAAATTTTTACAAATTGCATGCTTCAAAAATGTCGTATGTGAACTTGAACATTTTTGTAGATAGCAGCGAAATAAAAACGTTAACATTTCTGGATTATCCGAGAACTTAAACTATTTTCACAGAAGTAATGAAATGTACAATTCTTTTATCGATTTTCAAGTTTTCATACAACATTTTGGAAACAAACTTTACAAACAACTGACATTGGCAATTTTGTAATATGTCTTATTTCAAACGTTTTGATTGGTCTAACTGTATGCTATTTTGTAATACCAAAGATTTCCTCCCGTCCAGACCATTGGTGTCAAAAAGTGTTTTTAGTTAAAAAAAAACCGTCATATACGACATTTTAGAAGCCCAGCGACGTTATGACACTAAAAGCAGAAATAATAGAGCAAACACGAGAAGCTCAAATGGTTAAATAAATGGCATAGAAATATATCAATACAACAATATAGCACACATAATACATAACATTAAAATGACAACACATCCCATAATTTCATCACATTAAGTTGAAGTGCACAAAAGAGGTGACAATATTACGCATCTGTACCCCAAATTCATTTTAACATTTTTAACCTTTTTCATCTGTAGGTTTTGCTCACACATCTTTGTCATTATAATAAAATTCAATGCTACTGACATACAAGGGAGATGTTAAGCTAGCTTTAAAATCAGGTTTAAACCATCATTATCTACATAAGGAAATACCTGTACCAAGTCTGGAATAGGACAGCTGTTTTCCATTCTTATGGTGTGTTTAGACTTGATTTTGCCATTTTACAAATGACTTTCCGTTTTAAATATCCTTTGGATTTCATTTTTTTTGTAGTTTACTCCTTACGCACGTAAAATGCCTACTACATTTTAAAACAGATTAACCTCACCGTTCTGAATTAATCTTTGGGTTTCTGTGTTTTTAGTGGAGTGGTATGAACTTTGATCACAATATTGTAAATTAATGTTTAAAATTAATAATCAGTTTTTATTTTGCGTCGTTTTTAATGTCGTACAACATTCATTCAAACCATGCCCTATCGCACGTTACACTATTCCCTTTACACCATACACCATAGCACCATACATCATCTACCATGCACCACATGTCATACACCGTACACGTTTTGGGGGAATTTACACCACCTAAGAACTGTACCTGCTCTTTTTTTTAACGTTGGTCAGTAGCTTGTATATGTTTGGGTATGGTACTTATATCATCTCCTTTGAGCTGCTTTTAAATCTTTCGTCATCCTTGGTTCTTCGGTTTGTTAATGGTTCCATTGCTTTTAATCCATTATGTTTAAACGTAATAAGTTCAATAAGTGGTATTTGCCGTTGATCCCGAATTTTTCTAGTTATTCAAATGCCTAGAACCATGCGTCCTCTATTTCTGCATGTCGAACCCGAGGAAGAAATGTATGGTTCTCCTTTATAGTTGGTGACGAGTCCTGTTGCCTGTACGTTACGCCAAACACAGTAAGAATAGCGAAAAATAATATCCTTCAATAGTGACTTCTGGAAAGGATGCTCTGGCAGAATTCCAAACAGCAACTGTGTAATAAAAAAAGAAAGATATGTTGTTCTAGTGAGCGGGACGTTGGGTGCAAGCAGTCCTTTAACGTATAAAGAATCTCAGAAACGTTACACCATTCAATCAAAAGTGCATTAGTCTGATAATTTAATAACATTACAGATGTATTTCATAACTCAGAAATGGTATATTGAAGCTAATCAACAGTACACGAACCTATCGTTTAAAACATCATATTGTATACAGTTATAACATTGATATCAAATAATAGTTTGAATATGAAATAAATATTTTTGTTTATTTAGCAAAATTAACAACAACTACCTTGTTTAATTATAAAATAAAAGAAAACAATTCGAACAGGTAATGCTTGACAATTTAAAATTTAAAGTTTTAATAACTGGGACAATCGAGAATAAACCAAATCATTAATATGTTGTGATCATAGCATATAGTCTTTGATAGCCTCTTTTAATAGTTTCACAATTTTCTAAAAACAGGGCATGACGTAATGTTAATAATTAATTTCAGTTGTTGAAGACTGTGTGTAAATAATCTCTCAATGAGCTCTTTGCTTTTATTTTGTTTAAGAATATATATCAGTCAGTGTGGTTTTTGTTTCACACCAAAAAAAATATTTCTTAAGTAACTTGCACTATAAGCATATGCAATTAAAAATACTCATACATGAACGTTACATTATTAATATGGGAAATGGACAAGGACGCAAATTTCCGTTTGCATTATATTTGAATGTAGAATATATTTGCATTTCCATGAAGGGGAATAATTTTGCGAAAAAATAAGTTCCAAATATGTGAAAATAATCTTGAAAGAAATACATAATTATTATAGCAAGTGCACAACTTCAATATGTGTACAATCCAATCTTTCTGATTGTAAAGTTTTAACAAAAGACATGTACCAGATCACTTCATATGATCTTGATTTTTTTCTAATTCTAAAGGCATAGACATTTAAATAAAATCAATATAATAGTATTTGTGTACTAAATAATAATTAGCCAATTCTATTTAAATTTTTTGATTAATTAAATAAAGTAACAGAAAAACAGGAAAAACATAAGATGGAAGATATTTCCGATAAATAGTAAAGTTACCATATTATTAAACAGAATACCCTCCTAAAAAAAATACAGAATGTCTTAAATATATGTGAGCTTTAAACTGGATAATTGAACATCGTTGTCACAAACGATAAACTATCTAAAGGGGTTGCATTTTCCATCTGTTATTACCAGTGATCAAGGTCACCTATACTATAATCGTCAATACAATAGATATTTTACAATTTAAATCTGTAGAAAATATTCAATGTCCAACCATGTTTTTGAATAACAGAGGGCTGCCAAAGATTTCTTTGACACATGTGTTACAATCCTGATAGACAAGTGAAACCTACTTCACTATGTAAGTTACATAATCAAGTGCACAGGTTACCTTCATCATGTTAACAACTACTGATGTGCTATTGGAATTCGGTTAAAAATGTGAGAATTGAAATTCAAAGTTAGAGCTTGAAAAAATCATATCATTATATTATATTCAACTTTGTACTTATACCTAACATGTGTTGTGTTTACAAATTCAAACAAACCAACAACAAAAAACGAACTCCAAGGAAAATTCAAAACGGAAATTTCCAACTCAAAACATCAAACGAATGGAAAACAACTGTCATATTTCTGACCTGGAACAAACATTTTCATATCTAGAAAATTGTGTATAAAACCTGTCTTCAATTTAAACCTCTCACTTGTATGACAGTCGCGTAAAATTCTATTATTTTGACGACAATGTGTGATTAAAACAAACAGGCATAATAGGAAAAAATAAGAAGACAGCAGTCAGGATGGTGTTATAATGTTTTTATTGATGTTTATTGTATTATTATATGTACATGCATGCTTTTTTAGAGTTTCTCATAAGTCAACTGTTTGGTTGGGGATTCATTGAATTTTATAAAGATAGTTATTTAATTTATTTTTTATACATGTACTGAGTTAATTAATGTGTGACACTCAAATAAAATATAGTTATGGTATAATCTTGATCATTATAAAAACAAACAAATATGTCACCAAAAAGAAACGAAATGGCATATGGACAAAACAAAATCCGCAAAAAAAGAAATATAAGAATGCTAAAAATAACCGTAGCAAATAACACAATGGCAGGATGTACAGTGCTCCTCACCAGCAGCAGCTCAATACCATGAAGACTAAGGAATTGATGAATTATTAGAATTTGGTAATAGATAGATATTCAATATTTATATATATGCAATCATAAAAGTTGTTATAGAGAACAGAAAAAAATCTAAATTGAAACACGATTCGGAATTGCAAATTCTAGTTAAATTACTTTAACACACGAAGAAAAAAATCCAAAAACATTGTCTTGTATGTATTCCATTTCTCGGACAATAGATTTCCAAACAATGATGATATTCTTTATCTTCACTGTTTCTTACAAAGTACAAAGTATTAATTTCTATGATGTAGACAACAGAGCATTTAGGAACCCATATGGTGATAGAACAGATTTTGTTAAAGGAAAACACATAAGAAATTTTATAATAATAAATCAATGCAGAACCATACATACGCAATACATATTGTTTTTTGCAATATATTATGTTGTAATTTATGAAATTATCTATGCTTATTGAACTACAATACATGTGAGTAGAGGCTTTATTTTATAATTTGAATTATATGCAATTATAATAAGAATAAAAATATGATGACTAACATTTTCAAGGTATCTGCAAAACATGTTTATTGCATGTTAACATTCCAAATTTGGAATTTGGCCGAAACGGTGTGAATAATTGTAGCAAGCATTCATTCGATCGGAAAAGCAGATACTATTTTCGTTGTTTTAGGTTCGTTGAATTTTAAGCACTAAATATATTAAATGAAAATACAGTAAATAATAAGTGACGCTGTAGTTCAGCGTACGTGTAGTATATATTAAAGCCCTTTTTTCGTTACCCTTCATGCAAAATAATTTATCTTTCCTTTGAGTTTTGTATGTGTAAAAAAACGAATGCACCTGTTTTATCAATCATATTGCAGCTTTTTTAGCTCACCTGGCCCACAGGGCCAAGTGAGCTTTTCTCATCCCTTGGCGTCCGGCGTCCGTAGTCGTCGTCGTCCGTCGTCCGTCGTCGTAACTTTTACAAAAATCTTCTTCTCTGAAACTACTGGGCCAAATTTAACCAAACTTGACCAAAATCATTATTGGGGTATCTAGTTTAAAAAATGTGTGGCGTGACCCGGCCAAACAACCAAGATGGCCGCCACGGCTAAAAATGGGGTAAAATTGTTTAACAGGTCAAGATCTATCTACCCTCAAATTTTCAGATGAATCCGACAACCCGTTGTTTGGTTGCTGCCCCTGAATTGGTAATTTTAGGGAATGTTTGCTGTTTTTGGTTATTATCTTGAACATTTTTATAGATAGAGATAAACTGTAAACAGCAATAATGTTCAGCAAAGTAAGATTTACAAATAAGTCAACATGACCAAAATGGTCAGTTGATCCCTTTCGGAGTTATTGCCCTTTATAGTCAATGTTTAACCATTTTTTTGTAAATCTTAGTAATCTTTTACAAAAATCTTCTCCTCTAGAACCACTGGGCCAAATTAATCCAAACTTGGCCACAATCATTTTTGGGGTATCTAGTTTGAAAAATGTGTGGCGTGACCCGGCCAACCAACCAAGATGGCGGCCATGGCTAAAAATAGAACATAGGGGTAAAATGCAGTTTTTGGCTTATAACTCTAAACCAAAGCATTTAGAGCAAATCTGACATGGGGTAAAAGTGTTGATAAGGTCAAGATCCTTCTGTCGTGAAATATGTTTAGATGAATCGGACAGCCTGTTGTTGGGTTGCTGCCTCTGAATTGGTAATTTTAAGGAAATTTTGCTGTTTTTGGTTATTATCTTGAATATTATTATAGATAGAGATAAACTGTAAACAGCAATAATGTTCAGCAAAGTAAGATTTACAAATAAGTCAACACAACCGAAATGGTCAGTTGACCCCTTTAGGAGTTATTGCCCTTCATAGTCAATTTTTAACCATTTTTTCGTGAATCTTAGTAATCTTTTACAAAAATCTTCTCCTCTGAAACTACTGGGCCAAATTAATCCAAACTTGGTCACAATCATCATTGGGGTATCTAGTTTTTAAAATATGTGGCATGACCCGGCCAACCAACCAAGATGCAAGATGGCCGCCATGGCTAAAAATAGAACATAGGGGTAAAATGCAGTTTTTGGCTTATAACTTAAAAAACAAAGCACTTAGAGCAAATCTGACATTGGGGTAAATTGTTTAGTAGGTCATGATCTATCTGCCCTCAAATTTTCAGATGAATCAGACAATCTATCGTTGGGTTGCTGCCCCTGAATTGGTAATTTTAAGGAAATTTTGCCGTTTTTTGTTATTATCTTGAATATTATTATAGATAGAGATAAACTGTAAACAGCAATAACGTTCAGCAAAATAAGATCTACAAATAAGTTTAACATGACCAAAATAGTCAATTGACCCCTTAAGGAGTTGTGAGCCCTTTATAGTTAATTTTTAACATTATCATAAATTTTGGTAAATTTTTAGAAAATATTTTCCACTGTAATTACAAGGCCAAGTTCATCATAGAGATAATTGTAGCAACAAGAATGTTCAGTAAAGTAAGATCTACAAACACATCACAATCACCAGCACACAATTATGTCATGAATTTATCTGTGTCCATTGTTTAATATGCACATAGACCAAGGTGAGCGACACAGCCCCTTGCGAGCCTTTTCGATGAACCTAAATTATCATGGTGTTATAAATAACTGTGCAAAAGAATAATTGAACAACCAATTATATTTTCTTGCATTTAGTGTTGCAGACTATTTATTTTCATTGTGCCTTCTGCAAAGTTATTTATTTTTTCTGTTCTTTTCAGACCAAGATATTCACTTTGAAATATTCAGGTATAAACGTGTCAAATTTATGACATAAATTGATAACAACTGTTGCCTGGCATTCAAGTATGTATGTCAGATCGAGTCCACCCTTGAATGGTTTAAATGGCGATTTATTCGCAAGTTTTTGCTAATCCCAAACTAAATTTATTCCTCCACAATATTTAATATAATTTGTCATAAACATTTCAACTTTACTAAAGAATCAGGATTAGCGAGTTTAAATCCATATTTATCCTCTTTCTATCATAATGGAATCTGGCGTTAAAAATAACGATTGGTATGTCAGCGGCTTTCAAACGTTTTTCGATATCATCACCTAGCTAACATGCATGTATTCATATGAAACGATACCAAAGGGACATTCAATCTCATAAGTCGAAAAAAAGTAGCGAACATAATGGCGAAAAAAACAAACCATAGGCAATCAAAAGTACACAAACACAACATAAATAACTAAAAAGTGAGCAATACGAACCCAACTAAAAACTGGTGGAATCTCATATGCTCTGGAAGGGAAAAAAGATCCTGCTCTACATGTGGCAACCGCATTGCTGGATTGTTCATAATGGTCAACCAACTTGTGATAGTGTCCGTAAAATTGAAGGGATGCTTTTAACTTCATCACTTGGTCTAATATCTTCCTTGTGAGCAGTAACCCTCCATCAAGGAAATCATGATAGGAAATATAAAATGTTTAATTTCTTCCAAAACTTTAAACATTAATGCCTGTACTTTAAACACTACACTGTAGGTTATCTATTAACCATGGTTTATATGTCATGTTTGACATTGGAATTTTTATGCGTTGTAATAAAAGTTTAACAATTGTCTTGTCATAATCGAGGCGATAAAGATACTTTGAAACATCCATACAATTTTAAAGAGCAATTCTCTGTAACCACCAAAATCCAATGGCACACACCAGACCAAAATGCTCCAAATTTGATGTTATTGTGTTTAGTAGACTAAGATGAGAAAAAAATTATGTTACACAAAAATTATATGTTTTGTCGTTTCCATGGTAACAGAGTCTGAACATGTCAAAATGTGGACTAATGACCTGAGATCCAATTTGCAGAAATTACTGTTGCTGTTTACATGTTGGACACAAAAAAGCAGCTCACTATCAATATCTACTACAATTTATTATGGAATAAAGAAAAATTCTGGCAAAAAATGAGAAAACATTAATTTCTACTTGATTTTCCCTCAAGAAAGAAGTCTTCATCAGCTATTTTTATTTTCAAATTTCAAGAAAAGCCAGCCATTTCACAGTCAATCATCAATATATTTTAATTGAGCAATATAATGTTAATAATAAATAAAAGAAACTTTTATGGGCAAATTCATCCCTACTAAAAAATTTCATTGTAACTATGGTAAAAAATGAGTGGTTTGTTGTCATATTTTTGGTTATTGGGCCCACCAAATTACCTCCCTTTGAGGAGCTCTTTTGTAGCAGGCTTACAACAATAGAAAGTTAAATGGAGGGAAAATCACAAATTGCCTTTGAAATATTGTCTGATGGGTAGATATAACTATGTGTACTTTGAATGACTATTTGAAGCAGAATAATACTTGTAATGATGTTATTATTTCACTGAAATCCTTATCCAACCAAGAAAAAATATGTATTTTGTCCGAGTGTTCTTTGACCTTGTTGCAATCTGGTTACACAGACAAGCTAACAATTTGCCAAACACACAAAGAAATATGTGCGGAGAATTTGAAAAGAAGAAGAAAAAGGCAGACATGTGGTATTTTTGCAATCAATCCATTGATTTGCTGCCACACCTCTTCAAAAGCTGGTGACCGCCATATCAGTGTGGAGATGCATACCACTATTGCCAGGAATACAGGTGTTTTTATTCCTGTTGGGACACGTTAGTATATACTATAGTCATCACTAATTGAATCAACAAAATGAAATAATAACTTTGATTACAAATGTGAGAGAAAAAAATAATCTGGTCAGCAAGGGAATAAAAAAAAGAAAAGAAATTTGTACAAAATATTGGCATGCCGCTTCCTAAAACACACTTCTACCAGATATAAAAGTAACCTCATTTTTTTCTAATATGGCAATAACCTTCTCTCAGAATACTTTTTTCTTCCTTCACTGACCAGAGTATAATTTTTCCCCACACTTCAGAATCAAAATCTGTTTTTCAGAGACAAAAAAAAACATGATCGCCTCCCTGTTCCCAGTTAAATAATTGGTTTTCTGGCAGCCATTTATAAAAAAGAATCTGTTTCCAAGTTTCTTCTCCACAACACTTACTGCTATATATTATAGAGAGTCTATATATTATAGGATTATAATCATAGATTACATGAAGAAAAACATGAAAATAATTGTCCTGTCCCAGAGTAAATATGAAAATTATGTTTAAAGAGGGGAATAAAGAGGGTATCTGCACAGAAAAACTCGAAATAAAAAATTCAATTTCATGATGAACGTACATCAAAAATTTCTTGCACATTTATCTTTTTATAGATTTCAACAAACACGGTGAAAAACAAACCTTTTTCACAGCTGCACGTATAAAAATAAAAAGTGGCAAAACAAGTTACACAAAAATAACCTTTTACCCCCTTTTTTAAAGTTTAAAATCAGAAGTTTTTGGAATTACTTGATGGACTATACATGTATACATGTACCTGTGTAGGATAGAATATTCAGGTCTTCATATATAGGTTAAAATGAAAATTAAGTGCTATCATGTATGATGAATAAATTTATTTAAATTAATAATATGTTATATGACAATCTATTTCATGCTATGAACAAGAAATGTTCTTATTTTGTTCTTATAAAAAGGAGATGTGGTACAATGTATGATTGCCAATGAGACAACTTTCCACAAAAGACCAAAAAGATACAAACATTGACAACTATAGGTAACTGTACAGCCTTCAACAATGAACAAAGCCCATACAGCATAGTCAGCTATAAAAGGCCCCAATAAGACAATGTAAAACAATTCAACGAGAAAACTAACAGCCCTATTTATGTTAAAAATGAACGAAAAACAAATAAATGTAACACATAAACAAAGGACAATCACTGAATTACAGGCTCCTGACTTGGGACAGGCACATACAAGAATAATGTGGCGGGGTTAAACACTTGTTTGTAAAGCCTTTTAATTTGATCTCATCTAAAACAAATATTGCATATTCCATTATTTCATAATATCAATAATTAAGATTAAAATTGAGAACGACTTATCCAAATTTCATGAAACTTTATGTAGTTGTTTCTTATGATGGTCAAATGATCTGTATACTTTTTGGTGAAAATAAGATTTAAACTTTTTGAGTTACGGCACTTTGTAACTAAAACAGGGGTGTGTTTTTTTTCACATGTCGCACCGTATCTCAAAAACGTTTCTTGATTATTGCTTAAAACTTTACACACTTCTTAGTTATATTAATCTTAATATCTGTATACTTTTTGGTGATGATTCAAAATTTCATTTTTGAGTTTTTGAGTATTTTATAAAAAAGGGGGAGGTTTTTTTTACATGTCGCGCCGTATCTCAAAAACGATTTTTGATTATTGCTTAAAACTTTACACACTTCTTTGTTATATTAATCTAAAGATCTGTATACTTTTTGGTGATGATTCAAAATTTCATTTTTGAGTTATTGAGTTTTTGTAAAAAAAGGGGGAGGGTTTTTTTACATGTCGTGCTGTATCTCAAAACGATTTATGATTATTGCTTAAAACTTTACACACTTCTTTGTTATATTAATCTAAAGATCTGTATACTTTTTGGTGATGACTCAAAATTTTATTTTTGAGTTATTGAGTATTTTATAAATAAGGGGAGGTTTTTTTTTTACATGTCGCGCCGTATCTCAAAAACAATTTATGATTATTGCTTGAAACTGTACACACTTCTTTGTTATACTAATTTAAAGATCTGTATACTTTTTGGTTTCATTCAAAATTTTATTTTAGTGATATTTGTAAAAAAAAAACAGGGGGGGGGGTTCACATGTCCCGCCGTGTCTCAAAAACAATAAATGGTTATTGCTTAAAACTTCCACACAAGACGTCGGGCGTATCATGCGCTCATGGCACAGCTGTTTATTTTTCATTTCTTGCCATAATTTCTGGATTGAATCAAATTGAATGACATTAAATTATAAAACAGGAGGCTAGTAAGCATAGCCTAATAAGGCCAATTGGGGGCTGGTGCTATCAAAAAGGGACAAAAAATATCAGAGGGACAGTCAAACTCATGAATTGAAAATAAACCATAAAACGCCATGGTTAAAATGAAAAAGACAGACCAACAACAATAGTTCACACAACACAACATAGAAAACTCAAGAAATTTACTATGATAAATTTTTGAATAAGATTTAATAAAAAGAAAAAAATCTCACATTTTGAATATTTCTATTGGAAGCTCAAGCGTAACCAATCGCCCCACTTGTGAAAAGGGCTAATTTCTATTTCATTTAATTGTTAATGAAAAAAGTTTTTTTTTTAGTTGCAAAACTTGTTTCCCAATCCACTATAAATAAATATGTTTAAACTAATGAAAAAAGTTAATTCTAGATTAATATATAATTTTAGGTAGCTACTAACTTGCCCGACTAAGATAAAAATAAAGTTGGAAAATTTTTTAGATGGTGGGGCAAGATATTGAAAAGTGGGGCGATAAGGCGTAGGGCGATAAGGTGTGGGGCAATAAGGCTTAGGGCGATAAGGCGTAGGGCGATTTGTCATGGATTCCTTCTGTCGTTATAGAAGGCCATTGAAGTCTAGTCACATTGTTTTTCTGTCAATCCTTTTTGTATTGTAGTTGTACTGTAAAAGAACAGAGGGTTTGTATGCATGCTGTAAAAATGACACTTCGGTCGATATTTTTCTCTCATATCCAACACAATTGAACTTTTATATATGACATGTATATAAATGTGATTTCAGTGTTTATCATGTTAATGATGTTTATTTATTTTCAGCAATTTGTAGACTTTGTCGTGAACAAATCATCAAGGCTCCCACAAATTACATGAATTATAGTGGTCCGTGTTTTGACAACCTTGAAACTGTAACTGCAGAAGAGCAGACACATTTGCAGGTAAAATTTGAATGATAACACTACATTATTTGAAGACCCTGAGTTGTCAATAGTCAATCATTTTCCAGAATTGAAACTTAGGCGGGTTGATTCTTCCTTACAAATGTACATCTGTACATCATGTTATAGTTTCAAATAAAGTGACCAGCAATGCAGATTGAAATCAGAACTTGATCTTTAATTCTTCATAGCAGAATTACATACAAAGTATCAGCAGATTATCTAAAACCATTAAGTACAAGTAAATATATAAAGGAAACTGTTTTTTTTTTATCCAAGGGGCGGTTATTTCAACAATAAACAGTGAAGTGAATGAACTTCAAGATAATCTACAATTCATCATCATGCAATATAGCAGCTCAATTACAAAATATATCAATTTCTGTAAGCAAATAAAAGAAGATGTGGTATGATTGCCAATGAGACAACTATCCACAAAAGACCAAAATGACACAAACATAAACAATTATAGGTCACTGTACGGCCTTCAAAAATGAGCAAAGCCCATACCGCATATAGTCAGCTATAAAAGGCCCCGATAAGACAATGTAAAACAATTCAAACGAGAAAACTAACGGCCTTATTTATGTAAAAAAATGAACAAGAAAAAAAATATGTAACACATAAACAAACACTGAATTACAGGCTCCTGGCTTGGAACAGGCACATACATAAATAATGTGGCAGGGTTAAACATGTTAGCGTTCCACCCCAAAAATAGGCAGGAACTTTGCAATATCATTTTTTATGTTCAGTGGAACATGAAATTGGGGTCAAAACTATAATTTGGCATTAAAATTATAAAGATCATATCATGGGGAACATGTGTACTAAGTTTCAAGTTGATTGGACTTCAACTTCTTCAAAAACTACCTTGACCAAAAACTTTAACCTGAAGCTATGCTTTATTTTTGTATGTCTATTCATATTATACATGTATATATATATATAATCCCCTGTACACATATATACTCAATAGTCAATAGTGAGTTTATTGTTTATGTCATGTATGTATGGGATTCTCCTTGAATAAGAAAGTCTTTAAATTAAAAAATATCAAAACTTTAAAGTTCCAAATTAGTCTGCATAACCACTTCTGCACATGCATGATTGAGGGTGATTGTAAATATCTAAATCATTTTGTGTAGAAAACATACCTCAGCTGAACCCTAACCCATCCATGGATGTATTACTAAGGCCTCTAAGATACAGGTTGTTTTATGTTTAGTTTTTTTGTTGTTGTGTATCCCAGAATTAATTATTGTTTCAATTTCAATTAGTGTCTTGTTTAAAATATTCTTAAAAATTCTTTTAATTTAGATGAACACTATGGAGACAAAAACAAAGAACAAGATTGCAGAAGCAGAAATACCACCGCCTAAAAGAAAGAGGGTAAGAATTACTATATAAAATTGTTTTATAAAATTTATAAGATATCTCATAAACTTGACATTATAAGATATCTTGTAAAAATATTTAAGATATCTTGTATAATATATTTTATATATTTCATGAGATATTTGATATAGAAAAGTTTATAAGATATCTCATAAACTTTAGAAGATAAAAGATTATCAAGATATCAAATTATGAGATAGATATAGGAAGATGTGGTGTGATTGCCAATGAGACGACTCTCCATCCAAATAACAATTTAAAAAGTAAACCATTATAGGTTAAAGTACGGCCTTCAACACGGAGCCTTGGCTGTATTGAATTCAAAGATTTGGAGCCATCAATCATGGATTTGATGTTTTCAAATTGAGTTTACTAGCAAATTTTTGTTAGCGGAGCCAGTACACATATATATGTGTCCATCAAATCATAGGTAGATGGCTCCAAATCATGAAAATTATGACATTATACAATGAAATAATTTCAGTATTTTCACAATGGTTCCTAGTTTTTTATGATGCTCTGTGACGCTTACATTCTCTTCTTTCCTAGTTAACTAAGATTTACATGAACAAACATAATGTTTTAAAAAATAATCATTACACATGTTTAAATATATCTTTAATTTCTTTTCAGATTTCTTCTCAAATTTTAGAACAAGTAGAGACAAATTCTCAAAGTCAAACGTCTGAAACAGAAATGACATTAAGTCAGGTGTCTGATGCCTCTGTTGTTCAATTTTCAAGACTTGAAAGTTTGAATAATTTCCTCTCCATTTGTAATGTCAGTCCTGTCAAGAGATTAACCAATCTGCTCTCGGAATCAAGTAAAAGAACTGTAAGGAGATACATGGACAAAGCAAGGCAGTGTTTTAATGCAGTAGCTGAGACCATTTCCCCCAATGACGGCAATTTTTTGTTTAACTCTGTTCAACAGCAAGAAGAAGAGCAACAGGGGCCATGCAACCAAATAATGAAGGATATTTACCTGAATGCTGGAAGCTGGCAATTTAGAAGACAGGTGCTCTCCATAATTGTTGAAAGGATGTCTTTTGAAGAAGCACAGAATGTAATTAACCTTAGTTGACTACTAAATTCAGGTTTTTGATCACTCTCTCTGAATTTGTTTTATATATATTTAATCATTATTTATGAATTTGAAAACAATACAAATACCTTCATGATCTTATGGTCCAGTCTTGATCAAGACAATTTAAATGAAAGAATGAATTTAACCTATCTCTTTATCTTCTATAATGTCACATTCTTATTCTTCTTACTACAATTGATGGAATAATAGAGAAATCAACTAAAGTTATGTTTCCGAAACTACTTTCGTAATCTATTCATGCGTGATACACCTCCGTGCAGGGATACTTGGATATTGAGCAAATTGAGATTAAAAACATATGCATGTCATTTGTTTCTATTCTAATGCATATATAACAAAACAAGAAATATAATAAATGCACTATTAAAGCTTCAAAAATGTAAAAACAAAAAAAATTAAATAAAATAAGTAACTCTTACTCACAAACTCAACCTAAAAGTCTGAAACATAAAAGTCCTTCAGACTTTTATTCAGTTTGTGAGTTAATTGCCCCGGTTTACACATCAATCACCTCTGGAAAAATCTGTTTAATCCTATAATAACCATTTGATTATTTCAATTAATTGATATTTGGTTTAAATATTCAGTTATGATAAATCAGAGAACATATCATAACCAATGGTTAAGTATTCCATGTTTCTATGTAATAGGCACACATATCAATCATGATTGATATCAATGTACTTTTATATTATAGTTTATACCTGGTTTGACTGCTTGGAGGTATTATGAAGCCAAAAAGCATACTGCAAATGTTGGGGTTGGTCTACCAGTTAAAGAACTCGCAGAAAAAAGAGTGAAGATCAACATTGATAGCTTAGAACACTTTATAGACTTTGTTACATCTAGTCATGTGATTAAAGATTTACCGTATGGCCAAAAGACACTGAAACTAGAAACAGGCGAAGTAGTAACCATTCCAAATGTAATTAGAAGTTTATCATCCAGCGCATTGATAAACCAGTACTATCAGCTATGTGAAGAAGATAACATTTCTCCCCTTGGTAAATAATTATATCATAAAAATGGAAGATTTTCAAATTTCTACAAAATACAAATTATCAATGAACATGGTTTTATTCCTGTTCTTCATCTTGGCAGTCATGAAGGGTCATTTTAAGATATATATGCATGTTAATTTATCAATCATGGATTTTTACCAGGTCAATATGTTAAATATGGACTGCTCTATATGAAATTAACCTAAAACAAAGTCAGAGGTCTATAGAATCAATCAATGTATTATAAGAAGATGTGGTCTTACTTTTGAGAAAATCTCTATCCAATTTATAATGTAGTTTACTTAATAAGAAAGTTGCACTATAAATTCTATACTGTATAATACATGTATGTTTAAATAGGTAACGAAGAATATCACATTTTTGTGTAAAGTACTAAGTTCAAAATGATGGCTGTTAGAAATCAGCAACCAGTAAATTTTTCAGGATATAATTTAATCTCCCATCAAATGCATTGGTTTAATTATATAATTTAGCTTATTATGTTTTAAGTATTTGTACTCCAGAATATAAACTTGATGATTTGTAAAGTTGTCTCTCATGCTTTTTTTAATAGGTAAAAGCACTCTTTATAGGATTCTTACAGAATGTGCTGCCTCTGTTCGAACAAGTGTTGAGGGCCTTGATAACTATGTTATGGAAGGATCCCGTGCATTCCAAATTTTAGAGGAATTTTTAGACACCTGGAAAGAAGAAGAATTAAAAAAGCAATTGATAGAATCAAAGAGATACCTGAAAGCAGACTTTAAGGTAATTGCCCTTTTGCATAATGCCACATATATGAACCAGACTAAGTGTGTAAGAAATAAAAATATAAAATCTTCAATTAGGTAGATGATCAACATTCGATCAATTGACCCCCTAAGAAGTAGCTGTCCTTGAAATCACAATTTTGTACCTTTTTGTGAAAGTTTATTACTTTTTCAAAAATCTTCCTCTATGAAACTACTTTGCCAAAATCATCTGGATTTAATCTGAATGTTTCTTTATAGGGTATCTAGTTAATAAAAGTTTTGACCAATCAAAAACATGGAGATGGTGGCTTAAATTAGAACATAGGGGTAAAATGCAGGTTTTGACTTATACATCTATCTAATAACTAGAGTGGTTAGAACAAAATAGAGAAAATCCTTAGTTAAAATTGAAATTACAGGTGATTTCAGGCTCTCATTTGACTCATGTTTTAATACCTTATTTTCAATAATCTATATATATAGGTACATTTGGCTAGACAAACAAATATTCAAGACCACTGCATGGCTTATGGTCTCAGCATTCCAGGGAATCAGTTACAGCTTGCATGTTCCCATTCGCATGACCAACGATGCAAAAGTTGCTTAGAAATTAAAGAAGTTTTAGAGAAGGTGATTAGTGTGGCAGAAAGTAAGGAGATGGTTAACAAAGATGCGATAATGTTTAAGGTAAAATTCAATTTTTTTTTTAAAACCATATGTTATGCTAAGTTATTTATGAACAAAGTTTAACAGCAGGAAAGGAAAATAAATCAAAATCAACATCAATACCTGAAAACTGTTTAAAAATTTTTAAGATTAGTTCCATGTTTGTCCCTTCTGCCATGCTTTGTGTGTTGGCATAGAAATACCAGGCCTCTGTCCTACCTGCGTATCAATCCATCTCATATATTTAAAAATAATCATCAATATTTCCCAAATGATTGAGAATCAAAATATTACTTATTTAAGAAAAATGGCAAATATTTATCCAAACCAGTAAAAACTACACTCAAATTTGGCAAACTTTAGGGATATTCTATGAACATAGTTTACATACGAATTTCAGGGCAGTGCATGGACTTTTTCATTAAGAAAGACCCTGTAGTAGTAATATGAATTTCATTTATTAATGACAACAAATTACAAATTTTAAGAAAATGTTATAATAATATATACTACAGCTGTGCTATTTGAGCAGTCAAATTGCATTTACTGTACATACAGTCACTTACCGTATATCACCTTGTTAATGACGTTGACAATGCCGTTCCATACAGTTTTATTTATGACACAGGTTTGAAAAAATTTAATGTCGTCCACTCCAAATTAAAAAAACAATGATTTTTACCCTAAATACTTCATTTAGAACAGTTATAAGAGCTGCAGTATATAAAGAATAACCATACATTGTCTCGAAATATAAAAGTTATTTGTACTCGGCTTGAAACAGGTAGAAATGCTCGACACAGCCTTGCTTTCTACCTGTTTCTATGCCTTGTACAAATAACATTGATATTTCGAGACAATGTATTGTTATTCTATATTTGTCTGTTGTTTCCATGCCAGCAGTTATTTACTTGCTTGATATTATTACTTTACCATTTTAAAACAAATTTTCAATTATTTTAGGTTGAGAAGGCTGTTGAAGGAATTAAAGAACTACAAAAACATCTGTTAAGGTCTAAAAATCAAGAACTTGCCAGAACAGATATAGCTAAAGAAATGAATGTTAATGATGTCATCATTACTTGTGATTGGGCAATGAAATTTTTGCCAAGAAGATATCGGGAGGGCCAAATGGATTGGTTCGCTAAAAGGGGAATTAACTGGCATGTGTCAGTATCATTGGTAAAACTGGAAACAAAGATGTGCAGCTTTTCTCATATTCACATATTTAACAATCAAACTTCACAGGATGCACCAACAACTACTGCAGTTATTTGTGATGTTGTGAAAGATTTAGAGGCAGCTATTCCCAATTTAAAAGAAATATCTATCTTCAGTGATAATGCTGGTTGTTACAAGAGCACTTTGACATTATCAACTTTACCTCATGAAATAGGTTCCAAACTCTCCACATACAACTTCAGCGAAGCTCAAAATGGAAAAGGTAATTTAAAAAAATATTTAATCTAAGAGAAGGGATGATTTTCAAAAATCTTTTATGAAACTAAGTTGCTAATTGGAACTAAACTTGTTTATTGTGGCTCTTAGGATGTCCTCTTTTTAAAATTGAACTAATCTTTTGATTTGACTATGACCCTTGCAACTAGAAATTGGTAATATGCATAGATGCCCGAGTGAGGTGAATGATACATGCTCCTCAGTGAGTAAGAGGTTGTTTGTAATAACACAGCCCTATGACACATAAGAAAATCTAACTTAATTAAACCTTACGAATAAAATACATTAAGTAAAAAAAGAAAGTACATTAAAGTCTTAAAATTACTATTACAGGTCCTTGTGACAGGAAGGCAGCTCATGCCAAGTTTGCAATTAAAAGATACATCAATGAAGGCAGAGATGTAACAACAGCCTATGATATGAAAAAGGTTTGTTTTTCTTTTGTAAAACCTTACAAGTTTGTAAAAGAACATTCTTCTATTCACTGAAATTTTCAAGAATTTGCAAGTTTAAAAATGCATGTTTTCCTGGAATTAATTAAAAATGTATTATTATGTGGATCTGCAATACAGTTGCCTTAAGTGGATTCAATAATATTCATATTTATGCTTTATACACCTAATCTTTGAATCTTGATGGGTACCTATTAAAAATCAGGGATATCACAGCAGGTCTTGTTTTATATTGTTTCTATTGAATTCATTTAGTATCCAATCTTTTGTAGGCACTTGATAAAGTACCAGGACAACCTTACAGGGTGAAGGTTGTGGACACAATCCATGATTTAGATGTCACCAAGAATAAAGATACCATCACCAATATTACAAGTTTTTACAACTTTAGATTTGAGAATAGTCATTTGAGGATGTGGCAGGCATACAATATTGGTGAAGGTATTACTTTTATATTCAACCTAAAGAAAGAAAAAAAAGATTACAAATAACATATTGTTTTATACATAACACGACCACTGAAAATAATATACTGAACTAGTATATATTTGTTTAGGGGCCAGCTGAAGGACGCCTCCGGGTGCAGGAATTTCTCGCTACAGTGAAGACCTGTTGGTGACCTTGTGCTGTTTTTTTTTCTATGGTCGGGTTGTTGTCTCTTTGACACATTCCCCATTTCCATTCTCAATTTTATTGCATACTTCATTTTGTACTTAGAATGCCCACCATCTAATGTCAGCCAGATAATCAGATAATAAATAGAGCCTTTTGATAAAAAAAAAAAAAAAAAGGCCACAAATTCCTAGACTAGAATGTATGCTATAAAACTTCAGGTAATTTTATATCATAGTGTCATAAAAATAAATTCAATTTTCATTTCAGGAAAGCTTGTGACTTTAAAATTATCAAAGAATTCTGTGCAGTTAAAAGTACTTAATGACTGGACAGAGATGTCTTTAACCGATCTCATTACTGAAGGTAATTTTATAATTATTTCATTTACTAACTGTCGTGTACCAAAGAGGCTCAGGGATGAAAGATACCAAAGAAACAGTCAAACTCATAAATCGAAAATGAACTGACAATGCCATGGCTAAAAATGAAAAAGACATATAGACAATAATAGTACACATCACACAAGATAGAATAAACAACACAAACCCCACCAAAAACTAGGGGTGATATCAGGTGCTCTGGCAGGGTAAGCAGATTCTGCTCCACATGTGGCACCCGTCCTGTTGCTTATGTGATAACAAATCCGTTAAATTGTCTGATTCGGTACACCACATTCATGAAAGGGAAGTGGATTGTAGTTACGACGTAAGGAACATATCCAAACTTAAGCACACTTGGAAGATAATGATCATAATTATAATTTGTTACAAAACGGAGAAAACCAACACAAAATTCAATAAACCTTGTTATCTACTTATGCATCATTTAAATTCCCTGTTTGTGGGTTGCAGGATTATGGGTGTAGACAGAATCTTGTTATAGTTAATCAGACTGTCCAATGTTGAAAAATATTCATATAATTAGTATTTTTGTCCTTTTTATGTTCCTGGTCCACTTCTGGCATAATCTTTTTCAAAAATCTTCTGATGAGAATGGCCCAATTGGAACTGCGCATGGTTACATGTAGTAAATTTGAATTTTACTGTGTTATTTTTTTTTGAAACATATTTTATTTTATTTATCCTCTTTTTAGGAACAGAACAGGTTTCAAAACAGCAAAAGCAGACATTTATTTGTCCCATGGATGGCTGCATTAGGGAGTTCAAGAACCGAATCAGTCTTGATCAACACCTCCTTCAAGGCAGCTGTGAATACAAGCTGGAGAAAGGCCCATTAAAAGATCAGGCAAAAGTACTGTATGCCCAAAAGCTTTCCAATAATGTACAGCATTGTCCTGATATGCAAGCTGCCTTACTACAAAATGCATCTATTCCAGGTTTGAGTGTCAAAGAAATGGGATGGGCATTGAAAATGAAAAAGAAAAAGATTTTCTTTAGTGTCAAACAGAAGGAATTTATGACAGATTTATTTAACCAAGGGGAAAAATCTGGCTCCAAAATAGACCCTTATACAGCTGCAGAACATATGAGATCTGGTGCATATATGTTTAAGAAAGATGAGTTCTTAACTGCCCAGCAGATAAGTGGTTTTTTTTCTAGAATGGCACAACAACAGAGAAAAACAGATAAGAATGACTATAAATCTGCTAAGTCTGAAATTGTCAGATCACAACTGAAAACAGAGATTTTAGAGACAATCGAAGACTAAACAAGTGCTATTGATATTTTATACTAAAATAAATTTGATTTTGCCATCACTTGATATCCGTCAGCAGCAATAAAAAAACCTTTCCAAAATTTTGTTCTGTCACAACAGAACAGGTTTAAAACACATCATTTGTGACAAAAGTCTTCAGACACAATACAAGTCTAAGTGGGGATCATACATTGCTGTTTAATTTAAGGGAAAGACAAACACTTAAAAGACTTCAATACAAATTAGAAAAAAATAAGCTATGAATAAAGAGTACAGAGAAATTTATATGATAAGTTTAGTACCTAGTTTTAAAATGCACTAAATTAAATAAGCTTACACTTCTGAAGTTCTGTTATATTTAAGATTAAATTTGAACATAGTGAAACATGATACGTATTGCAATTTAAATTAAAGTTATCCATTTTTGATCTGAAATCTCTGAACCAATTATCCTAACAACATATGGCCATATAATCATGATATATCTGACTTTCCAAACATAATGCTACATGTTTTTGTGAAATTTGTGAAATGTAAAGATGCTGATGTTTGTTTTGATATTTTATTTGTTGCACATTTGAATGTATGAACTATTCATTTGAATACTGGTTCATCTTTTCTTTTTGTCAATATGTACAAACTTGATTAGGTGATATTTCTGTAACCATAGCAGTTTTAACTTACTTATGATAATTGCTTGAAAGTTTTGTTATACATGTACAATGTCTTTGATATACTTGTTGAATTAATGTTATTCTTAAAGTGCAGACATGTTGGCACTGTTAGCATTTTAGTTTTAAGTGAACCGAATTAGCATTTTTAACATGACTATTCTAACGCAATTTGTTTGTATCATTGAATTTCTATTTGCTACCACTCTGCATAAATTCAACAATCTACCATAACTAAGGTTCTTCTTGAACAGATGCAAGAAGCAGCCATATTGGATTGAACATTATATTTTCCTAAAAAAACAAGCAAATTTAAAAAAATGTTTCCCTAAAACTACTTTTCATCAGTTTATATCCTAATTTAAAGCATTAACAAAGCTGTAAAACATTCAATGTTAATGTTTTACACTGGAAGTATTCATATGATGTCATGATGTTGCTATGAAGGTTAGGTGCCAAAGAAGTCAACAATGCTTTGTGGAATTTTTGGTTTAAGCAACTTTATGTCCAAATAAAAAAACAGAAACAATACTTTTATTGACTATTGCATTAGAATGGACATAGCTGTATTGTTTACATGTGCTACATGTGCCTAGGTAAACTCAATTTGCAACAGTAATATCTATGTTTTATGTATAAAAAGGTTAAAATACAATACAGTTATCTTCTAAATTACCTAATTGTACCAATATGAGATTAATATTATAATGAAATTTGCATGTACTTCGAAGGTGTTTTACTTGATTTTGAAAATTTAAGATGGACAAGCATTTTAGCCACAATTTTATAAATAGCAAATTTTGTTGATCTGTATCAGTTGAAAACTAATATGCACAATCAGATCTTTCTTCTCTCTGTGTTAAATTACAAATATGAATATCAAAAAATGAAAAAATACATACTCATTTTGAGAACAACAAAAAAATGTAAAATTATGGAAATTCGGTAACCATAGCAACCATTTTTATTAAATTTCATGAAGCAAAAATATTTTTCTGGACTGAAAATATTTACTGATTAATTTTGTTACATTGTAAGGAATTTAATGCCATGTTTGTATTGTGTAAATATGTAATTTACTTGGATCTTTATTGACTTGTAGAAAAATACAATTTACAGAATTTGAAAATCTTGTGTTTTTCATTCATTTATCATATTTTTTGTAATTATTTGCCCATTAATTTTTTTTTTATAATTTGGAAGCCCTTAATGGGGGTTTCTAAATATACCTCACTTTTAACTGGGAGACGCTGCATTTTTGAAAAAAATCCACTTGAACATCCTGTATTTACACGTTTTTTA
This sequence comes from Mytilus edulis, assembly GCA_019925275.1. Taxonomy (NCBI): domain Eukaryota; kingdom Metazoa; phylum Mollusca; class Bivalvia; order Mytilida; family Mytilidae; genus Mytilus; species Mytilus edulis. The sequence goes on from CM034357.1 coordinate 32,972,070, forward strand.
CTGAAATCCAAATTTGCCATTTGACCATATCTTTACTAGCTGGTAGCAGAATAATTGATAATTGTGAATGGGAATCATATGTGAATTTTAAAGAGCTTAGAGGTCATTTATATAATGTTATTAAGAAAAAAAGGTTATGTTATACATGAAAAAAGTACTAAACAGTGCAAAATGTCGTTTTTTCACTTTTTCAAGAGTTAAAATATGACCTTTTATTGCTAAAATCAACCCATGTGGTTTCCATGGCAACCGGGATATTTTTGAAATTTTTTTTGCCTGTTATTGCCTTTAGGTAAGGTACTGGCTATTATGTTAAAGTTTCATCAAAATCTGAGACCATGTGTGCCAGACCCTATTAGAATTTCTTTGGTGGTTACAGAGAATTGCAAAGTAGGTAGGTATGTATCGCTTGGTCACACGTATATTTTGATAAAAAAAAATGGAAAGTGATCATTACCGTGCGTGCATGAAAAAAAGATATTTCTAGATTAATAAATACGAGTAACCCAGCAGGCACTCAACGTTGATTCAACGTTGAAACAAGGTTGTTTCTCAACGTTGAAACAATGTCAAATTTATGTTTGATTTTGAAAATTTGAATTAACGTTGACATTTTAACGTTGAAGTTTCAACATCCATTCAACGTTGATTCAAGGTTGAATAGTAGTTGAAAGTATATTAATGAAATTTATTATTAAGCTACATACACATTATTACCTGCTCTCCACATTTTTGCTGTTGTTAGATGGTAGATGGCAGGCAGCCTGAGAGTACACGTTTTTTTAATGTTTTTTTTTTCTCTCACCAAGACACATATAAACCAAATAGATAAGCTAAATGGGAAATATCTAAATAAATACATCAACTGTTACTGAAACAACATCGCGACACCACAGAAAGGATCTCCAAACAGAAAGGAAAGAAGATGTTGAATATATATAGTTCTAAACAATTCTCACAAGTTGAAAGTAGTTTTTATTTAACGACCAACAAATGTTAAGCCCTTCTTAAAAGAAGTATATCCCAAGAAGCATGAAGACATAATTAGATCCAACTTGTGTTCAGAATGATCACAATACTAATTACAATAAGAAGATGCTGCATGACTGCTAACCACTCACGGGCAGACAAATCTTCACAAAAACCAAAGGTCCTTGATTATATATACAAATATGTTATTTATATATAAATATAAATATTACCCTCACACCAATAATTGGTATAAACCATTAAATGAATACATACTCAGGAACAAAATCAAATTAAGTAATACAATCATATTTCTTTTGATACAATATTTATTTTATAAATTCATTTGTTATCTTTGTTTCTGTTTGTCCTTATTGCATGTCATCATTCTTCCACCTCTTCGAGATCTTTCTGCGGTAGACTTTAAGCAGGAGGGGTCTTTATCAGATGTGTATTTCCCAATGACATCTTTATACTTTTGCAGTATATTTAACCTCTTGAAAAAATCAGATTATAATAAATATAATTTGTATGTCGTGAAAAGATATCTTAAATTTGAGCCTCTTTCAATTTGTTCCTAAAAGCATTGAAAATAAATAAAACCATAACGATAAAGCACATATTGTAATAAGGTTTCATTAATAAAAAATATATACATTAATGTTTATTATTGTTAGTTTTTTGTTTATGAAGAAGCTCCAACCTGAGTTTTGTAAGACTTCGGGTTTAACTAGAACAATGAAAACACTTTACCTATGATGTTGTTTTTTTATTGATGACTGCCCAAGTCCATTAACATGAAAAAAATAGCTTTATTAGAAAAGTTCAGATATAAAGACAAACATACATGATATATACATGTAATATAATATATGGTACATTTTTTTGTATGTAAGGTTAACAAAATTAGAATAAACAACAGATTAATCTTTGAACACAAATAGTATAAAGATATACAGACAAAAAACCTACCTTTGATGATTTTAAAGACTGGCATTCCCAAAACTGAATTTTGATTTTGCTCCACTTGATGCATTTCAGCCATTGATTTGTTTGACAAGAAACTGTAAAATGAATAATGCATGTTCATGATAATGGACCTCTAACATTCAGGACCAGGTTACATACACATTAATGTAAACAGGCGTCAGAGATCACCTGAAGATCAGATATCATAAGTGTCAGACTGACTCGTTTTAAGGAATAATTAAAATAGAATGACTTTTGTAGAAAGATTAATTAGGTGAAAATTTATCAATGAACATGTTCTATAGTTGTCCTCTCATAGACATAGCGTCAAATAATACTATTTCTTGGAATTATTTAAAGTTTTGTAAAAATAAGTATCAATTTTCATCACATGATCGTTCAAATTCAATACTTTGTTGTCCAGTTGAAATTTATAATTTATAATCTCAAAAAGTATGAAGTTTACCAAGCCTTGATGTTAAACTAAACTGATCGCGTATATATAGTATATAATAAACATGTTGGGAAATTTACCAGAGCACAATAAAGTAAATATTTGCATATCCCCCCTTTTTTTCTTTTTTGAATCTTTAGGCATAATTAATGTATGAATACTAACTTTAACTTTCATATAAAACTAAATTTGCTTTTCACATTAAATGCTTTAAAAAATAATATAACTTGAGGAAATTATATATATGATGGCTCTTCCATGTGAATGTTGACGTTATATTTTTCTCTGATTATGGATACTAATTCAAAGTTTCTAAACACAATTCATACATATGAAAAACCGTGAGAGCCACATACAAACATCTACATACCAAAAATATACGTGATAAACGAAAAGTTTCTCTGCAACTTCGTCCTTTGTTATTCTTTTTGAAATACAGGAAGGTGCGGGTTTAAATAATGCGCATGGGCAATCCAACTTTCTGTTCAAATCCTGCGAAAATATGAATGAAAGAAATCGCGACCATTGTTGATAATCGACTTGCTATTTCAAATTCTTTACATATTATCCTTATGTTCTGATTAACATTATGTGAAATAAAATAAATAACTTATATTTCTTATTCCCTAAAAATTCAGTATCAAACGACTTACCCCTCTTTTTTTTCTCATAATGTGACAAAACTCAAGTTGAAATAGTGATCAATAGATCTATACTGTTTTAATATTAATTATCAATGTGAAAACGAAAATTCTATTTCATTCTTTTCTTTATATTAAGTGTATACTACTACGGTTATGCATGTATTACCATTTGATAATGCTTTTTTTTATATAGGCCTACCCGATGAGTAAATAAGTTAACGTTGAATCCGTTGAATGTTGAATCAACGTTCGAATTTCAACGTTGAAATGGTCAACGTTAATTCAACGTTGAATATTTGTTTATTGAAAATGTTACGTTGTTTCAACATTGAATATACGTTGATCACATTTCAACCTCATTTCAACGTTTATTCAACGTTGAGTGCCTGCTGGGAAGTTAACATTTTAAGAAAAATTTGTTTAAGAATAGTCACATGGTATCTTTAACTTATCTTCGACAAATAGATATATGATTTGCTGTGATAACAGGCCTTGAAAAAATCATTTAAAGGCTATGTTCATTCGCAATATGCACCAGATTTATAAAACGAGAGGATGTAACCCTCACAATCGATTTTTCCTTTTATTTATTATAAGCACGTGATACAGGTAGCTTCCATTTAAATTTGAAACACAAAAGAGAGAAAAAAAGAAAATAAGTAATCAGATTCATAAATGAATAACAATGTTCACCCACGAACTAAAGCATTCTATAAAGAAAAGAAAGTCAATAGAGTACATATGTGATACATGGCCCAAAAGTAGACGCTGTATTCGGCTCTTCTCTTGATTATATTTTACCATAAAGCTTCTCGGGTATTTAAATGTTTATATATCCTGGGTTTTGAAAATGTATAAAGCATTCTAGGTAAAAGCAAACCAACAGCAGCGTGTTAATGCATACAATTTTTAAATGGTTATCAAGAATGGTCAACGACTATTGAGTCATGTCTTCTTTCGAAAAGTTGCAACAAACGTTAGAACGTATTCTATCTCAGTCTATGTCTTAAAAATGATGGATATTTTATTCGATAAAAAAAGACATACAATCATTATATTTATATACCTAAATGATATTGTTCTTTGTAATCCCAAGTGTTAATGGTTGGAAAGTACTATAAGCATGCAAACCGCAAATGCAAGGCACACAGAAACCAAAGTCACTGCAGTTCAAACATTTGCAGTGATCCTAATGAAACAAGAACAATGCCCGTATAGGAAATTATACGTGACTTTCAATATCTCGATTAATTAACCAACTAGTTCGAACTGGCTTAGTTAGAAGGATACATGAAATTCTTTTTTAAGGTAACACGATACCGAATGGCATATCTCCCGATTTCCAAACATTTTGGCAAACATGTTCTTTGAATCGAGTTATATATGAATATGTAATAGAAAAAATGGGCGTCATATGCACCATTATTTTCTTTGTAATTTTCATAGGAAAACGTCTATTTGTTGAGACAAATTTACAATGATGTAATGGGGAAATGCCTTTTTTTTTAGATTTTCTAATGGATGGCTATGTTCTTATTGTGACCAGGTGGAATAAGGCTCAGATAAATTGAAAGCAGTACGTTCAGATATTTTAATAAATCTAACATAGAATAGAAGGCAACGACGGATCTGAAATATACAGATAATGACAAATAAATACAACTTCACATACAAATGAATATGAATATATAATTTTTAGCAAATAATGTATGTTATGTTTAATTACAGAATTGCAAATGAATAATAATGCAAAATACAGTTAAATGACAACTCTGAATGTAAACAATTTGATAATCAATGCAAATGAAAACTGTTCACTAAAGTAAGTTGACCATACTACTATATAAAATACTATACAACATTGAAAGTTAATTACAGGTAAATAAAAAAATGTAAAGTTTGATATACAATTAGCAAAGTAAATGAAACTAACTAAAATATTTAATTCGAAAAACCCTTAACTGTAAATACCTTATAATGCTGGCTACGGCTCTAAGTGTTGTTTTTGTGTTTCTTATTCTGCATTGACAATATAGTTAAAAAGTACAATATATATAGTCAAAAGGGGAACTGTTAAACTAGATAGAACCAAAACAACTATTAAGTAAAGTATAAAATTGAGAAAGGAAATGGGGAATGTGTCAAAGCGACAACAACCCGACCATAGAGCAGATAACAGTCTAAGGCCACCGATGGGTCTTCAATGTAGCGAGAAACTCCCGCACCCGGAGACGTCCTTCAGCTAGCCCATAAAAATATGTATACTTGTACAGTGATAATGGACGTCATACTAAACTCTGAATTATACACAAGAAACTAAAATTAAAAATCATACAAGACTAACGAAGGCCAGAGACTCCTGACTTAGGACAGGCGCAAACTTGCGGCGGGGTTAAACATGTTTATGAGTTCTCAATCCTCCCCCTTTACCTCTAGCCAATGTAGAAAAGTAAACGCATAACAAAACGCACATTAAAATTCAGTTCAAGAGGAGTCCGATGTCAAAAGATGTAACAAAAGGAAATAAATAAAATGACAATAATACATAAATAACAAGAGACTACTAGCAGTTAACTGACATGCCAGCTCCAGACCTCATTTAAACTGATTAAAAGATTATGTCTTCATCATATGAATATCAGGCACAATTCCTCCGGTTAGGGGTTTAGTATCATACTATCATAAAATATATGAGAAAAACATAACCTGTGTCATGCCAATAACTGTTTAAAAAAAATGTGTTTAGTTCCGATGCAAAGACCCTATAAGTGAATCAATATTAAAGCCAAAATATGCAATCTTTAATGACCTGGTTTGTCCAATAACCAGTAGTGAGTAAATATCAAAGAGCCAAAATAGAGGTTTTTGGATTTATTGAACCATATAATACAAAATATGTTCAATATACTAAGATCATCATAGTATAGGGTAAAATAGATATAAGTACAAAGTTGGGAATAATATCAAATAGATAATATGTCTATAAATGAACTTGTCCACATACTCCCCAGCTAAGTATTAATCGTCTCAATAATGCAAATATCTATATCCACATACTCCCTTTTCTAAAAAAAAGTCACAAAAATAGGACACAAAAATAAGGAACAAAAAAAAGACGCACAAAAATAAGACATAAATATGTACAACAAATGTCCTGAATGAATTTACCTAGAAAAAAAAGAATTTGGAAGTCTATTTGGATTCGTATGTTTCCCTGTAGTTGTTCTAGTCTTTCGTCTGGGTATAAATATATCATCTGAACTGTCTGATTCACTGCTGTTATCATCCACAGATTGTTGTATATTTCATTTAATGACATCACGACGATTCAAAGTTCTTGAAACACCAGCGCCATCATTAGGTTCTACAGTGACGGTGTTTTCTGACAAACTCACTACATGATAAACAGTTGAGCTCCAAGTGTCTTGTATCTTATTTCTTCCATGTACACCACGGTTTCTAAATAAATATAAACTTTGTCATCGTCACAAATTTCAGGATTGAAACCTTTCTCATCATGTTTAGTCTTGCGGTATTCAGCACGATCTTTTGTCTGCTCCCCAGCTTTTTCGTAAGCATATGGTAAACGATTCTGATGCGCAATAATCTATTCATCTAACGATTGATCAGTTTCATCAGTCTGATGTGTTCCAAGTAAAAAGCCAATTGTCAATTTAGGACTACGACCAAACAATAAATAATAAGGACTATAACCTGTTGTTGAGTTCTGTGATACATTGTACGAAAAGACAAGTTCCAGTAAATACTTTGGCTAATGTTTCTTCTTATCTAGAGAAAGTGATTTCAGAAGATTGTGTAGTGTTCTATTAAAGCGTTCACATTGTGCGTTTCCTTCGGGATGATAAGGTGTAGTTCGAGATATACTAATTTGGTATAGTTTACAAAGCAGACAGATAACATCGACGTTACGCACGGTATTCGGTCTATGTTTCATTTGACCATTTCTTGATGCATAAGATTGACAAAAACAAATCAAATCTACGCATTATTGAATAGTAATTTGTCTTGATTTTTCATTTGAATCGAAATTAAATAAAACCTGATTTTAATAAATTTAATGTTATGTCTCATTATATGATTAAACAATGATTTTGTGTTCATAATTTGCCGTATTTGCCGTGTAAGACGTAACAACAAGCGCCAAGCATCCAAATATAAACGAAGAAGAAATACTAACTACTGAATGGATTTCGATAAAATTTGTACAGATGGGATATGATATGATTATATTGATTATGTTAAACGGTCACGATAAATATCCTGTCAGTGCGCAATCTAGCAGCCATTTTCGAAATTCCATATAGCTGTAAGATTTGAAAATTCGAGTACACAAAAAATGAAAACTTACACTTCAATATTTTAATATTTTCATATAAATAATAGGAAAGGTTCGCCACCTCTACATAAAAATGTGATTTAATTGAATTTTACAAAAATGTTTTTATTTTTAACATAGCTTCTCCCATTTTATTTTTTTTTTCAGTATTTTCCGTGTCTCCCGTAAATGTTACCATAGAGTCATCATTCAAGATTTTTGAGTGCGATGCTAATTTAGGGTATTTTAGATTTGTGACAGACAAATGAACTATGCAAGCAAATGTTATTACTGAAATGTGATTTTTTTTAAAGATTTGGTTAAGCCTTCAAGGTTAAGGACACGCCAAATTTTTCATCAATTTCCATCAAGTTGTCCGTGTCTCCCGTAAATGTTACCACGTCCAAATTGAACGATTTTTGCACGGAACGTGAATGTAAGGTTATAATATATAATTGTATTTCCCATTTACTGAAAGTGTAGCATGTTTTCTCTTAAGCATTTGACACGTTCTGTGTGATGATATTATTTTGGGAGATATTTTTTTTGGAAATTTGACTTTCATCAAAATTTTTCAGCTATTTGCTGATCGTAAAAGCGTCGGATAAATAAAAGTATCATGCAAAAGATTAGGTATTTTTGTTGCAAAAGAATTGCATTTTAAACCAAGTGACAAAGAAATTAACAACTGTAGGTCATCGTACGGCCTTCAACTATGAGGAAAGCCCATACCGCATAGACAGCTCTAAAAGCATGATTCAATCATGATTTTCTTGATATGATCCAGCGATTTTCATGTGTTAATTTACATGTAAATTTATCGAAATATTACTCAAAATTTTCGGATGAATATATATGTAGCACAAGCTTTAAACATGCCAAAGCTTTCGTTTATGGATTCTAGTAACATAGATGCGTCTGCTAGTAGGATTGTATATGTTGTATACACTAAAAGTCATTCCCGCATCCGATAAACAGACGCATTTGAAATTACTCATTATATTTCAAGAACTGTAGATCACTTTTTAATTTTAAATAAAATTAACAATACTAAACTGCCGTTTTCATTTTAAAATCTGAGGATGAAACTAGAATTATAGATAAAGCAAACAGAGGATAAATAGTAGCTGTTGCTGCAATTGACCTGAACAAGGATTATTTTTCATCATAATCTTCTTGAAAGACACATATTTAAGATGTTGATAATACAAATAAAAAGACCCTGGTATTAAATTCGCGAACTGTAGTAAGAAAACTAGTTGAAGGTGAGTTAATAACATTTATACTCTTGAAGCACAGAAAGCTTTGGTACTGGCTGTTTCCAATCGATATAAATGTCTAGTCCCAGATACTTGTGATGACGGAATTCTGAGAATCATAGAGGATATACAAATGCATTTTGCAACAATTGACATGCTTGGGCAGTGACAAATATTCGAAATATACACTTTCATTTTGTTAAGAATTTGATGTCAAAAATATGTACATGGACTAGTCATCAGTCATGTTATCATGTTGGCTTTTTCTCTGTAACCACCAACCAAGTTGCGGCACGCATAGCCTCAGATTTTCTTGAAACTTGGTCTGTTGGTAGCTATCGATAATCTAACAAGAAAAATGTTGACAAAAAATTTGTTTATGCCCCCGTTGCCATGGTTACGGGTCCCCTTGGATTTTGCCTCAAAAATGCATATTTTGAGGACAAAAAATGACCCATTTTAAGCAGTTATTATGCATACATTTCAAAATTTATGAATATTTTGACTATAATTCATTGAAATATAACACTTTATGAGTAAGATGAACGATAAAAATTATTTCTGACAAAAGGGGAGGAAGGGGCAGCACTGGTTCAAATAGTGGAATTTTCAATGTATTCAAAAAGGCAAATTATAGGCATTTTGCATGACATAATTTTACACTTTTGCATCCACAACCAATTATACTAAAGTGATAAATGTAAATTATGACTGTTGCCTAGGAATAATTTATCATTAAAGGTTTGGGAAATAGGTTGCTAGGGTGGTTGCTATGGGAACATAAAAGTGTCATTTTTGGTATTTTGAAGAAAAATTTTGACATTGTTATTTGAATAATTTAAAAACAGGGACAAATACAAAATAAATATCACTTGGGACATGTTGTGTATTCAATGACCTAAAAGTTGACCTCAAGGTCAAAGTTTATTTATGACCTTGACTTTGACTTTCGGTCTTTTTTTTATTTAATTGTGTTAGAAATTTTATCAAATAAACCCAAAAAGTATTTAAAAAAAATGTTTAAACAAAATTTTGCTTACATTTCGGTAGAAAGCAAAATGCCAGAGGTCAAGGTCATGTTAAAAGTTCTTAGCAACTACCCTTACTTGATATAAAAGTACCAAGCAACCATACATAGTTGGGTTCAGAACTATGATATACATCCTAATTAAAAGTTGAGGGGTCAATATTTTCAACATAAACTTTACCAGCCATTCTCATATAATTAGAAAATGCACAGCAACCATCCTTGTATTAGTGCTTTACTAAAGTTGTAATTCATTCTTCTATTTAGATTCTCAAATTTCTTTAAAGAACAGGTATTGTGTTTCTTAAATAGTTCACGTACATGGGTTTACTCATGTAAATTTCAGTTAATTGCAAGCAACTTTGTTTCCTCTTTTTACTTGAATTACAAATGCTGTTTTTTCCAAAGTATTTTATCAATTTTACGAAAAAATACCAGTTGAATCATTATTTCATTAACTAGGGGACTCGTGTTTTACTTTTATGTTCTTAATCTTGAATCTTCAACGAATGTAAAAAAGTAATGTAACAAAACATTATTTTTATTGAAACTTATATGGATAAATGAACAATTTAATAGTAAAAATTACCAACAAACCTCAATCATTTAATCAAAATATTCGAAAATTTCATTGTACTCCATATAGGTGTTTTGCCTTTTGATGGATTCTAGTATAGGAGAAAAATTGAAATAACAGCATTTTCTTTCGTTTCCTTATCCAAATTATTTACTCTTCTTTAGTTACTCTTGTAGCTATACATAGCTTATTCTATATTAATATATTTATGTTAATACTAAATGACGATAGTTGCCTCAAATTGACTTTAAAGGGTATTTACTCTTATTAGGGGTTGTCAAATAAATTTAAGGTAGATTCAAGGTATACCGCCATCTTGGATTGCACAATCACAGTACAAATTGGTCTACTTAATTGCCTAAATCGACAAAGGAGAAGGTACCTATGAAAAGGGGAGTTTTGGCCCCCTCTCAAAAGAAGTCTTAATTCATACCATTGCTAGCCTCAGTATAGTCCGGCCGATCGGTGAAAAAAATGCTCAAAGAATGAGGAAAGCACCAATTTTTGCTTGATAGTACATTTTTGTGTACTGAGCAATTTTAGCTATGGACCCACCCTCAAAATTCAAAATGGCAGCTTATTTCAAGATGGCTGCCGTACGTTCTGAAATATTTTCCAATATTGCACAAACCAGTGGATTTGATGCTAGAAGCACAAAAATCAATATATTTGTATGACTTGGTGTACTTAGCAAGATTTTGTTTTGATCTATCTTTGAAATACAAAATGGCGGCTATTTTCAAAATGGCCGCCTTGAAAAATAAGCAAATATTCATTATTGAGAATTGACCTGAATATAAGCATTTTTATGATGTAAAGTGTCATTTATAGTATCTGTCCCAGTTCTGTCCTTTTTGATTTTGCCTTCCTTGTCATTTCATACACAAAGTAGTTGCTTTCATAAAAAGTGGCAGTAGTAGCTTTCATTAAAAGCTGCAGTAGTAGCTTTCATTAAAAGCTGCACTGTTTGTTGTCTTGGGTCATACATAAAAGCTGTGGTTTGGGATTTATCTGCCTTAAGATATTATTCAGTGCCTTTCTTATTTCTTGGGTCGCAATATTTTGCTATTTGAGATATTAAACAGTGAATTGAGAATCATTTAAACACATATCAGTGAAATGGCAGGAATTGAGGACAACACGGACAAGAACATTAAAATGGCAGAAGCTGAATCACTTGGGGATCTTGAGAAATCCAAAGCTGAAAACGTTTTAACAGAGGACAGCTCAGAAATTACTATTAAACTATTGTACGAGGAATGTTTAGTAGATAGAAAATCTAATGCTTAAAGAACAGTTGAGATTTAACGCAATATAAAACAGAGCGAAGCGCGAATTGATGACATATGTGTTGGTCTCATTACGTTTTAATTTGAACAGAAAGAGGCACTGAATATTAATAACGAACAGATGAAATCAATATTTCGGCAACTTCAGCAGTCTGAAGACATGATAGACCACAAGGCTAGTAATAATTGTTTGGCGGAATTGATGTTAAGACCAATACGATATTCAATGTTGTGGTGAGATGAATGGACAAGCTGACAACAACTGAGGAAGGAGACACAGTTCAATTTATAAGTGCATTTGAACAGCAGGGTAGCTTCCAACAACTGGCATCTGTTGTAAATGAATTATTGGACAATCGAAATAATGAAGTTAAGATTCCTGCAATGGACACATCATCTAAGCCAAAATGTGACCTTAGCCAGTACAACGCAAGTTTACAAAAAGTACACAACAAAATCCATGCCTTGGGTCTTTCCCCAATTGTAGTTCGCATGAACCATCAACCGCACCAACTCTGTTGAAGGTGTCTTCACCATAAGTCAAAAGTCCTATGTCAGGGCCCTTGGCCCTGCATAAGACAGTAAAAATTATTCAACAACAATCTCTATTTAAGAAAATACTATAAACCTCTAGTACTAATTAAGGATACCAGCAAAAAGGCTTATGTGTCTTCTTACGCACACTTACCATCTACTATGAGTCAATGATATTTAGATAAGAGCACCACACCATTACAAAAACAATTGGCTGCAAGTGGATTCTATCAAGCTTCTCCAATGCTGAATACAGTGCCTATACTTACGGTATCATCCCCGTCGAGTCAAACGGCAAATCCCACATTTATCACTTCAATTATGACAACTTCGTCAGCTCCTGGAGCTCTAATAGGCTTCCCATAACAGCAAGCTGACTCCACTGACCGATCCAGGAAAGGGCAGAGGAAATCAAAAGAGTGTGGCAACACCTCTTCTTCAGACTCCTCATTGGAGAGAGAATATACCCGATGACAAGAAAATCTTGGTGCAAGGGACTGGAGCCGAAGCCCACATCCCAAAAATGCAAAAAAACTCAATTGAAGAGGATCCATGACTTGGGCGGCGTTCATTTACCAATTTGAACGAACTGTCGGTAGATGACAATGGTTAAACAGGAAAAATGTGTGTAGGCCCCAGATTGCCAGGCTGATGTTGGCTTTGAGTACGCTCGCAAGGTAAACACAGATGATGATTCCAAGGCCTTAAAAAAAAATTCATTTGAAGCAGCGCTTCAGCAAGAAAGATCAGACCAGATTGGAACTATAGCAATCCGTCGAGGATGTAAAGACAAAGATTCTATAACACATGTTATAGAGAGGAACCCAGAAACATTAAACAAGGCGTTAAAACAACTGAAAACCTTAATAGCAAACCAGATGGCGATATTTGGATCAAAAAGTGACCAATTAGGACCATCGACAAGTCTACTTTGCTGATGGGGCAGTATCACCGATCGACAAAAGAAATATGAGCAGTCCTTTGGATAATGAGGTGCATAACTTCACATAAATTGTCACAAAACTAGCTGATGTTATGCTTTCAACTAATCAGCATAACCGTGGATTGGCCGATTAATATAACCTCGGTTCTTCTGATCCAGTAATCATGGAAGATCACCAGTTAAGTGGAAGATCACCTGATCAATATACACGTGGAAGATCTCCTGAGCAATACAATCGCGGTAGATCGTAAGATAGAAATACACCAACCTTAATGCCTATCGATCAGCAACACCCCCACTAAGCTAGAAATCATATGGCCCCTAATGACAACGGTTAGCATCTCCACGGACAAACACCAGAAATCCCGTTTATTTCAGACAACGGTCACCTTCACCAGGATACGGAGCAAATCAAAGTGAAACCCCAACAATAGAGTCTTAAAACAGCAAAGGGTCGGGCCAGTAGGCCAACGCACGATTCCAAAGTCTATTGGCCATGAAACATCACCTCACCACAAAATCGATCAGATGTCATCGTCCTCGTCAGATATTGTCATCAGACGAACCATGTGAAAGAGTTTAGCAGTAACAGGTACTATACATGACAAGAATGTGAGCATGATTGTTGACACTGCTGCAATGATAACATTAGTAAATGAGAAATTAATTCCGGCAAAAAATTGAGATTTGGAGAACGTAGCGCTACGTGGTGGTCCGAGACCACAATTGTCGTCCCTTGATTTTCGTTGTTCACAAATATAGTCCCTAATGTTGACAGTGGGTTACTTGCCATTAATTTTTATACCCCTTCCAAATTTATTTCTCCATGTTTAATGCCTAAAATTGCAAGTAGGGGGGTGAAATTACACAGTAAAACATTTTGGGTCCAGAATTTTAAAAGAAAGTAGTGATTTGGTCCAGCTGAAAAAGGTTGAAAATTAGCACTTCGGAAGCTGTCAAAATATTTCAAGACGCCCTAAACATAAAATTGTCCATATTTTGAGTTAGAGCCGATGAAGTTTTCTATAATTTTGATATAATTTGTCCCAAAAGTAGTACAACACACTGTAAAAGTTTCGTTGAGAAAGCGCAGGTGGGATTTTTTTTATTTTCATTTATGTTCTAAAAGAAATGCACTACGAAATAATTGTGTTCTCGGACCTGGTGTTGGTTAACAGCTTGTTATTGGGAAGATTATAAAGAACGACTCTCGACATTAATAGAGTACACATACAATGGGATGTGTGCAAAGAGCCATTAACAGACGATGTTATACTTAGGGTAGATATTTTGGACACACTGAGCGCAGTGATAAACCTGAGTACTCCCACAATTACCATCAACAATAAAGTGATAAATGCGGCATTTGTTAACAATGAAAACGAGATTTCAACTCAGCAAGTTTGCATAAAACGAACCATCACAGTTCTGCCAAACTCAAAAATTACTGTTACCATTAAAACTAATAAAAGTGCTGACCAGGAGTGCATTCTAGGACCATGCTAGCTGAATAGTGGCGAATTTGTAGCCCCTTAACCGTTTATAGTGAAGGCAATCGTCTAATCCTCCTGAAGAAAGGTACACCTATTGATTACATAGAATAATTTGACGATGCAGTGGGCAGATGAAAACTCAATAAATGACTCAAGACGTGGCATTGAAGAGACACGAGACATGTGCACTCGGCACTGCCTCAAAGTTCAGATGAGTTACCTACTATTCCACCACATTTAACCGACATATACTAACTTTCAATCGACTCGTTTAAACCTATTTCATTCCAACCATTCAAACTGAAAGCGTTTAAAGAACAATTACAATAACATGTAACATATTGATTAACATTTTGAATTTCTCTTTTTGTTTTTGTATATGCAGCCATATTTGCAAATGTTTGTGTTATAGAAATAACCAAATAATTTTTTTTCTATATTTTAAAATTAATTGATAACAAATTTAAAAACATGAAGTCCATTTTTAAAGAATCATTACTTTAATTTCCGAAATTATATAGAATACCTATAGGACAATCTTGATATTTATACCGTTTTTCCGCCATCTTGAAAATGGCAGCCATATTGGATTTTTCAGAGTGGGTCCATAGCTGAAATCAAAGGGTATATAATCAAGAACTTCTATGCAAAGTTTCATGCTTTCCTCATCAAGTGAGCAATTCTGCTCTATATCTGCACCAATCGGCCGGACTAGTATAGAAACTTTAAAAAAAAAATGATTTTTTTTGTTCCGGTAAAAAGAAGGTTGTCTAGCAACCATTTTTACTACATAATATAACTAGTACATACGAATTGATGTGTCTGTACAAATAACCATATTTTCCAGATAAGATGCTTGGTTTGAGAAAAACTTGAAGTTACAAATGAATAGTCACTTCAATTTGAGTTCACAAATTGATTAGCAACTACTTAGCAACAGAAATATTCCTGAGCAACGGTTAAAGGATGATTTGTGTCCTCTGAAGTATGAATCTAGCAACATAAATTTCATAAAAAACATTGTCCTTATTTTTTTTACTAAGATTTTTCTTTTCAAATGATCCATTTAAGGGGAGATAACTCTTTCAGTAAAAAAAATATACTGGACTAATAGGGATTTTTTTAAATTATTACTTGTAGCGAAAAAACGAGTTCAGTGACACCATTGTTTCTTTTATTTCCTAAAAACATATGATGAAACCTATCTTCCCACAAATATTCAAAATTCTATCTCAAAGAAAAAAAATTGTATGAACACAAGTGTGTTTTTTCAAGAACAATCTAACCAAATTTAGGCAATTTTCAATGACTTTTATCTTGAAAATAGCACGGTGACCCAACCTTTTTATTATATTTTTAAACTAGAGGCTCTAAAGAGCCTGTGTCGCTCACCTTGGTCTATGTGAATATAAAACAAAGGACACAGATGGATTCATGGCAAAATTGTGTTTTGGTGATGGTGATGTGTTTGTAGATCTTACTTTACTAAATATTTTTGCTGCTTACAATTGGCTCTATCTATAATGAACTTGGCCCAGTAGTTTCAGTGGAAATTGTTAGTAAAAATTTACAAATTTTATGAAAGTTGTTAAAAATTGACTATAAAGGATAAGAACTCCTTAGGGGGTCAATTGACCATTTTGGTCATCTTGACTTATTTTTAGGTCTTACTTTGCTGTACATTATTGCTGTTTACAGTTTATCTCTATCTATAATAATATTCAAGATAATAAAAAAAAACCGGCAAAAACTACATTTTACCCCTATGTTCTATTTTTAACCATGGCGGCCATCTTGGTTGGTTGGCCGAGTCACCACTCACCAGACACAGTTTTTAAACTTGATACCCCAATGATGATTGTTAGGCCAAGTGTGGTTAAACTTAGCCCAGTAGTTTTAGAGGAGAAGATTTTTCTAAAAGATTACAAACATTTACGAAAAATGGTTAAAAATTTACTATAAAGGGCAAGAACTCCTTAGGGGGTCAATTGACTATTTTGGTCATCTTGACTTATTTTTAGGTCTTACTTTGCTGTACATTATTGCTGTTTACAGTTTATCTCTATCTATAATAATATTCAAGATAATAAAAAAAAAACGGCAAAATTTCCTTAAAATTACCAATTCAGGGGCAACAACCTAACCAGCGATTATCAGATTCATCTGAAAATTCCAGGGCAGATAGATCTTGACCTGATTAACAATTTCACATCCTGTCAGATTTGCTCTAAATGATTTGGTTTTTGAGTTATAAGCCAAAAACTGCATTTTACCCCTATGTTCTATTTTTAACCATGGCGGCCATCTTGGTTGGTTGGCCGAGTCACCACTCACCAGACACAGTTTTTAAACTTGATACCCTAATGATGATTGTGGCCAAGTTTGGTTAAACTTAGCCCAGTAGTTTTAGAGGAGAAGATTTTTCTAAAAGATTACAAAGATTTACGAAAAATGGTTAAAAATTGACTATAAAGGGCAAGAACTCCTAGAGGGGTCAATTGACCATTTTGGTCATGTTGACTTATTTGTAAATCTTACTTTGCTGAACATTATTGCTGGTTACAGTTTATATCTATCTATAATAATAACCAAAAACGGCAAAATTTCCTTAAAATTACCAATTCAGGGGCAGCAACCTAAAAACGGGTTGTCCGATTTATCTGAAAATGCCAGGGCAGATAGATCTTGACCTGATAAACAATTTCATCACCTGTTAGATTTGCTATAAAAGCCTTGGTTTTTGAGTTATAAGCCAAAAACTGCATTTTACCTTTATGTTCTATTTTTAGCCATGGCGACCATCTTGGTTGGTTGCCCGGGTCACCGGACACATTTTTTAAACTAAATACCCCAATGATGATTGTGGCTAAGTTTGGTTAAATTTGGCCCAGTAGTTTCAGAGAAGATTTTTGTAAAAGTTAACGACGACGGACGACGGACGCCAAGTGATGAGAAAAGCTCACTTGGCCCTTTGTGCCAGGTGAGCTAAAAAAGCAAAGTTAAATATTTATTTTAGCAAATAATAAGAAAATTCTGTCTAAAAAAGTCTATTTTTATGATCTACCTTAACCATGTTAAATTATTTGTAATCGTGTCTTGTTGATAATTTTTGAATTTCTAGTTTCCTTCTGCTATAATATGGTGTTTTTTTGTTTTTTTTTATATATTAGGCAAAAACCCACACACAGTTTTTATCGGGCAATAACTGCAATAAAAATCAGCTGACGATTTCGACGAAAAAGATCTAGTGCTGATGATAATCTATTAAATTAAATGTTTCTCTTTCTCTTTTATTGTTTTCGAGATAATAGGCAAAAAAAACATAAATGGGGAATGTGTCCGTGGAACACAGATAATGCCCCCTCCCACTCGCTTGCATATCATATTTATAAAATTATAAAGGGACATAACCAAAGAATTGTAAAAGTGCAATTATTATTATGTTTATAAAGGCATATAACTCCAAAACGATAAAGGTGACGCCACCCAATTTTCAAATTGACATGTTTTATGTGGCAATAAGCATGGTAAGGTTAAAACAATATTTGGCTAAGGCAAACTAAAATAAGAGAACTGATACCAACTTTTGGGAAATACGGACGGACGAACGTACAAACAGATGGAAAGGATAACACTTAATGCCACGTCTGCTTCAGCGGGGCATAAAAAGGTTAACATTCATCCTTTCAGGCCAGAAATTCACCTGTAAATAGATAGTAGGTAAACCCTTTCACTCGGAATATTAAAGGTCCTTTCAGGGTTTTCTATTTATAACAATTTTTATTATGATGGACAATTTAAACTTGCATTTTATTCCTTTATTCTATTTAAGCCATGTAAGCCATCATAGGATACATTTTGAAAGTATATTATTACTCTAATGATGATTTTGTCCAAATCTGGTTTGTGGAGAAGTCCGTTTAAAGATAATTTTTCCGAAAATGTTACATTTCAGACATTTTAAAAAGTGTGTACTTCACTTGAATCAATCAGTTTGTGTTAAAGATTTGAACTGATTTTATCATTACAAATACTTAAATTCAAGTTCAAATATGGAAATAAATCAAATTTGCTATTACATTTCATTTTTAGAATGCTTTTAGTCTTAAATGGAAGTTGTCGAATTCATGTCTTGTCTCATCATTTGTATAAGTAAGTGCTCAATTTCTTAACGCTTGTTTCACTGTGTTTTCAAAGACGATTCATATTTATCTAGCACACGCTTTCTACTTTCTTATAAATAGCGTTAGAGTTTACTTTTTAAGCAAATGTAATAATTCTATATTTTGGGGCTAAAAGGGGTCCTGATTGGCCTAGTCTGTTCGATTACCAAATCTCAATTGGCACTGAGACTCTGTTAACATAACTTTTGCTAAACACACAAAGTATTTTTTAATATATATTTTTTTTAATCTTTCACTGTTGATATTCAAAAATAGCAATTGATAGATGCAAGGTAGTTATATTAGTTAGGAAAGAGCATTTTATCTTGTGTGATGGGGATGATGGAAGTTTGACGAAATGAATGTGATAGTGTCTTGATCTGAAGATAAATAATATTGCCCAAATCATGCTAAACGCAAATTTCTGTACATTTAGATGCACATCTAAAACTATTTAAAATACAAAAACAGTGTGTACGCAATGAAAAACAATTTCGATGAAAAATATGAAATAAGCAAGCCTTATAAGTTATAACGAGTGAAAATGAATATATTGTCTATGCATTACTTCTTTGCTTGAAAGGCCAACTCCAACCACAATAAACTGGTTGATCTCTTAGTAGTTATATTCCTTTTCTCTTTTTCTTGTAGATATAAATAATTTGTCTTTCAATAACATTTGGTTGTCTTCTGGAGAGTTGTCTCATCAGACGACATCTTTTAAATTTTTGTATATATGTGTAATCAGTCTCATGAAATTAAATTTGCTATATTATTTACTTTTCAGGATTAGACATGTGTTTTTAATATTATTTTTTTCTAATTTTTGTCCAAATGAAAAACTTAAATAAACTGTTGCTGTGCATGGTTGCTAGGTACATCTTTTATCAAATAAGGGGGTTGCTAAGCACTTTTGACATGACCTTGACTCTTTATTTTTCATATGCTGATTAAAAATGGCTTAAAACATCCTGATAACTTTCTCCATGTATAGTAGCCTCTTTCTATTATATTTCCTTTCAAAATTCAATTAATATACACAAGTTCAAAGGTCAAGGTCATCAATGACCTTTGACCTTTGGACAAATTTATGGTAATTTAATTGCCAAGAGTTTGCACATCATAGTCATTCAATAATAATTACTTTTTGTGGATTATTTCAATAAAATGGCTACATTTTAGAGGTAAAAAGGCAAAAATGACACATTTTTGTTTCCATAGCAACCATCCTAGAACCTAATTTCCCAAACATTTTGTTATATTTTTTTAATTAGAAACATTGATACTTTTCATTCATTACCACAGGTTAAATGGAGGTGGATGCAAAAATGTCTATTTTGTTCATACAAAATGTGTAAAATTTGTCTTCTGAACTATATTGAAAAATTACCTCTGTTTCTGCGGTTGTGACAATATTCAGCCAAAATATTTTTTATATATGACATTGCTATTTTGGTTGTTAAGTTTCATGTTTCTAAAAAAAACTTACAAATATCATTAAATAAAACCTAGTTTTGATTACGAATGACTGCAAAGTAGTTGTTTTTTTCGATGCTAAATTCCTCAAAATTTGCGGGAAATCTCATTCACTTGGTTGCCATGGCAACCATGACCTAGCAACATTTGGGTGGGCATTTTTCTTACTTTTTTACATGATCACATGTTTTGGCTAAGTTTCATGAAAATCGGTGACTATGCGTGCCGGCACCCCTATATAAAATGGTTGGTGGTTACAGAGAATTGCTCTTAAATAAATAGTTAAACATCAAAATGCAAGCCGTTTTATAAAAAAGCTGCAAAGCTTTGACGTTTGGTACAGAAGTAGGATGACATAATTGAAAAACGACGTCAACTAACGTTACCATTACTAAACCGAACACCGTGCGTAACGTCATCAGATTTAAAATTCAGATCTTGATCGGAGTGTAGACGCTCTGGTGCTCCATATACACAAAACTATTCAGTCAATAATACATTAGCAACAGTGTCTGCTTTCTGATCTTGTGTAGGTACTGCACGAGTAAACTTTTTAAAAATATCCGTCATAACTAATACATTTTCTTTTCCTGGTGCTGATTCAAGAACAGTAAAATCAATTGCAAGCATTTGTAACGGCCTGCTAGCTATCAAATGGGCTGGTCTTGTGGCAGGTTTAGGCATCTTTGAAACAATGCAACGTTCACATGATTTACAATAATCCTTCATATGCCTAAACATTCCCGCCAATAACACCTGATTCTAATACTGCAGAAAGTGCGCTCAAATCCTTTCAGGAAAGGTGAGCAGTATAAAGTCAAATTATTTAATATTTATGATAGATTGTTATGTTTAGCCAAATACGGTTATGTAAACGCATTATATGTGATATGTAATGTATATAGTGTACATGTATGTGTTAAAGTTTACGTAAAGGTAATTACTCTTTATGAAGTTAAAAGTCTTTTGTTTGGAAACAAAATTAAAGATCATCACGTTTCATTAAACGTTACATCAGAAGTAAACAAAATTACCTTTCCAAATTTTTACAATGAGTATAAAAATAGCATCAATAAACGTAAATGGATTAAGAAATGTTAATAAACGTACATTAGTTTTTAATTGGATTGTTTCACAAAACATAGATCTTGTCTGTTTACAAGAAACACATTGTACACACGACCAAACTTGGCTTTGGAGCAAAGAATGGAAAGAATACGAGGGTGGTAAAAGTTTCTGGAATTGTGGTACAAACGAATCAAGAGGTGTGGGAATTTTATTAAATAAAAATTACACGCTTAGCTTTGATGTCTCAATGATAGATGATAAAGGTAGAATGCAAATTGGTGAATTTAAAACTAGTAACACTGCGGTTTACCATATATTTAATTTGTATACCCCAAATAAGGGTTCTGAAAGGAAACATTTTTTTGAAAACCTGAAAAACTTTTAAAAGGAATTGTATTCAGATGATGGCACAGATCTTTATAATATTTTTTTAGGAGATTCTAATTGTGTGATAGATAGAAAACTAGATAGGTCCCCTTCACACCAAAAGGATGATACAGGCTTAAACGAGTTGAAAAGTCTTCTATTGAATTTTGATTTAGATGATATATGGCGATCTAAATTTCCAACAAATAGACGGTATAGTTTTCAAAGAGGCAATTCCAAATCACGAATAGATTATATTTTTTGTACGAAATCACTTAGCTGCAAAATTTTAAACACACGTAAAATTCTTGAAGCCCTAATTTATCATGACAGTTCTTCAATACTTTGTCCCGTAACACGGCTGGTAAAATTAATTGTTTCCATTGTTCCTGATTTGGATCAGTGATTACCCTATAAACTAAACCATCTTCAACTTCAATACGATCCCACTGACGTCATAATGTTACTAACGGCCTATCAAATTTCCGTTGCTCCAATCTCAATGGTTTACGTTTAGTGTTCCATATTTCAATAAATTTACCAACCACTGTATCCCGTTCTTGTAAATCTTTAATTTCCTGTCTATCTAAAGTAGTTAGTGTTAAGAATGCTTCCGCTGTATAAAGTGATTTCCTTGACACAGACTGTATATTTGATGCTAAGTCAATTGGTACAACAGTTCCTGCAACATATGTTTGGAGTAGATTTTTAACAACTTCAGATGTCGAAAGTTCAATTTTATCGTGCATACGTGATAACGCGTCGGCATTGTTATTATGTTTGGCTTGTCTATATTTTACCTCAAAATTAAAAACGGCTAATTTTGACAACTATATCTGCTCATGTGCACTAAGTTTCAATGTTTGTAAATAGTACAACGGATTATTGTCTGTAAACACTGTAAATTTGGATCCGAGTAAATAATCTCTAAATTTTTCTGTAATTGCCCAAGTTAAAGCTAGGAGTTCTAATTTTCTGGAACTATAATCATCCATATTGCGCTCATTTTGCCTTAAAGCACGACTAGCATACGCAACAACACACAATTTTCCATCGACAAATTGTGACAAAACGGCACCTAATCCTTGCATACTTGCATCAGTTTCTAAAATAAACGGTTCATCAAACTTCCCAAAACTCAATATTGGAGCAGTAACTTATAAGTGTTCTTTCAGAGTATAGAAAGCAGTCTGACAATCAGTAGTCCTTTCCTCACCAAATAATTTCCGTGGATGAGGTGCAAATTTTTTTAGCCTATTTGTGTAACGGTTTTGCAATTTTACTTAATCCCTGTGTAAATCGACGGTAATATCCTGCTAAACCTAAGAAAGACTTTAACTTCTTAACGGTTGTAGGTATTTCAAAATCTTGAATTGCAGTGATTTTATCTGGGTCTGTATGAATTCCTTCATCTGAAACGACGTGACCCAAATAGCGAACTTCTCGTTTAAAAAATGACATTTGAAAGGCTTCAGTTTTAAACCATGTTCTCGTAATCTCTTGAAAACAACTTCTAAACGTTTCAAACGTTCTTCAATATTGGCAGAGTAAACAACAATGTCATCTAGAAAGACTAACAAAATGTAAAATATTTCATCCCGAGAGCAATGTTTCATCAAACGCTGAAATGTTGCAAGTGCGTTGCATAATCCGAAAAGCAATAGTAGATATTCGTAAAGTCTAAACAGTATTGTAAAATCAGTTTTATCTATATCATCTTCATGCATCGCCACGACATTGTAACCACCAGTTAAATCCATTGTTGAAATCAATTTATCTTCACTCAAAGCATCAAACGATTCCTCAACACGAAGTTATGGTTTGTTTTCTCTTATTTTTGAGTGCAAATTGACATTGCGATAAGACGTGTCACGGTACTTGTCTATCCCAAATTCATGTATTTGGTATTGATGTTATATTTGTTATTCTCGTGGGATTTTGTCTGATGCTTGGTCCGTTTCTGTGTGTGTTACATTGTAGTGTTGTGTCGTTGTTCTCCTCTTATATTTATGCGTTTCCCTCAGTTTTAGTTTGTTACCCCGATTTTGTTTTTTGTCCATGGTTTTATGAGTTTGAACAGCGGTATACTACTGTTGCCTTTATTTATGGGTAAGCATCTTTGTAAGACTTCTGGTTCATTATGCGCAGAGAATTGTCTTTCTTTCTCACTAGTACGATAGGTGAAGCGTAAGGACTTGTGCTTTCACGAATAATCTTGTTTTCCACTAACTTCTGCATATGTTGCTTGACTTCTTCATACTGGTTAGGCGGAATTCGTCTGTACGGTTGAACAATCGGTTCATCATCTAAAGTGCAAATTTTATGTTTGACTGTCTTTGTATATCCAACATCAGTATCTCTTTTCGAAAAAATATCACTATAGTTATAAAATAATGTTTTTATTTGATCTCTCTTCTTGCTTGTTGTTGATAAATGACTAATATCTACAGGCATTTCAAAATCTTCTATCTTTGACAAATTCACATCAGTTTCTGCACAATAAGCAATATCATGAATAAAAATTTCTTCTGTATGTCCAGTTCGTATAAATTCAATATGTCCTTTATCATGGTTTTCTACATCACCTTTCAATAAAATACCAACTCTCGTTCTTGGAGCAAGCCATATATCATCATCTCCAATATTAGCAACTCTAAAAGTAAAACGTCCATTTCGAACAGTAACAAACGTATGTACAACAATAAAAGTAGAAGGCAAGTGTCCACTAGTGTGTAAAGGTTCAACCACAGCATCATTCAATTTCGGTAAATTCGGTCCAGTTCCATTTAAAATAGTCACAGAATTTGTAGGAATCCGAACTGGTGAATAAGAACAAAGTTTGATAAATCCAATAGCATTACAATGTTTGTTTTTGTCACAAGCTTTAAAAAGTTCTCTAAGTTTAAAACTTTCGGCTATTTCGGTAACTTGTTCTGAATACTGGTTCCCATAATCTTTTGGCAAATTTTTTTTACATAAGCTAATAACGTTCATTCCCAAAAGTCCAGGGACATTTTCATTTTTCATACGGGTATAACTGTCATTAGGATCCTTCACAATCAACACACCTCTGTTTGGCAAACGTTGGCCTGTAATGTCATAATCAACTTCAACATATCCTATATACGGTATACAAGTTCCATTTGCATCTTTCAGATTAAACGTAATATCAGTTTGTAGATCAATACACCTCCTCATAAAACGGTTATAAAACGACTGTGTAACTGTTGTAACAGTTGACCCAGTATCTACTAGACAGTTAACTTTAAATCCTGCAACGTAAGCACTAACAGTTGGACATTTACCCACTAACGATCAGCTTGAATTGAGTCCACATGGTCATCATCTACAATGGGACTCTTCGCGGTAGACGCTACCCGTTTTCGACTTCAAGGAATTCACAACTGGACAGTCTGCAATTTTGTGACCTGGCTCATTACATCCAAAACATAACAAAGTACGTCGTTGTGGCTCAAACCTATTGTATCTACTGTTATAATTAGTCGACTGTTGCTCTGTATTTACGATTTTTGTTAATGTTTCAATCTGTTCACCTTGTTTCTGGACAATACCCAATTGGTTGAATTTATCAGATTGTTCAATACTACTGTCAGTTTTATCCTTACTAGCGCAAATCTCAGCTGTAGGTTCTTCTGGTACAGTATCGGTTGTTTCACTTTTCATTTTTGTGTTGTATCTTTTATCTTTATATTCTTCCTCCTCAGACCACATAATAGCTTCTTCACGTAAATCAAAAAATGGTATATGACACTGTGCACGAACTATTTGTTTCAGATGTTTTCTTAAGAAACTGTTTTGTACATTTTGTGAAAATTGGTCGCACAATGTTTTCTCTTTATAAGGCATCCAAGTAGAATCTTTATTTGTAATTTTACTCACTAAATCCATTAACACATACGAATAATCCCTGAGTGATTCATTTTGCATTTGCACACGATCCAAAAAGTTCTGTAGTTATAATGTTATCTTTACACCAATGGCATCTTGTAAAAGGAGTAGGTCCGGTAAGACCCCTTTTTGGCCCCAAAATATTACAGTTTTACAAAATTGTTAAAATGTAAACTTTCAGTTATTAATTGGACAGTAGAATGCTTCTGCTACATAAATATGGGCTTTTTTTGACAATACAATGCACATATATCGGGTTGTAGCACCATTAAGTCATGCTAAATTAATGAAATCTTCAAAATTCTATCATTTTAGTTAAATTTTAGACGGTTTCCTTGTAAAACGAAAGTGGCCGCATTCGTGTTCATCCTTAATATTGAAATGTAAGTTGTATTTTATGATAATACATAACATATATAAAGGTTGTGGATGAACACGGATGCGGCCACTTTCATTTTTGACAAAAACCATCTGAAAAGTGACGTTTTTTGGCATATTTGAGAGATTTTTCATATTTGAGCTTGAATCGGATCGTTTTTAATGACTAAATCAGTTAAAATCTCCCACTTATACTAATTAAATCAAGTGAAATAGACACTTAAGTCTTTAAAAAGAGGTCAAAATCTTTCGTCAGATGAAACTGAAATTTGAGGCCAAAATAAGTCCTTACCGGACCTACTCCTTTCTAAAAGTTGATCTTGACTTTGTCGAACTAGATGAGAACGGTATTTCACTTCATTTTTAGCAGAACCTTCAAGTTGTAAATATATAAAATCCGCTCTTTCTTGACGGGACATTTCACGTGCATGTAACACAGTATTTACATCTTCAATCCAATCTTCAACTGGAAAACTATACCCAGAAAACTTCGGAACTTTTCTATCTTTCTGCACATATACAACATTCTGTTCGTTCGATGGTGCCTTTTTCACTTCATTTTCAACACTAGGTTTCCAAGATTGTCTTTAATTCTATTCTGTAACTCGGTCACTTGCTTTTGTAAAGACTTACAAGTAGGATTACTTGCCATTATGAACTTTCAAAACTATTGAAATTTACCACAAAAATATATACAAAAATTGCAAAAATACACATTACATAACTTCACTCTATATTCCCAATTTTTTTTTACTATAATCCAGTATGAATATAACACACAATCAAGAATGAATACAGCACATAATCCAGATTGAAAAAATAATTAACATATTTCATCATATGTCACCATGTCTCACAATATTACATATATTCCAAATACATAAAACAGTTACTTCATTGGTAAACGGTTTTGGCACTGTTATACACCTCCGTCAATGTTCGTCTTCAATCGTAAACTCCGACAATGTTCGATTAAGTCCGTGCATATTCCAATAACACAAATAATCTCCGTCACTGGTCGGCTCTTCTCGTGGATTTCCGGGCTGGTAGAAAATCCGTCAAAGTTCGTTCATCTCCGTGGATAGTCCGATGACACACACATCAGCTCCGTAAATGTTTGGCTTCCTCTGTGGATATCCCTCTCAGCCGTCAGATGGAATGCTTCTGGTTTGTCGACGACGCCGTTTATGACCAGGTTGAATAAGGCTCAGATAAATTGAATGCAGAACGTTCATATATTTTAATAAATATAACATAGAATAGAAGGCAACGACAGATTCGAAATATACAGATAATGACAAATAAATACAACTTCACATATAAATGCATATGAATATCATTTTGTAGCAAATAATGTATATTATGTTATATTACATAATTTCAAATGAATAATAATGCAAAATACAGTTAAATGACAACTCTGAATGTAAACAATTTGATAATCAATGCAAATGAAAACTGTTCACTAAAGTAAGTTGACCTAAGTACTATATAAAATACTATACAACATTGAAAGTTAATAACAGGTATATAAGAAAATATAAAGTTTGAAATGCAATTAGCAAAGTAAATGAAACTAAATAAAATATTTGAGTCAAAAACATTTAACCATCAACTAATTCAAAAACCATTAACTGTAAATACCTTAAAATGCTGGCAACGGCTCTTAGTGTTGTTTCTGGTGTTTCTTATTCTGCATTGACAATATAATTAAAAGGTACAATATATTTAGTCAAAAGGTGAACTATTAAACTAGATAGAACCAGATCAAACAACTATTAAGTAGTTTGTCCAATAGCCAGTTGTGAGTAAATATCAAAGAGCCCAAATAGAGTATTTTGGATTTATTGAACCATATAATACAAAATATGTTCAATATAGTAAGATCATTATAGTATAGGGTAAAATAGATATAAACTAAGTACAAAGTTGGGAATAATATGTTATAGATATTTCATGTATTTTGGACAGTTTTGTGGTGTATCGTAAATTATACCATAGCTTTTGTTGAAACACCCGGCTATAACCTCACGAGACGAAGTCGAGTGAGGTTGCCGAGGGGTTTCAACAAAAACTATGGTGTAATTTACGAAACAACACAAAACTTTCCAAAAAATATGAAATATCTGTTTTAACCTATTGTATCTTTCGCTGTTTAAAATTGTGTATTTCATATATTTTTGTTTGTTTACTTCGAAATTATTTTAATAAGAATCTGTAAAATAACCCTTTTCGGACCTTACACTTAAGGCTCCGCCTATTTTTTAAAACTAGCACGGGCTTCAGAAACAGCGGGTAATCAGTTTGAAAAGATTTTTCGACAGCGATGGATGCATCTTTACATTGGTGACGAAAAAACTGTTTTAGATGTTCTGGATAAGGACATAAAAAACTTGTACATATATCTGATATTTTGGAAGATTGATGCAATCCCAAACTTACGTACAATTGAACTGCAAAGGGTAGATTTTTTTAATTTTATTATTTGTTTTCAAAATGTTCGAAATGTTTTAATTTTTTATATTAATTAATGATTTTGAGGAAATTAATTTCACAAGAATCTGTCTTAGAGTTTGTATGAATTATTCCACGTTTAACTTGAAACCCGAAGCCTATGAGGGAGGGTAGGAGGGGTCCTGATCCCGCAATCCCGGGCTTAAAAACACGAAATCCCGAGGTCCCGAAATTCGAAAAAAAGAATTTCCCGGATCCCGAAAGGGTCAATCCCGAAATCCCGAGCTCAAAAACACCCGATCCCGGAGTCCCGATAGAGGTCCTATCCCCCCTCGCCCATGGCGTACATTAATTAAACGGGATTTCAAAATGTTCACGATTAAATTCATTGACATGCGACGATATAATTTTTAAAAAAAAAGAAAGAAATAGCTCATTTAGAGCTGGGAACAGTATATCTAACATATATATATATATATGTTAGAAATGAAATCATAATCTTTCAGTCAGTTTAATTGAAGTCTGGAGCTGGCATGTCAGTTAACTGCTAGTAGTCTGTTGTTATTTATGTATTATAGTCATTTTGTTTATTTTCTTTGGTAAAATCTCTGACATCAGACTCGGATTTCTCTTGAACTGAATTTTAATATGCGTATTGTTATGCGTTTACTTTACTACATTGGTTAGAGGTATAGGGGGAGGGTTGAGATCTCACAAACATGTTTAACCCCGCCGCATTTTTGCGCCTGTCCCAAGTCAGGAGCCTCTGGCCTTTGTTAGTCTTGTATTATTTTAATTTTAGTTTCTTGTGTACAATTTGGAAATTAGTATGGCGTTCATTATCACTGGACAAGTATATATTTGTTTAAGGGCCAGCTGAAGGACGCCTCCGGGTGCGGGAATTTCTCGCTACATTGAAGACCTGTTGGTGACCCTCTGCTGTTGTTTTTTATTTGGTCGGGTTGTTGTCTCTTTGACACATTCCCCATTTCCATTCTCAATTTTATTCCTGTTTAGAGTAAAACGCTATCTAATTTTAACGGTCAAACATAGAGTAGCCGAATTAAAAGTCTAGATGTCAGCAGTGTTTAATAAACCGGGTGTGGATCAAACACTTTTAAAGTGGGGGTGGGGGTAAAGCAAGCCAACATTTGAAAATACTATTAAATAGGTTATTTGATTACCATATTTAAATTTCTTTAAAAGGTGCGTGCTTCCTGTCCCCTCCATCCCTAAAAACTAACCCGCCTTGCCAAACAAATGGTTAGATGTGATTCATGTAAATGTAGCTGTACAGTGGAGCCTATAAAAAGTTTACCATTTAATAACCGAAAATCAACATATTTTTAAACTTTATTTGTTTGTTCTGGGAGCGAATCTTGGTTCATTTAAAATATAGGACAACAGAGCTGGTGTATGTGGGTTCGATTCTCACCCTAAGCAATCATTTATTTCAGCTGGTGCAAAGCAGGCAAATTAGCTTAGTGGCCCCACACTGACTTTGTTGTTTCTATCAAAAAATTCAGACGGCCACGGCCAGGTCTTGACAATGTTTTTCTTTTGAATACCTTATACAACAAAACCATGGTATAATTGTGAAAATTGTACCATGGATAGCTATGGTATAATTTTCGGTTATTGAGATTTATACTCGGGTTGCACTCCCATAGGTTACATTGTACAGCTTTAGGTTAACTAATAGATAATATGTATATAAATGAACTTGTCCACATAAAACTGTATGCTAAATTTCACAAAGTTCAACATTCTGTCATTCGTGGAAAATTATTTACAGAACAAATCTTGAGGTCATGTATGCATTACATATATATGAGTAAAACAAACTGCGAAATATCAAAGCTCTAATATAAAATTCCACTTGTAGCCAGGAGATGTAAGCCTTAGTCTTTACTCTGAGTGCCTTTATACTTCATCAAAATGCCTAATCCATGCAGCAACCTGTCATGAAAAAAAATGAAAATACGGACGATATGCGCATCTTTAATATGAGTAGTAACAGCAGGTACATAATATAAAAGCATGAAGCAAAAAGACTAGCCCTAAATAATGAACCGTATAAACCTTATATATACTAGAGTGTTGGATTGACGGTCAAACGGACACGGGGTAAACAATATATATGATGATACGTGCTCTATTAACAATTTAGTGATAATACATATTTTTGAATATGCAGTTCATATAGCGGAAAGGTAATTTAGAGATCTAAAATGTAGTATAAATGTAAGCAAGCTAATATTTCCTTCACTACGTCTTTGGTGGAAAGTTGATTGATTGGCAATTTTACCGCATCTCTTTATTTCATTATGGTTTGAATTTTCTACAGACGTACAGAAGTTTTAAGACTTAAATAAATATGTACTAAAAGACTGAAATGTTACTGTGATAATTATACTAAATATACTTATCAAATCTTTCCAATTTAGGGGACCAACGTTTACTAAAACTACTAATTAGAAATTAAAAAAAGGCTCGTCTTATTAGCATTAGTCACGATTGTCTTGATGTCTATGATTTTTTTATCGTTAAAAGCCCAAATGTTGCTATCTTATAAATTGCATATCACATATCTCCATATAGCATTCTATCAGCCAACTTTTATACAAATAACATGTACACAAATTATTGTTTGTTTTATTTGTACTTGTACTTTTACAAAATAAAGTCTCATGTTACCCCACTTCCATAATGAGCAAGCGGTAACGCAGATATTTCGTTATGTGTAACTGTTGGGTTTGGTCCTCTTCGCCGTCTGCGTTTAAAATATGTCGATTGCTTTGAAAAAAATAGCGACAATGATTTAAATTTTAAGTGACGGGTGTAAATTATAGGATTGAATGATTGAATGGTGGTTGCTTAACGTCTGGTGGAAAATGTTTCATTCATGCATGTTCATGACGAAAACAAGCTAACGATACATAAAATAGGTAGGTCTTGTAATAGAGGCCATCCGGAATGATCATTGGGGAAATTTGGACTGACACTGGAAAATGAGGGTATATTGGATGGGGACAGAACTTTTGCCTTGCAGCAGTCCACATACGGACCCCACAAAGAGTGGTTGCAAGGGGTTCTTAATGTTCATAGAGCACTCTCTTTACACGAGGCATCGCATTTAACGTCCTGATTCTGACCGGACGTGGCTGCAAACTTGATATTTTCCGCACAGCCAGACGGACGCCCAACTTTGGCAAGTCGGTCGGAAGAAGACCAAGCGACCATATTTCTAGTCCCAAGTCAATCGTCGAGTTTCTAAAGCTCGTATACATATCTTTTTTTTATTTTCCGACAATGTATATATATTTATCCACACAAACAAACACAAAGACTTCTTTTTTACATGTATATACCTGTATACGTGTTCTGAAAACACCTTTTATGAGACTGTGACACTCTTCGGAAAAGCCCGACGCCTATAATATGAGCAATATGCCCGCAGGGCCCAAAACGGCAACTTTTTTTATTCTCTATTAGTCGTTTTTGCTCACAACTTGTACATGTACATTATTTTAATTCTAGCTTTTTCATTCTCTTTCTGTCGTTTGAATAATAATTAATCAGTCGTTTGCTTGTAAATTCCCGGAAAACAAATTTGTAATGGAACCAGTCTGACTAGAACTAGCCCAAACTATCAACATGCGTTTATAGACGCATTCCGATGTTGTTGTCTGTCCTGTGCATACCTGGTTTACAAGATTACAAAGCTATCACTTTTTTTTAAATGCTTCCGAAACTTTATCGGATTAACTCTGTACATACTGTTTTCACTTGGAACACAGGAAAAGTTATTCGGCAAAATAACCAAGTTAAAACACTGTTTTTACATTCCATACTAACAAACTATATTCTACTTGTATTGTGGTTTTTCGCCTGATTCTCATGATCCGTATTCTCATCCAGATAAATTTCCTTTTCTCTTTTGCCCGAGCGGTATTTTTGACGACCATTTTAAAACGAATTGATAGTTGTACAATTCCCCGTTTTTTTGCACACATCATCCGAAGTTTCTATTAAATTAGATTTTTACATTCAAAACAAAATTTCATTGGGATACGGCGTGCATCATGAATAAGTATTTATTGGGAAAATAAACCAAGAATAAAAATAAAGTGATAAAACTCAGTCGGTTTTGCATAAGAACATAATTATATAGATAAATCGTGCAGATGTTTAAATATCAAAGAAACAAAATATTTAAAAAGTATAGTAATACATTTTTAAAGGTTAACAATGATCAGAAGAATTGCCGGAAAACGATAAGCAATCTATGTCAAATTACCGTTTCGTATTCCTGCATCTAGGGAAAGTTAACGTTAAAAATGGCACATAGTTACCCAAAAAAACGATTGTTATAATTATTTAATCACTGAATGTGACGGACGGACAACGGTATACCATAATACGTCCCGTCTTAGATAGGCGTATAAAAAAATGCAAGAAAATGACATAAAAATGACATTGAATTAGTACATGCAATTGATGTAGAAACCCACAAACAGAAGATGATCATGAATTATACATTAATTCTGCTGAGCAGTGTTCTCCCCTCAAATTTTAAATAGCATCCTTGAAAATAGAAAAATCGGAAGACCATCAACTTAACAAACCTATTTTTGGGTCCTTAGGCATAGATGAAAATAAAAAACCTGATCAAATCAATATGATTAACAGGCTCACTGTAAATTCAAACTCTTCTTTTAACAATTATAATTATCCTTTTGCTGATCACATATATATGATATGCCGGTAACTGGGAATACAATATGAACATCCAGTCAATTGAGAAAGTAAAAATAATTCATCAAACAGAAAGTGTTCTTTGCAATACAAAATAAAAAAAAAGCTACAACTTTTAAATATAATGAATATTGATGTCAGAAAAAGATATTCCAAATCCACCACCTCTTCATGAAAATAAACAAAAAAATTACTAAATAAAATTATGGATAATTTTGTATAAAAAGCCTTTTTTCAACTGATTTTTATAGTTCGTTCTTATGTTGTACTGTTATACCACTGTCCCAGGTTAGGGAGAGGGTTGGGATCCCGCTAACATGTTTAACCCTGCCACATTATTTATGTATGTGGCTGTCAGGAGCCTGTAATTCAGTGGTTGTCGTTTGTTTATGTGTTACATATTTGTTTTTCGTTCATTTTTTTTATATAAATAAGGCCGTTAGTTTTCTCGTTTGAATTGATTTACATTATCTTATCGGGGCCTTTTATAGCTGACTATGCGGTATGGGCTTTGCTCATTGTTGAAGACCGTACGGTGACCTATGGTTGTTAATGTCTGTGTCATTTTGGTCTCTTGTGGACAGTTGTCTCATTGGCAATCATACCACATCTTCTTTTTTATATTCGTAGTTCGAAGCGCTTCAAAGCTACCATTGAGACTTATGTGTTTTAAATGTAACACTAGAAGGTATGGGGACAATTGCAATCTGGAGTCAGAATATTTCTTGTTCTCGGCTTGAACGGAATTTGTTTTTTCCTCGATTTGGGAATCAGAATATTTTTTTAAGAAAAAACTCATACCCCTCCAGCCTTTTGAAGTTCAATGAACGTTCCCTAAACATCTTCCATCTGAACTTATTATTTTATTTAAGACAAAAACTATATGTAGAACATTTTTCCTGAACAGGCATGAAATATTTGCCACTGGACGTTAAAGCAACCAACAATCAATCAATGTACAGGACATAGTATTGGTAAAAAAGCTGGCATTTAAGGTAGGGCATTCCTTATATTAAAAATTAATTGTATGTGTTCAGATCCAGAGAAAACAAAAACACCTGAAGATAAAACTATTACCAGATAAACAAACATACTTTAGACAATTCTACGTCTTGTAAGGCCTTGTTGATAAAAATCCAACCATAAATGCCCTTAAAATATTTTTTTCGAAAAAAAAGGATTTTTTATATGACAAATTATATAGAAAAAAAATGCAGTTGACGAATACTTTTGGCTAGGTACTGTATGAAACGTCGCACGATACTGGTGTCATCTAACGTTACAAACTCAAAGACGTACAAGACAAAATAAAAACGTTGGAATGCATGTTGTTTAGATGGCTTTTTACAATAAATTTTAAAGGATTGATTTTTTTCCTAAGAAGGATTTTTTTTCTTAGATAAAATATGTTAAGCTTTAGTTTTATTAACAAATAAAAAATTAAAAAAGTAACTTGAATTGAAACCATTTAATTATATACATTTTAATTATAAGGGCAATCGCTTTCTTTTTATGGAATAACTATGCACTGCAAATGCATTCATTTTTGCACTCCAGAATGTCAAGACAAAAGGACTACGGCATATCTAGCATGGCAGTTCTGCACAAATATATGCAAGGGAATTATATATAGCGGGAACAATTATTACAGCTGTTTTTTTCTATTAATTCGTATTATAGCGGATCCGACTATTATAGTCCGGAAAACACTTCAGGTCCGCGAGGAAATCTCTCTCCCCACCCCTTCTTTGTGAATCGGTACAGCTTCAAAATAAAACATTAATTTTAAAGTTTCCTTATTAAGCAACAAAATAAAATAGCCGTATTCCAAATCGTCTGTGAAAACCGCAAGCATGACAACTAGACGGAACGTTAGAAGCATATTT
Source organism: Mytilus edulis (assembly GCA_019925275.1). Classification (NCBI taxonomy): domain Eukaryota; kingdom Metazoa; phylum Mollusca; class Bivalvia; order Mytilida; family Mytilidae; genus Mytilus; species Mytilus edulis. The sequence continues at coordinate 33,007,022 of CM034357.1, forward strand.
TATTAAATAACGTCAAAATCGTATGTGGGGACATTGTATCGGACATTTTAGTTTTATTTGATATCTCGTATTTTAGATTTAATTTATGGGAATTTAATATCAAAATAGAGATAAATTTTTGTACTTTTATCTATTATAAAGATCTTTATGTAGCAAATGGCACTGTATGAAATAAACATCATGAAAGAACAGAAAACGTTACCCTACGTTTAATATTTTTCGAAGGGGACAAAATGTCGGACATTGCTAATCAACTCGAGTAAAAAGAATTTGTTTTAAAAATTCCTGTTTATTGCATGAGGCGAAAGTGTGATCTTTGTACAAAATATTAGTATAAGAATTATTTACTTTCGACATGGGGATTGCTCTGGAATTCTCTTTTTTGGGACAATTTAAAAAAATTACGGCAACCTTTCGTGCATGGGACACATAATTTGTATCATCTTGATCCCTTTTTCTTATATTTCCGTCTTTTCGAGAGATAAAAACCGACATTACGTCATCGCCCACTGATACATTGCTTGTTCTAGACAAACTTTTATATCGTTTGGTAAAAAAAAATCACATGTTTTTACGGTATTCAGAATTTCACAAAACTAAAAGTGTAACGCGGGACAAGGAAATCATGTTGCAAAATAAAGGTTTTATTGAGTTTTGATTAATGAAAATGGTCTGTTACATATACAAAATTGCAATTATCTGAAAGAAGAGTTTAAAAGCTTTAAAATGATATACAACACTTTATAATATCATTGTTTTTGTTTAAAAATTAACAAGATGAATGTGTCTTGTCCGTTATTTCACCAAAGTAACACCAGTAGCGTGCGACGTTTCTTTACATGTGTGAACGTTATCCGATAACGTCAGGAACGATAATTTGTAGCAAAACGTCACTAGACTACTAAGAACCAAAAAAGCTAGTTCTGTTATATGGAAAGCCAACGGGGTCAAAATTCTAAATTCGTAACTTGTCAATTCGTAACTTGTAGCTGTGCAATTTCTAAATTATTAATTCGTAAATTGTTAATTTGTAACTTGTTACTGTGAAATTCATAATGCTTAATTCGTAAATTGTCAATTTGTAACTTGCACCTTTGTAGTTTCAACATTCTTAATCGGTAAATTGTCTGTTTGTTACTTATAACTGTGCAATTTCATAATGCTTCATTCGTAAATTGTCGATTTGTAACTTGTATCTTTGTATCAAAATTCAACACTCTTCATTTGTTAATTGTCAATTTGTAACTTGTAGATTTCAAAATTCTTTATTGGTAAATTGTCTTTTTGTATATTGATGTTTTGTAACTTGTACAATGTTGTAACATGTGACTTGTCGATTCGTGAATTGTCGATGTGTGAAATGTCGAAGTGTTAAATGTCGTCGTTGTATTATGCTAACGATCATTATGACGACAGATGGCGCTCGGCTTCTTCTTCTGTGTATAAGCCTCCTGTAAGTAGGAGCACCGCCATATTGAATACATACCAAGAGAGTATGTACAGCGCATACATATAAAAGATAACAAATAGATAAATACATTGTTTGTTTTATATGGCATGCATAAAAGGGACTCGGTTTTATATTGAGGTAACCTCGTATATAAACATGTTTGTTTACTGTACTGGTCATCAAACCTGCAATGAGGTGTGTCACTTCCTTTTTTAAGGTATATAGATGTGTCGCTGGGACGGGCTTCCTTATCAACTTCGCAAATATATTACTGTCACTTGGCAAGAAATTTCTACTTAATATATAACCGGGTCAAAACAAGACTAAAAACATGAAATATAAGACGGTGCTGGAAAAATACTAATATTGTCCTGGGCCCGAAAATTAGGACTCAGTGTGTAATGGCAGAAATGGTTTGACAACCATCATTCATTAATATTTAATCTCAATATTAAAATTTCAGAAAAGAATGTAATTATCTAAATGAATGATAATTTTTTTTATGTTCTAATACAAGAAACAAATGGACGAACAGTTTTTATTTATTTGGCTCCTGAGTAATGAACATAAATCAGGAATCTGATGTACAATAGTTGTCGTTTGTTTATGTAATTTAAACGTGTTTCTCGTTTCTTGTTTTTTTTTTTAATATAGATTAGACTGTTGGTTTTCCCGTTTGAATGGTTTTACACAAGTAACTTTGGGGCCCTTTATAGCTTGTTGTTCGGTGTGAGCCAAGGCTCCGTGTTGAAGGCCGTATCTTGACCTATAATGGGTTACTTTTATAAATTGTTAGAATGAAATTCAAAACAGTGTAGCTGTGGCCATTGATTGACACATTAAAATCATCCATTGACTGGGACAATTTAGGTGAACGTTTCAATGTATGTAACGACCAATGCTCACTATGTACTTTTTAAAGATACTTAAACTATAGGGTCAACAAAGGTTCTCAACACCTAAATAAAGTAATTCGAAAAATTAATCAGAAATAACACGATATTTTGATATATATCAATTATATAAATCAAAACACAAAGGTTATTCCTGATTAATTTTTCGAATTATTTTATAATTAAAGGCGTTAAGAAACCTTTGGTGACCCCACAGTTTAAATGTCTATCGTAGGTACGTCGTGAACAGTGGTCGTTACAGACAAACGTTCACGTAAATTGTCCCAGTCAATGGATGATTTTAATGTGTCAATCAATGGCCACAGCTACACTGTTTTGAATGTCATTCTATTTGGATGGAGAGTTGTCTCATTGGCGCTCATACCACATCTTCCTATATCTATAAAAAAATGTTTAATGATATCTTATAAGTTTTTTGTAAAACAAACTGAATGAAAAAAATATTTTAAATGAGCCACTTAGTTACATTTGTAATGTATACTATATTTCAAAACTGTGTTGAATATGCACTATTTTGTAATAAAATCTAAAGGAACCAGAAAAACTAATCGAGGCCCTAAAATTTGAGATATTGTCAACCGGAATGCGAGAAAACCGCATATACTATAATGGTCAGGTCAATAATGGGATATCATATCGTCAATAGTATGGGACCAGTTCACATCTACAATCATCAATAAGCTTGAAAGAATACAGCGACAACCTGTGAGATTTATAACAGGAGAGTACAAATCCAGAGAAGTTGGTTGCGTCTCAAACACGCTCACCAAACTGAAACTACAGGACATACAGACAAGACGCTCAAGTCAGAAGCTAATATTTCTGTACGAGGTGGTCGCAGTGCTATAGAACCAGACAATTTAACAAAAAAGCTCGTCCAAAAAGAACACTAAATTGCTGTCAAGGGCCCGATTTGACAATTATCAGTCAAGAAATGTTGTAAACAAACATGCAGATAAAAATCTACACGAAGTGTTTTGAGATCTCAACAAGTAAAATACAACAATATTCTGACTCATTTTTCGTATAAACAGTATTCGAATAGAACCACACTGAAGAAGCGTAGTGCGTACACCGAGCGTTGACAGCCGTTATGAAACTACTCTCGTGCATCGTCAATACATCGACGGCGCTCTCTCTACCGTTGTGATTAAAGCCGGTATTTCTATCCAAAACGTTCTCCTATAGATACAGATCTAAAAGGATCATGGTACAAGATCGAAATATACTAGGAGGTGTCCCCTCTATATATTTTTTAATGACCATGATCGTTAAACTATGAAACTGTTTATTTTTTACTACACGCGTCACCTACATAAATTTGAGAATGGAGATGGGGAATGTGTCAAAGAGACAACAACCAGACCAAAGAGCAAACCACAACCGAAGGCCACCAATGGGTCTTCAATGCAACGAGAAACTCCCGCACCCGGAGGAGTCCTTCAGCTGGCCCCTAAACCAATATGTATACTAGTTCAGTGATACCGGACGTCATACTGAACTCCGAATTATACACAAGAAACAAAAATTAAAAATCATACAAGACTAACAAAGACCAGTGTTTTTTTAAAATCTCAAACCCCCCTTCTTAATACTCCCACTTTTAAACAAATTGACGCCCTCTCCCTCTGACTTGTCAGAGAAAAGATCTTGCCATATCGCCATTTGCATGAAAGAGGCAATTATCTCTTATATGCTTACACTAATTATACCCCACGCAACGAAGTTGCGGAGGGTGTAATATTTTGACCCGTCCGTCTGTATGCCTGCCTGTCCGTCCGTACGTCAGTCCATCGGTCCTGTTTTTTTGTCATCGCAACTCCTCTCAAACCACACAACAGAATGTCATGATAATAAGGACATACTAAGTAGATTTGCATATCGACAAGAAATTACAATTCATTTTTTTTTCTAGAAGTTACGCCCCTTTGAACGTATGTGCTTCGATATACCTCTGCAACAGTTTGTCAGTTTGTCTGAAACCACACCACAGAATTTCATGAAACCTTGTAGATAATAAGGACATACTATGTAAATGTACATATCGACAGGAAATTATAATTCATTTTTTTTCTTATACAACTTTTTTTCTTACAGTTATTTTATTTCTCCAGTGACAATGTGGGGATGTGGGGCATGTGAGCGCGCTCACTAAGGTTCTTTAATTTTATTTCTCCACGAAAATATTTGCACATTATTTGGGGTTTGGCCAAAGGAGTATATATTTGGTCATTTTTAGAGTAACATGATAGCCTGGGATCCTGGCTGACTGCTCGACAGAAGAGCCAGGCGGAATACAACCTGGTTTGTCAATAGGATATTAGGATGTTACGAATTCATTGCAAATGATTTTTTATTTTATATTTGACATGCAAATAAAAAAAAAATAGGTATATTGATTAACATCGTGAATCATTTCAGTTAATTAACGATTGACAACATGTTAGATTTGGTAAGGTTGCCGGGCTATAAGGAGGTGTGGCACCAGGTGGGGTTCATATCGGGAGTACGGGGCATTGAGCAGCTTTTGAGATCGAGGGACTCGTGAATATTTTGGTCTTTTTGGTTGTACATTTTTATTGTAGGAAATCTGGTAGCGGCAATTTTTAAGCTTCTTGTCCAGAAAAATTCAGTAGGCATATATATTAATACATAAAATTGAGAAATGGTGAATGTGTCAAGGAGACAACAACCTGACCATATAACCAACAACAGCAGAATAGAATATATATGTCAGCCCTTTCCTGTCAGAATAAAATGGTCCGATAATAGCATGTTATGATTAATAGAAATCGTTTATTACTAGTACCTGGGGTGGGGGTTTTCAGTAATGATGTAGCCTTTTAAAGCCGACTATATGGTATACGGTTTTGTCATTGATGAAGGCAGTAGGTTGCCTATAGTTGCTTACATGGACTTTAATTGTACTTCGCGTTGGTGGATAGTTGTCTCATTGGCAATCATACGGTTTGTTACCACATCTCCTTATTGTAAATACCTGAATAACCCAGTCGTAATATTCCACTGACCAACGACTATTTCATTAACCTCAAATATTTTGAGGGACTGAACTAGTCGGGATGTTTTTTTTTTATATAGTTTCCGAACGAAAGTCCACGTCAGTAATAAAAAATAAAACTGGGATCCTGTAATTATGCAATTTTTGTTTTGCTTTTTTTTTAGACGCATTGGCTGTAATTAATGGATTTAAATTACTTAGGTATATATTCCACACGGAGGTACTCCGACTTACAGGAGGATTATACACCGAAGAAGAACCCGAGCGCCATCTGTCGTCATAATGATCGTTAGCATAATACAACGATGACATTTAACACTTCGACATTTCACACATCGACAATTCACGAATCGACAAGTCACATGTTACAAGTTACAAAACATCAATATACAAAAACACAATTTACCAATAAAGAATTTTGAAATCTACAAGTTACAAATTGACAATTAACAAACGAAGAATGTTGAATTTTGATACAAAGATACAAATTACAAATCGACAATTTACGAATGAAATATTATGAAATTGCACAGTTACAAGTAACAAACTGACAATTTACCGATTAAGAATGTTGAAACTACAAAGGTGCAAGTTACAAATTGACAATTTACGAATTAAGCATTATGAATTTCACAGTAACAAGTTACAAATTAACAATTTACGAATTAAAAATTTAGAAATTACACAGTTACAAGTTACGAATTGACAAGATACGAATTAAGAATTTTGACCCCGTTGGCTTTCCATACTGTTAAAGCATTGCATTTAACCATCTTTGTCCAACGAAACATATCGAATTGTCACAGTCTTTATCGGGTGATAATTGGATACTTTAACCTATGAAGTAAAATAATATCCTTAATTATTTACCTCGTGCAGCATACAAACCTGGAGCAAAATACCCGGCCACGCCCAATTGTATTTTTGTCCATCTGATGAGTTAAGCCTTTTTCAACTGATTTTTATAGTTCGTTCTTATGTTGTACTGTTATATCACTGTCCCAAGTTAGGGGGAGGGTTGGGATCCCGCTAACATGTTTAACCCCGCCACATTATTTATGTGTGTGCCTGTCCCAAGTCAGGAGCCTGTATTTCAGTGGTTGTCGTTTGTTGATGTGTTATATATTTGTTTTTCGTTCATTTTTTTACATAAATAAGGCCGTTAGTTTTCTCGTTTGAATTGTTTTACATTGTGTTATCGGGGCCTATTATAGCTGGCTATGCGGTATGGGCTTTGCTCATAGTTGAAGGCCGTACGGTCACCTATAGTTGTTAATGTCTGTGTCATTTTGGTCTTTTGTGGATAGTTGTCTCATTGGCAATCATACCACATCTTCTTTTTTATATATCCCAAACATGTAAAACAAAATAGGCATACATCTCTCTTCTTTAATCGTTTGCAATCCATTGCAGACCGTCGTTATCATGATAATTATAAGGACTAGTGATGTGAAATTATTGTAAATTGTTGGATCCCGTTTCATATAATTGTATGAATTTCAAGATTATAAATATATTGAATACGTCACATAAATCGTCACTGTGTGAAAAAAATGTCCATTGGTATTTTGCGGTTTACATGTTGAAATGTACTATATAATTTTATTTAGGCGTTTATCATGAGGTCCCGATTGTTCTTACCTTTGTTTGTACTGTAATCATTGCGTTGTTTTTCTCTTATAAATGTTTTTGATCTGTTTCCCTCGGTTTCAGGTTATATATATCTGTATTTTGATTACATATATACATGTATGTTTGATCAGACTATTGTTTTAATTTTTATTAAAACAATTATGGTTATTGTAGAATTTGCAACCTAAATGCAAGCTGAAAGACAAATGAAATCTACATTTCTGCGTAGGCTTAAGAAAATAACAATTGCAATTCATGACTATTGTTTTCCCTCTTCTTTCTCTCCTCTATACGTTCACGTATGCATCTCCTGATAACAACAATCACAAATTCATAGTAGAGAACATTTAACATATGAGTAATGTCCATTATTCTTCAGTTTAGACAGTACAGAGGAAAATGAAGATTATTTTGTTGTTGGGTTGTTACAACCCATCAATACAGTATATGTATACAAATACCATTAAACTATGTTTCTATAGGATTTACTTTTTAAAATAAACGGTTAGGATTTTATTTTTCTGTCAACCATCGGTAGCCTCAAGCAGTTTTAAACGCGATACCTTTGAACTTCTATATGTATAGCTTAATATTCATAAGGTCATAACAGGTTTGTAAACTATATACTTATGTCCTACATGTTAACCCTAAACGTGTTAGTGTGTGACATTTGATGGTATATTTTCATTTTTGGTAAGTTCTATCGTTTTTATTTATATTTCTAAAAGAAATACCACAAGATGTAACATCATATCTTAAATGAAGTAAACTTTTACTAATGCTGATATATTAAAAGATATTAAAAAGAATAATATAATGTTTTCTAAACTACGAATTTAGTTATCCATGTATCATGTGTATTTGTACTTGAATACAGGTACAAGTAAGATCAAGTAAGTAATAACTGTCAAATCATTATTTGTCTATATTAAGTTGTAATGTTACGGTACATGTAACAGTAAATTGGTAGTGTTTATTTTCTTTCACATCATGCCGTATACGTACAGATGTAGAAAATAATCATTAATTTAGCATAGAGGATATTGTATCTAAATGAACAAAAAAAGAATTCATTAAGGTTCATCATAACAAATGGACAAATATGGCCGTATTCTCACCTTAAAAACTACTCTGTGTACAGACTTACCTGTGCTGTTTGGAAAGTTTTAGTGCCTAGAATCCACTAGATATATAAAAGTTAAATTCATTTTGTGTTAAAGAAAGATAAAATATTTTTTGGTTTTTGCTGGGCATTTTTTTTCCTTCCTGCAGAAGGTGTAAAAATAAACAAACACCTGAATTACTTTGATACTGTCCACTCACTGACTCAGATGAACTTTTTAACTCACCTGTAGTTGTGAAGATACCTCTTGTCCATGTCAATTAAGGACAAACAAAACAATACAAACCGGTTTTTTACCTGAGGGAGCATCTCATAGTTGTTCCACAACTTAGTTAATTTTCAGACCTTTTGCATGAAGGAAAAAAAATGCCCAGCAAAATCCAAAAGATATTTTATCTTTCTAAAACACAAAATGCATTTAACTTTATTATATCTAGTGGATGCCAGGCATTAAAAGTTTTCCAACTTCACAGGTAAGTCTGTACTCAGAGTAATTTTTGGCATGTAAATACAGCCATATTTGTCCGTTTGTTATGATGAACCTTAATAAAACAAATTTTAGTTATTTTCACAACGAATTAATTTGCTGAGCTAAAAAAATACAAAAGGTCATGAAGAAGGTCGTAAAGTTTATGGATGTTTAAATCACAAGTTTTAAGTAAGTTTTTGTTTAATGATTACATCAGACAAGATGAACTCAGAAAAATACATTATAATATGTCAGGAGCATGTTCAATGTTATTGTAATTGGCCGTGTAAGAATCTGAAGAACCATGGGTTATGTCATTGTTCGTACCCGAAAATAAAAATAACGTTACGTCATTGGTTGAATTTTCATTGTTTAGAATGTTTTTGACCAATTAAAACGTTTTTGTGTACTCTATTGAAAATATTACTGTGTACCCAGAATGCATTAAATTCTGAAACAGCGAATTGGTTGCTCTTTCACATATACTTTTTTCGATCTTTGTTATGTTAAAAATCATTAAGTTAGATTTCTCTTACATTTTTCACTCTGGGACCTTCTATAACTGACTATGCAGTATGTGTTTTAGTCAATATTGAAAGCCATTCGGTGACATACTGTTGTTCATTTTATGTCATTTGATCATCGGTGAGGAGTTTTCTTAATTATGTTAATCATACCATATCGTGCTTGTTATATGAACATATGTTTGATTGAACCCTGTATGAAAATACCATTAGCCAACTAATAATTGCAAATGCGTATGTTTGTCGACTTTTTGAACTCAATAACAGTTCATGCTTGTGTCAATTTATTTATTACAGCCATGATTTTGTACCAATGTGTTCCACGATTCATATGCTTTGGAAATCATTCACAGTCCAACATTCCTGACACAAAGTAATTGTATAAATAAAAAAAATCCAAGGTGGTTCTCATCACACACACATGTGACATACCGCGATTTGTGATCTTGGACACAGCGTAACACTCGTAACCCGAATATGTCATGCCCTTCTCGTAACCGATCTTTATTCTAAATATATGATGTTGTCATCATAGAGCAGCAGAATATGTTGACTTAATAATCATTTAGTAAGATTACTCTAAGAAATATGAAAACCGAAATTTGAAACAGGAAGTTTTGAATTAAGCTGGTTCACGACACTTTGTTCATGTTTGAGAGTAAATGTAGCATAATACAATCAGATTCCAGTTTATTTTTGATTGTTAGCGTTAACATAAATGAAAAAAATCCGGAAATCGTACATTTTTCAAAATCGTGGTGAAAATTTTTTAAAGGGGCGGGCTGGGATGAAAATCTTTCAATTTATTCTAATTTGCCTAATACCTTCAATTTCTTGAATAACAAGTTGATGTTTAATCTAATAGACAATTTCAATAATTGGTCCTTCAAATATACTGTTGTGATGTTATTCTATTGTTTCAGAAAAGGGAGAAGGTTTGGTACCTTTTAAAACGTTTAATCCCGCTGCAAATGTTTGCACCTGTCATATGTCAGGAATCTGATGTACAGTAGTTGTCGTTTGTTTATGTAGTTCATACGTGTTTCGCGTTTTTAAATAGATTAGACCGCTGGTTTTCGGTTTGAATGGTTTACAATACTAATTTTTGGAGCCCTGTATAGCTCCTTGTTCGATGTGAGCCAATACTCCGTGTTGAAGTCCGCACCTTGATATATAATGTTTACTTTTATAAATTGTTATTTGGATGGAGAGTTGTCTCCTTGGCACTCATACCACATCTTCCTATATTTATCGTATTAGATAGTTCATTATACGTTGCAAAATATGAAACTTTATTTAATACAAATTGTTTTATTTAAATACTTAATCAATTCTGATAGTTTAGCAAAACTAAAATATGAACTAGATACATACAGGTCATGTGTGCAATGCATTACTTGTGTAGATAATTTACTGATAATATAAACGGTACCAATTTTTTTTTAACCAGATGCACATTTCGACTATTTATGCCTCTTCGATGATGCTCGAGGCTAAACTATTTAAAAAGGAAAGCTTTTTAAAAACATGCTATAAAAAGCTATAAATTAAAAAATACAAACTAGTATAACCAAAGCCGAACTGAACTGATATCACCGGAACATGTATGATAAGATATGCATAAAAGGTGTAATAAATTATTTTACATGTTATAGGTCATAATTATCTAGTACTTAAAGAGGGACGAAAGATACCAGAGGGACAGTCAAACTCATAAATCGAAAATAAACTGAAAACGCCATGACTAAAATGATAAAGAGAAACAGACAAACAATATTACACATGAAACAATATAGAAAACTAAAGAATAAGCAACACGAACCCCACCAAAAACTAGGGGTGATCTCAGGTGCTCCGGAAGGGTAAGCAGATCCTGCTACTAAAATGATGACTTCATGTCAAAATAATTTTTCTACATTGTCTGCTTTTCTTTTAGGTATAAGACTATTACGATGGGAGACAAAACTTTAGATGGTAATACTTCATCTGAATGGAAACCTGAATTAAAATATGACTTTGGTAAGCAAGACTGGTATAAATGATCCCTTTAAAAAAATATCAGATCCCTTTTTTCTTCGGTTGTAAAAAAAAATAAAAGGAAAATTATTATCACATTAGCACTTTTCATAATCAATAGGACAAGTGTTAGTTGTGGAACAGGATCAGATCACTCTTCTGGATCACATGAGATAAACCCGAAAGTTTGGTCAATTCGAATTGCTCTTTGTATCATCAATTGTTTTTTGGTTTTTCATGAAACGTTTTTCTTTGTCCTTTTGAACTTTCTTACTCTTTTTTAAGGAGGTAGATCTTGGTTCAGGGAGATAACTCTTTAAATTAGTTAAGCGTTTGTAAAAGTCAAGTTCATTAATGTTTTTTAAGCATTTACCTGAAACAGATTGAAAATAATCTATGTAACCTAGAAGCTTAGAATATGTTTTTGAAAATGGTTGACACAAACGTACTGATGATTTTAAGAGTTATTTCCCTTAACCTAGGTCTACCTCCTTAAATCATTCAAATCATACGCAATATAATTGCTGTTAACTTTTAGCATTATATTTCGAATATAGTTCTAGACGTGTTAATCTTGACAATAGCAGGACTCTGTCTCCCAAAATACATTTTTCAAGTAGAGTTTATAGAAAAAGATAAGTATAGTCATCTGTCAAACTCCCTTTCTTAAATAAAACAAAAAACAACTAATGAGGAGTTTGGCTTGCCTGCACGAAGCTATATATCCAGTCTGGTGTCAAAATATCTTTACTAGATGTCAAAATTCCTATCATCATCCTTGCCAGCTCCATTTACAGAGCTTCATATCGGATATATTGCAAAATGTTTAAGCAACAAATATTTCCATGACAAATCTCTCAGGAATACCTGAACGCAATTTCTTTATACTCGATCAGCCTCTTTATATAAATACACTTTAATGCGTTGGCTGTTTGCAGTTTTGTCCGACACATATTTAATGCTTGACAGTACTTTCAACGTGTTCAATTTCTAAAAATATGTTGCATCTGCTCATATCTAACTCAATAAAGATCTAACAGACGTGGAATGATTCTTTATTTAGTCCGTGGCTTCACAGTTTTACGTTGGAACGTGTCAGCACTACACAAAATGTAACACATACATATGTCGGTAACCAACTTGCTGTCTTGCTTTTTTAATATGTTCAACAGAGAGGCGAAAGATACGAGGGGAACAGTCAAATGCATAAATCGAAAATAAACTGACAACGCCATGGCTAAAAATCCTTTTAAAATTTGGGTTGCACTTTTCTGCTAGATTGTATTTTTTCATATGTGTTTAGTACCTGTGGAGCAACGTTAAAATAACAACGACAAACAGTAGACAATAGACCATATATACAAATACTGAACTACTATAATTACAATTTAAAATACTAGAAATAGGTTATAAACATTACAGAACCATTCAACATTTATTTCAGATCCGATTACTAGTGACGATGAAATTGTTACCGTTGACTTGGGTGGAACACCAATACAATGTTTGAAGATAGGAGATGCATTACAGAATTTGAAAACGGCTAAGTTATTTCCAGATTACAGAAAACACGTACCGAGTATCAGAAATATGGAAATGGATGATGATGATGTCATAATATGTGCATTTGCAAAATCAGGTACTAAGTATACCAATGCATATTTACAGCATAAAAAAGTATCACAAACGATGACTGACAAAGCTAGCACTTTTACGCTGAAAATGCACACAATTATCTATCCAAGCTCAAAATAGCATTTCAAAAAAGACTCTGCACTTCTCTATTCTTGACAATATGAAAAAAATAATACTACATATAATAAATGTAATTGTAATTGTAACGATTTTTGGAAGGAAAAATCACTTACTATATTACATGTAATAACATATATTCAACTTTAACAGGGACACATTGGTTATGGGAAATGGCTTCCATGCTAGGAATTGGAAAGGCAGATTATCATGGAAAAGAGAAAACTTCAGCCATGTTTGAATTCATTCCTGGAGAAGTGTTAAGGATGTCACCAAAACCTCGTATTTATAATACTCATTTCTCGCCTCAGTGTTTACCAAAGCAGGCATTTGACAAAAAGTGCAAAATTCTGTTCCTTCAAAGGAATCCGAAAGATGTTTTAGTGTCACTTCTTCCATTTCTCCAGGGTTATAACTTCATAGATTCAACGATAAAATGGGAAGAATTCATCTCCAAATATATGGAATTAGGTAAGTTGATAGAATATGCTTAACTTAGTGTTTGGTTTTTTTTCAAAAAAATCTGTGTTAAGTCAAGTTTTCAAGTTTTGTTACACATATCACAGTTTCTAAGACAATATTTACACTTTGGTATTTTAACATAAATTGCTGTTCATTTATGATACACAATGACCAAATAAAAATTATGTGTCTTAATAATATCAATAGTTTGCATATTGGAGACCGTACTAACCCTAACCTATAATGGTTTTACTTTTACAAATTGTGACTTGGATGGAGAGTTGTCTTATTGGCACTTGTACCACGTCTTCTTATTTCTAATTGTGTCTTATGTAGACATCAATAATTGAGTTTTTTTATTATCTGTAAGTTTAAGCTCATGTTGGGTCCATAATATATGAGAAAAAAAAACAAGGAATAGAAAGGCGAAGATGCAGAAGAAATTTCTGTAAGCCCAAAGATTTGGTTACCGTTCCGTAATTTTACTGTTGACATAAGGCTTATTAAATCTTTGTCATCTAATATAGTTGAACATATATTGTTTTTTTTTACCAACGTTTTATAAATGCGATTAAATACTATCTAATTTCATGCCGAAAGGTTAAGTTTTCTTTACATAATTTTAATGATGACATTAGGTTGTTTCATTTTTTTTCATCTGTAACAATCAAATACATATCGTTATTATTCGAGTTATACCTATTTTTCCGTGTGATTTTACAAATTTCAGAAGTGGAATCTTCGTTATTGAACTGGTTTTACTATACAAGACAGTGGTATGAGTTCTTAAAGGAAGGACATGACAACATTTACTGCTTATCATATGAAGACATGAAAGACGTATATATATATTTAGCTTATATTTTTTCTTTTCAATTCTAAAATTCAACACTTAACATGAACATTCTAGGCATTGACTATATACATATCTTAAATCTATTAAAAAGGGCATTATCTGCGAGATATATAAAAAAAATAATACGTGCATATTTCTTTGTTACATCATTAATGAAAGTGAAAATATTATATACTAATTGGCTTTTTGAAGCCAGTTCGGTTCAATTTTGTACAAAGAATCTAATAATCATCGCTGATGAATTGTTTATTTGCAAGTGATTTATTCGACCTGATTTAATCCGTATGCATGTGACTTATTATTAAAACTTTAAGCTAGAGATGGCTTACGCATGAACTATGCCTGTTCAGTTTTAAAAAGGGAAACGAATGACAAAATTGAAAATAAAGCAAGGGTTAAGTATTTGATTGTCTGGTTCGATCCACAAACACTCAATCTCAAACCGGTCAAAACGATGGTTAACATATATTTTTAACCTACAGTATGAAATCAAACAGACTTGAAAAAACCAAATTGCATGATGGTGCTATCTATTTATGTCTATGGTTATGATTAAATCGTGTTATTTGACCTTTGACAGTCATACGAGGTCACCTTGGTAGTTAATTAGAAAGCATCCAGATACACACTCAATCTAAATTAACACAAAATCCTCATACAATTATCGAGCCAATACATTGTAAACTGTTTATTCTAGACATCCTATAATCTTATATTAATTGTGAATTTCTAACGGCTTCATTAAAAATGCGTTTATTCATTTTTTTCCTTCAAAACTTATTTTGAAATCCTTTGAAATGAAACCAAAACAATATAACAATCAACAATTGGCCCTTTCTGTAATTTCAGCTTTAAACAATTCAGATATCATTTGAATTATCATCAACGCTAACAGAAAACACAAGTGATGTATTAGATACCTTAAACGAATATACAGTAAGCAATACACATACATTTAAAGATATTACACATAGTTTTGCTAACAAAAATTGTTTTTATTTTATTATTTTTTTATTTTTTTTAAGTGATTAAAATCTCAGCTGAGGGTCATTGAGTAAACCAATATGTTCTTGTCTACAGGATCCAGTTACGGAAATATCGAAACTTGCTAAATTTCTAAAAGTTGAAGCAAACAGTGAGTTGGTAAAAGATATAGCAGTCAAATGTAGTTTCCAAAACATGAAACAGGCAGCGAGTTCAAAGCAGGAAACATTTGCAATCAATAATAAAGAACTTGCTAAGAAAATTACAAACTTCACATACAGAAAAGGTATAAAACTATATCTAACTCTTTTTTTCTTTTTTTTTAATTATTCTTATTATATTTGTTTGAGATACATAAAGTAACGGCACCTTATCCCGTCCTCGAGTATTTAATATATTTTAATATCAGTGGATAGGTACATGTAAGTAGTTGTTAATGCACAATATATAATAGTTTAGATAATGACATATATGCAACTGAATAAAAATGGAATAACATAATTTATTGTAAATTCTAGTTCAAGAAGACAATTAATTTTTTTTCTGGAACAAGATTATAGAATGTATATCATATACGGAATATTTGACGATTATCGCAAGGAAACAATAGCAGGTTTCGGAGTTAATTTTCTAGCTCGATCGCACTTACAGTGTATTTATACATAAAGCAAAGCTATTCCGAGGCTTTTAACTTTTTTGGTTTTAGGTCAGGACAGAAAGGATGATACTTTCTATATCAAAATCAACACCTATATTATTTTTTATTATTCATATGATAAGTTGACTGGTGGTTTGCGCATAAAACAACATTCTCTTTAATTGACAAAAAGTAAGTATCAGAACATTCGGTATATGTGCTTCTCCTTACTTATTTTTGAATAAGTGTTGGACAGTTAGCTAGTATTGAACGTGTTCGCAGAAAATATAATGCATTATTTGCTCGGCACAACTCATATTTTAAACATAACTTTTGGTTTTTCATGTTTTTACTACTAATTTTTACAATCGTTCATGTTATTACTCTTTTTTTTCTGAAACTCCTCTACTAATGCAATTTTTATTATGTTGAGTGATCAGTTTCTTCATACTCTTTAACAGGTGAGGTTGGAGACTGGAAAAACTACTTTACCGTTGCTGTCAATGAGAAATTCAATGCTCGGTTTGCCAAAAAGATGAAAGGAATTGACTTTAAATATCGCTTTTCTTTATAACAGGTTACATATGAGTTCACTCATTATAAAAGACACTCATAATAACTGACTTATTACCAAATTATATTATATAAGGATCTGATTCGATTCGTATGTACACTCTCTTTCTGTAACTTTTAATTGTGATGTGATATGTTGTGTAAATGAGAAGATGTGGTATGATTACCAACGAGACCAAAGGACACAGAAACTATCAGCTATAGGTAACCATACGGCCTTCAACAGTGAGCAAAGCCCATACAGTATAGTCAGCTGTAAAAAGCCTTAGTCAATAATACGGATGAAAAATGAAGTAATAAAAAAAGATAAAGCACAAATTAAATTCATGTTTAGGCAATGGTACACACGAAGGACGATGGAAACATGATATACAATGTATCTTAATGATTTAAAAATATAATGTAGTCACCTTTTATGTTTTGCTATGATTTCGATGATATAATTTTACTAAAATGTATTATTAAATGATATGAGCAAATAAGCCCCAATACGGATAAATCAGCATGTGCAATACTAAAAACGTTCCACTGTCGATATAAATCAAGATTTAATATTGCTCTTCGAACAGGGCCAATACGGAAAAAACAGGGCCAATACAGAAAAAAGCGGGAAAAAAGCTGTATTAGCCCTAGGGCTAATATAGGACGTTCACTTCCGGTTTTCAATTTTCTTACGCCATTACTTAACTCTGGAAGTATCGTTATGCATAAAAACATTGGTATAATATTTTTTAAATTAAAGTCATAAAATAAACAGGTTAAATGATGTGCAATGTTTTGTAATGTCTTAAAGTTTTGAAACGGAAAAAACAGGGCCAATACAGAAAAAAGCGGGAAAAAAGCTGTATTGGCCCATGGGCTAATACAGGACGTTCACTTCCGGTTTTTAATTCTCTTATAATCATTTAATAAAAGTGTTATGAACTGGCTGTTTCTGTATTGGCACTGGTATAGATTCTCGGTCAGCTGTATTGGCCCTCGACCCTACGGGTCTCGAGGCCAATACAGCAAACCTTGAATCTATACCAGTGCCAATACAGAAACAGCCAGTTAATAACACTATAGTATTGCTATATACACTGCTGGTGGAAGTTTCCTTTCGATGGTATCCCTATGTCATTCAAAGCTCTGATTTTCTTTCTTGGCTTTTGTATTCCCTTTTGATTTATGCGCCCTTTATTTGTATTAATAAGATTTGAATTTTTTAATGTGTTGGCTATAAGAATCATTGAAGAGACATTTCAATGCGCTTCTGGTGCATACCAATTTGTATTATCTATGCCATTATGTTACCTCTCGGATAGTTGTCAGATTTTGGTCATTCATTTAACATGAAGAACGCTATTCGTATATCTAGACATAATTCAATGAGAGTTAATTTGTTTATTTTCGTTTTCATCTTACTGCCTGATCCGGATAACAAAAAATTAAATTATAAAATGAAAAAAGAATTATTCAAACTCATTCGAAGGGTATATATGTTGTGTACAAGTTGTAATGTTGTACAAATTATAATTTGTACAAATTTTTTGTACAAGTAATCAGTGTTTTATGAACTGCTAAACATAAATGGATGATGCAGAATTGCAGTCTTTTGTTTCGCATATTTCTGTCATATTTTCACAACTACATGGCACAATCTAATACCGAGCATTGATACACAAAACATTATTAGACCACAAAAAGACTTTTTATGGATATGAATATGGTACCAGGAGAAAAATAAAATTAGAACTTCAACTATTCAGGTATCCTCATTTATAACTTATAATTTGTACAAACTTACATCTTGTACACAATAAAGGCAACAGTAGTATACCGCTGTTCAAACTCATAAATCCATGGACAAAAAACAAAATCGGGGTAACAAACTAAAACTGAGGGAAACGCATAAATATAAGAGGAGAACAACGACACAACACTACAATGTAACTAACACACACAGTAACGGACCAAGCATGTACACAACATATACATTAAATTTTATACATGTCTCAAAATCGCTTATATAAAAAAACAAATTACAATCGCTAACATTTTTAATAATAAAAATCGTGGAAACCCTTCTATTGATAAATGTTATTCCGTAAACTAAGTTACGTGTCTCCGTCTTTCCACTAACAATACGATAAGGTCTACGTCTAATAATTGTACAGTTTCCTTAAATTTTAAAACTTGTAATAAACTGAAAAACTAACAGTGTTATTTATTAACTTAGATGAAACAAACATGGGACGCAGTGCGTAGATAAAACTAGACTTTATTTATCTTAACGCACGCATGACCATCTTTATCGTTTAAACTATTACTATAAAAGTATCATTTATCAACACGTTTTAAAACACACTCATCCTACTAAATATTTAAGAATTGAACCTTTAGAAATTGTAAATAAGCAGCCTGGGGAATCTCATTCAAAGTTTGTACGATGACTGAAAATAATTAGATTAAATTGGATTAAAAAGTCAGCAGTCTGTCCTCTCTTTCTAAATGAAAATATCATGGGGAGCGAAAATTCATGCATATCAAGAACCGATTATGTTAACGCAACATTTTGAATATAGTTTCTAAAACTGGTCGTAAACACCGCTCTTATGGGCTTAGAATAAATCGCATTCATAGAAAATGCCGTACCAACAATACAATTATTTCTGACCTAATTAGTATTTCACAAAATCAACGGCAGACATTTTCAGTAAACCAAGCTCTGTTCTTTACCAGTTAATAAATTACATCAAATGTTAGAGAATTGCAACACAATTCCAAATTGCAGTCCATAGCGTGAAATCGTCCAAATTGCATATTGTTATTCTCAACTGTTTCCCAATATTGATCGCCCTCAAGATCACAAAAAAAAATTTGATTAAGATCCAATATGTCAAAAAAGGTTTTATAAAAACTGTAAACAGATTTATTCAGTAGAGATTTAGTTACGATAGTGTTGTCAGATCATAAAAGATGGCATATTTTGGTATTGATATTGATTAACTAATATGGTCTTTTGTCTTGTTCTGAAACTAGTTGTTGGCATGACACGGGTAGTGTATTTCTCATTATCTTTTTATTTATGATACAATACAGCTAACTGGATAAACTGTGTTTGATTTTCATACGATGCAGACATAATCTTCAAATCAGTTCAGCCGAAGTCTGGAGCCATCATATCAGTTGCTGCTAGTAGTGTCTTGTTAATTTATCATTGTTTCATTGTCATTTTGCCTTGTTTCTTTTGTTACCTTTTCTGAAACCGAACTAAGACTTCCACCAAATTGATTTTCACAGTGCGTTTTGCTGTGTGTTTGTTTATTCTACATTGTCTAGAGGAACAGTGGAAGGTTGAGAGATAATTTATTTACTGTAATCCAATTAATTTTCGGAAGATATTTATTTTTGCTACTTTTCGCGAGTAGAAAAATAACGCGAATAATAAATCGTCGGTAACTTGTAAAACTTCGTGTTTTCCTTATAATACTACATCAAGTAAATTTGAAAATTGAAAAATTAAATCGCCGTGAAATGGGCATGAAAGGATTTAACGCAATAAAAAGTATCCGCGAAAAATAGTATTCAACCCAATCGCTTTGTTGCGATTGTCGCATGTCAGAGGCCTCTGGCCTTTGAGAGTCTTGTTTTTTTTTAATTGTAGTTTATTTGTATGTTTTGGAGTTTAATTTTTTTATGTGATACCCATTTTACTGAACTAGTACACATTTTGTTGAAGGGGCGGCTGATTTTCTTGCTGTCTTGAGGACAATTGGTGGCTCTTTTTGTTTTTTGTGCTTTTTGGTCGCGTTGCTGTCTCCTTCGCACATTGCTCATTTCCGTTCTAAATTTTAATATTTTCATGGATAGGACTTGAAGCTAAATAAAAATATAAGCCAATGTGTCAGTGCAGCAACGTCATGTGTACAGTCAATCCATCAATTCGTCGATGAAATGCACGCGATTCCAGTCATACAACTGAACAACTATTCCAACATTGTGTACGCGTCAAAGTAGTTTAAGTAACCATTTCGTCTTACTTCATATTTTAACCAAAAACATACTGTTAAGACAAATTGCGGATAAATAGAATAAAGTGTCCTTTTCTATTTTAAATTGACTTTATGAGTTAGAATATCAGCTTGGCATAACAGGCTCCCTTGGTATTCTTGTAAATAAGGTCAGATGCAAAAAGTAATAAAATTAATTTTTTTCTATATATATATGAGCTTATATAAAAACCTTGCTTTAATCATAGTATAACTTTAAAGAGGGGCGAAAGATACAAAAGACATTCAAACTCATAGTTTGAAAACAAAATTAAATATCTCTTCCTCTGTGACGTTCACATTATGACGTCAAACATGCGATTCTACACCAAAGATGATGTGAACCTAGCCATTTAGTCACAAGACTTCAAATATTTCAATCCTTTAAGGGTTGATTTGAAATACAAAAATAAGAAGCAAGGAACGTGGTTGTTAAATTTGATATATCGTCGCTGGGCTTCTAAAATGTTGTAAATTACAAATTTAAAAAAAAAAAAAATATCTCACAAACAGGCTTTGAAAATTTTGGCAAAATGCATGCTTCCAAAATGTCGTATGTGAACTTGAACATTTTTGAAAATAGCAGTGAAATAAAAACTTTGACATTTCTGGATAATCCAAGAACTTTTTTTTTCACAGAAATAAAGAAATGTACAATTATTTTTTTCCCAAAGCCATTCTACAACTATTTTCAAGTTTTCATACATTTTGGAAGCAAACTTTACAAACAACTGACATTGGCAATTTTGTAAAAAAAAGGTTGCAGCAGTCATCAGCACTTCACAATCTCAATCAGAACATAACAAACCAATATTCAACAAAGAAGCACAAAACATGCAAAAAGCATATCGTCGCTGGGCTTTTAAAATGTCGTATATGACTTTTTTGGCTAAACATAGTTTTTGCCACCAATGGTCTGGGCGGGAGGAAATCTTTGGTATTACAAAAAAGCATGCAGTTAGACCAATCAAAATGTCTTATTTCACACATTTTGATTGGTCTAACTGCATGCTTTTTTTTTTTAAGCAATTATTTATTTTGGAATATTTATAATTGCTCGTAATATGCTTTCATCTATAAATATCCAAAACATTTAATGAAGTATTTTATATCTCCTTACCCTTCCGGAGCACATGCGAACATCCCCAGTTTTGTTGGGGTTCGTGTTGCTTAGTCTTTAGTTTTCTATGTTGTGTCTTGTGTACTATTATTTGTATGTTTGTCTTTTTATTTTTTAGCCATTATGTTGTCAATTTATTTTCTATCTATGGGTTTGACTGTCCCTCTGTTATCGTTCGCCCCTCTTTTGTAAAAGAGTTCAGCCTTTTGCAGTCTTCAAGCAATGTGGTCAAGATTTAGTTGTTTCCAATTTAAAATCGAATCAAGTATTTCAGAGGGTCAAATATTTCGCTATTGCTAGAAGTGTCATACTTAAGCATTTAGTTTGGTAAACTATGTTTTAAAACATAAATATATCTACATGGATTTATTTAATTTATTGACCATATTGCGAGCAAATGTTGTATTGACATTCTTGCTTGTTTAAACATAGATTCTACCTTGGGTAGCAGAAAATTACACATTTATGACTTATGATGTTAACAACTCAAGACATCTTAACCTGCAACGATTGGACTCATTTAAATATGTTATGTGTTCTACTTTCTTATTTGTCTGTTGCGTTGTTATTTTATTTATTTGTGAACATGATCATTTTACTTTACTTAACATGCTCAATATAATGAATTTTACTATGTAAAGAAAGTCATTGTTCTTTTTTAAAGTATCATATGAGAAATAAACACATCAATGTGAAAACCTCAGGTTTTATACAACTGTGCTCGGTTCTCGATAAACACAGCTTAAAATTAGACAAATATCAGCCATTATCTGTTTAAAAAGTTAAATCACATAAATTCTGAACTCCGAGGAAAATTTAAAAAAAAAGGTCCTTAATCAAATGATAAAATCAAAACCTCAAACACATCAAACAGGTGGATAACAACTGTCATAATTCTGACTTGGTACATGCATTTTCACAACTTTTCTATGAATAAATTAAGAATGTGTCAACGTAATAACATTAACGGTATCAATTTTCCTGCACCAGATGCGCATTTCGACAATACATGTCTCTTCAGTGGTGCTCGTGGCCAAAATATTTGAAACCCAAAGCTTATATAAAAGACGAAGAGCTATAATCCAAAAAGTCCAAAAAGTATAGCCAAATACGAAAAAGGAATCAAGGCTTTGCATAAAAAAGGACGAAAGATACCAAAGGGACAGTCAAACTCATAAATCTAAAACAAACTGACAACGCCATGGCTAAAAATGAAAAAGACGAACAAATAACAGCACGCATTACACAACATAGAAAACTAAAGAATAAACAACACAAACCCCACCAAAACACTAGGGGTGATCTCAGGTGAACCGGAAGGGTAAGCAGATCCTGCTCCACATGTGGCACCCGCCGTGTTGCTTATGTGGTAACAAATCCGGTAAATAGTCTAATTCGGTAGGTCATATTCATGAAAGAGAAGGAGATTGTGTTTACGACGTAAGGAACATATCCGATATCAATTGTGAAACGGTTATTCCATAACGGCGTCCTTAAAATTTACGAAGGGATGATTTCAACTTCACCATTTGGAACTCTTGGTTTAATAGCTTCCTTGTGAGCAGCAACCCTCTATCACGAAAATCATGATAGGAAATGCAAGCACGGGAATATCGTATCAATTTGGAGATATATACCCCGTATGCAGGTGCTGCTGGAATGTTGCTACTTAGAAATAGAAAGTTCACAATTGGAAAGCTCAAATCATCTATTTTGTCGTAAAGTTTTGTTTTCAACCGACCCCAAAATGAGGGTAAGTAAACGACAAAATTAGCCATAAAACATCTAAACGGTAAAACATATTTATAATAACAAACGGGTGTCCATGATTTGTCCAAAGCTCTGTATCGTTGAAAATTGTTTTGATTTTTTTTTAAGTAGAAACCATATAAAATCTGCTTCATGACGACAAGATTATGGTTTTTTTTTCATAAAGGATGAAAGCATGCAACAGTTATGAAAACAAATACATAATCTTGAATATTTTACGATGGACCAAGGATATAACAACATCAGTGCTTTGTTACAGGCATGATTTACAAAAAATGTATAACAAATAATCTTGATAATTATTTGGTGATCAATTAAGAAGTATTATGTGTTTTGGTCTTATAAATCCTTGAATTTCAAATGAGAGCATTTGATTGTTACTTACTAAAAAGGGCGCATCGAACGCATGACTTTATGCAGTACATATATTTATATCATATGAACACAACATGCACAACATCTATATTCTCATATTGCATCTAGTGTGTTTTTTGTTAACGAAATGGCTCACTCTTAAGCAACTATTGGCTTTACGATTGTAACAAATTACATCTGTTCAGTTTAATATTAAACATATTCATTTTATTAAAACAATATATTAACATCACTCATCAGTATACATATTCATGTATGTAATCAATTGAATTTGAAAACTATATTACTATTAAACATGTTAAAGCAAAATTATAATCAATGTTAAAACTGCAAATGTAAAGAAACAACAATAATATGTTCATTCGAATAACACAAAACAATATTTGTTTTTCATTATAAGCATTATCTTAACTGGATTCCAATATTACTAATACAATGATTCGTACAAATGTAATAAAGTATTTTCAATAAAATATTATTACTGAAAGATTTCTTCAAAGAGAACTACGCGATAAGTGTTATTTGCACTATATCTTAGTTGTTATTGTACTACGGATAAATTTTCGGCAAAGAGGGCATTTCCGTAGTTTTGGAGAGCACGATTTACATGTAACTAAATGTCCACACGGCAGAAAAGTTACCCCAACCTTCTCGTCTAAACATATTTTGCACGTGTATAAATCTTCCAGTTCTTCATTCTCCTTTTGAAGTGTTCCAGGGTCATCAACATCTTTAATATAAGGGATGAAGAAATGAAAAAATATAATTATTTTATGTCAAATATACATGAATATGAGATTTTCTAATATTCAAGTAAATTTTCCCAATCCTAACATACTTACATTATTGTGTTTAATGTACTGGTTATCCCCTTGTAATGGACTATGAAACATTTCCTTTATCCATTATCTCTTATCTCTTATGCGAAATTTGATGTAAAACAGTAGATATAACAATTTGAATAATATGTGCCATTGTCCATAAGATAAACTCATTAGAGAGACTAGAACGGAGATGTTTTACGCTAGATGGGCGATTTGTCTACAAGACACTTTTCAGTGACAGTCGAATCAAATGAAACATAGTCCTGCATATTGTATAATACGTAATCAGTTATTACTAACTTAAAGGTAAAAGATGTTTACGTCTCTAAAGTAATATTTCTTTTGCATTTTAGCTGCTTAATTCTATATTTCCTACGTTATGTTGGTATCTAACAGATGATATTTCATTGACAATCATATTACATCTTTTTGTCTTAATATTATTGTAAATAACTATTGATAAACAATATCAAACCATGAATTAAATGTCAGGTAAAACGTGGATAAATTATATACACACCTTTACTCTTTCTCTCAATATCTTTGTCTATTGGTTTAAAATCTTTAGTTGGTAATGTTATCTCTGGTTTATCTAGTAAACCATTTCCGTCGTTTTCGTAGACACCATTCCATGAATTGTTAACTTTGTCTGTAGCAGTATCTGGACCGCTGCTACTTCCAGAATGGATAGTTTCATTTTTTTCAAGAATGGAAGTAACCAAAATGTCCGTCGTAATAGAATGCCAATCTGAAAAATGATTCAGTAAATTATGTACTTAAAGTGGTTACTAATTATTCGTCACGCTAAAGAAAATAAGCATATGTATTTTGAGTGTAATACATTTATAATTTGATGATCGTTTGTGGAATTATATTAAAACCAATGCTGGCTAATTAATTTTCAAAAAGAAAAAACCAATACTGCATTCTAAGGAAATTTTAAGACGGAAATCCCTCAACAAGTTACCAAAAAAATGCATTATGACGATAAATATATGTTTTTTCAGTGCTTCTTATGATCACAGGATGACGCAAAAAAAGGATATGCCGTCACGAAATACTTAAAAAACATAGTTTAATTAAACAAGATAAAAGTTATTCCCATGTGTTTATCCCACAACTTTTTTTTAAAATTCTAAACATAACCAAATGAATTTATTGAACTTGAGAATGTTTACTTCTAACTATAAACACATCATTCTAAAGTCTGATAATTAATGCCAAAAATCATCAGAAATCTAAATTGATCATAATCATCAACAAACTGTTGTCTATAAAACATATTTTAAATTGAAATAAATTATCTTGTAAAACTAAAAAGCAAATGTTTGAATATCAGGAAACTTACCATGTGTTTCTAGTAGTGAAGTCATGCATTCCTGAACAATTTCTCTGTTATCGAATATTCTTTCAGACAAAACATATATGGCAGCTTTGTGCTCGAGTGGATTTCTTCTAGGAGTTGTAAATTCTATAATTGATGCATGCACATGAAATAACTGTTTTGTTGCTACCACTACCGTTTAAAATCGAATAAGGATAATGTTTGTGAAACGTATGGACAATCCATGAAAGTATTATCATAATAATTATGATAATCATTTTTTGATGGTGGTTGTTGTTTTTATTTGTCATTACATTATTTCAATCCAATAATTAGGCGGCAATGTTTGGTTTGTTTATGGTATCAATTAATTTATTCGAATTTCTTGTCAATATACAGTATAAATGACCAATGAAACAATACATGTATATATTTCTAATGATTTTTCAAACATCCATTGTTTCAAAAATGTTACCAAAGTGTGTTTGTCGGTGATCTCAGTAGACGGCTTAAGTTTATAAAAAAAATGATAATTCAACAATTTGTATTTGATAAATCTGATAATCCTCTTATACCACTGTAAGGATCCGTTTTTATCTTTTTCGACGAAACCTTTGTCATTTTCGTAGGAATTGATGAACTAGATTGGGGTACATTGGAGTACATAATGCACACCTTAACACGAGCTACTGGTTATATCCTGCAATACAGTCATTAAGAGCGGCGGTAAGACACATTCAAACACATGTTAAATTACCTGCTAGGTTAAGTTGAGGTGCTAAACTTTGTGCAATTGCTTCATCCTTAAATAAAACAAGTGCATATGTTGTAATTGACATACACAACTTATAATGCTATTAAAGTATATTACATGGCTGATCTACTCTGGGAAAGAACTAAATTGAATGAAAATATTACTAAGTAAGCCTTCAAATATGATTAATTCTGTCGCACATTCTTTGCGTGTCTGTCCAGAGTCACGAGCCTATTGTTCTTCAGTGGTTGTCGTTTAATCGTTGAAGGCCGAACTTTTGTCTAAAATTGCTTACCTCTACAGTATTTTAGCTTTGGTGGATACATTTAGTTGTTTCTTTGTCAATTATACAATACCTTCTCATTTGTATGTCAAGTGTTGTTTAGCAAGGTGAATACCAGAAAATATATTGGAAAAGGGTAAAGGGTTTTTTCAATAAAAAGGGTATTGAAGGTTATGAACAATATATTTGTTTTTATAACCATAAACTTCTTACATGTCGCTAAATTATCTTATCCGCTTATAACTGTTTGGTTCCAATGAAATATTGCATCAGGTTTTTGGTAATTGGTAACCTTTTGTTATTCAACTTAAGAGAAGTAAACTTTCCTAGACACGGGTTGCGATTTAGTCCTCCTTCGTCAACCCTTTGCGGACTAAAGTAGAATTTTGAATCCACGAGGCAATGATTTTCATCGGTCGTAGTTGTAACTTGCTGCATCCTATAAAAAGTCGCTTTAATGGCGATCACGTGTTAATACAGACAATGTAAATAAATAATTGCCACGTGGTTGCTTGTGAAATAAGTATTTACCCGGGCATGTAGTTACAATTTCCAAAATTCAAATCAACTAATTACAAATATCTGGGTAGGTTTATCGAGTAAATAGTTATCAAAGGTACCAGGCCAAAAACTTAGTACGTCGGACGCGAGTAAATCTTGAAAAAAGTCTAGTTTCGGTCCCTGCTTTTGTACACACTTGACTCAAGACTTTTACATCTCCACATTGAAAAGAGTTCAAGTGCTGCAATTGTTCAAGAATAATGTGTTCAGAATGGGCGTGACTTTTGTATACCGGCATAAGGCGCAGCAGTATAATTAAAAGTGTTGCCTACACCTACAAGGGTTGGCGAGGATGTAACTTAATCGTAACCATTGGCTAGCGAAAATGATAATAATTAAGGTATTTTTGGTCATTTGTTTCAGCAAATAGAAAGATTATTTTTAGATAATTTCAACTGCTCATCTAGCTACGTTGTTCCTTTCAAGTATTTCGCATCATTACATTTTTGTCAAATTTTACGAGTTTAAACAGACAAAAATTAACCTAAAGGGCAAGGAAAACTTACTGTTTCTAATCCCAACAATTGTACTACGTTGTCAATGAATTCTTGTCCTTTCCTTCTGATTAAATACTGACATTTGCGGGACCACCGTGAATGTTCAACCCATGGATTGTCATCTTCTTCCCAGTTTCTCAAACCTTCAGTTAGTATTTTAACATTGTATAATCAAACACAAATCAAATACAACAATGGACATTTTACAAGAGTTGGTTGTCTTAAATATGCTTTAGCTTTCTAGTACTTAAGATATTTCTAGAATATATATCCATCATATTCAACCAGTGACTCACTTTACTTCAGGGTCAATTACGATGCATTCCATAAAAAAATGTAGATTTTTCAAAAAGTATTCAAAACATTAATACTTGCCATTCTTAAAATTGAATCAATTGTTTGTTTTTATATGGATGGAGCTAAATTAAATTGTCTCCTTGTAAATCAATGTGCGCACTGTTGTATATTATTCTATGGTTAAAATCTATTTAACAATGTTCTATATTTTTTAACAGAAGCTTTAAAGCTCCTCAGTAATAACATGATAGCATTTTTTCTTAAACATTATCTGTTATCTTAGTCTGAGCTGTTCGCCATGATCATGATCTATATAAACACCCCTAAGAAAACGCAAAAATATAAAATGGATAAATACCAATATGCATTCTTAAGGAAGTTACTGACAGCGAATCATTAACATAAAGTTTCTTATTAATTATGACACGTGTAATGAAGACTCAAGCTCAAAATACTCTGGTAATTTAGAAGTTCGCAAAAAAGTTGATGAGTATTTCTATCAATAGCTTATATACCAGGATTATAATTTAGTACGCCAAACGCGCTTTTCGTCTACATAAGACTCATCAGTGACGCTCATATCGAAATATGTATAAAGCCAAACAGGTACAAAGTTGAAGAGCATTGAGGATCAAAAATTCCAAAAAAATGTGCCAAATACGGCTAAGGTAAACTACATGTATGCCTGGAATAAGGAAATCCTTAGTTTTTCGAAAAATTTAAAGTTTCGTAAACAGTAAATTTATAAAAATGACCACATTATTGATATTCATGTCAACACCGACATGTTGACTAACTGGGGTGGTGATACCCTCGGGGACGAAATGTCCACCAGCCGTGACAACGACCCAATGGTTTAAATACTTTAGGTACCAGGATTAATATTTAGTACGCAGACGCGCACTTCGTCGACATAAGACTCATCAGTGACGCTCATATCGTAATATTTATAAAGCCAAACAAGTACAAAGTTGAAGAGCATTGAGGATCCAAAATCTATGTTAATGTTTGTTGATAAAAACACTATATTCCGTTTGACTGTGTGTGTTCAGTAAAACATAAATCTTCCTTTTTTGCGGGGTGGGTGGAGGTGGGAGGGCTGTTTATTTGGTTTTTGTTCTGAAACTTACCAATACCACACTGGAAACATCTAACACAGTCTTCAAAATCTGCAAAGAAGAACAAGTAAAATTGTTGCAAAGTGGTCAATGATCAAACTAATAATAATAAATATAATAACTATGTGGCAAAAGTCGAAAATAAAACAATTGCCAATACATTAATTATTTAACGACAAACAACAGTCGACAAATCACTTCTCGGAAAACATAGTTCCCAAAGAATGTAATACAAACACCATGTAAAATTGAGTGATCGCAATTGCTCCTTCCAGATCCAACATTAATAACCGTCATACTAGTAAATAAAGAACAGATTAGAGCATGCGACATTGATGTTTCTTTACACAATTAAATAAGCATCTTTACACAATTAAATAGCCCCGATTGAAAATAAATTAAAGTGATTGAATTGCCGATGCAGTTTGTTAATTTATTGAAAAAAAATCATCAATTTAGTTATCAGTCATATCAGAACTGACGATATGATCCAATACAATTGTTTCTAACATTTTCTGCTGATAGCAAGTTTGGACAGTTTTTTCCCATTTGATGAATGTCAGCCTTAAATCATTTATTTTTTCTCAAAAAGGTCTCTCCGTTTTGAATACCCCTTGGTCATGTTGGTGTTCGGTGTATTTTTTATTTTACTTCTTTTTAAATTCAGTAGTCAGTACTTCTGTACTAACCTGATATCTTATATGAAAAGGAGAAGCAGTATGATTGTCAATGAGACAACTGTCCACAAGAGACCAAAATGACACAGTCATGAACATGATGAACAGCCATAGGTCACCATACGGACTTCAACAATGAGCAAAGTCCATATCGCATAGTCAGCTATACAAGGCCCCGATATGACAATGTAAAACAATTCAAACGAGAAAACTAACGGCCTTATATACACAAGAAAATTAACGAAAAACAAATATGTAACACATAAACAAACGACCACCACTGATTTACAGGCTCCTGACTTTGGACAGGCACATACATAAACATTCTGTTTCATTCAGAAGTAATAAAGAAACCGAGGTGAGAATTCCCTGTAGAGACTACTTTAGATGAATTGGGCTATTTTTAGGTCCCTGTTGTTTATGTTCTCGGCAAGAGATGTCAGCGATAACGCATTAACACACATCAGTAAAAGAAAACAGGACAGACCTTCAAATATTCGCCTTTGTAGTATTTACTAATATAAAATATGAAAATTCCAAAGAAATGAAAATTTCTAAACTTACGACTGAAAAATAATCCACATTCAGACAGGTCATAGGGATGTAAGGAACTTCTATTCGCTGGCCAATCAAAATACGAATCTTTTCTGCTCTGTAATGACTCATAATTAGGATATTTCAATGGTGGTGGTCTTGACGCACGGTGTGCGATGGAATCTGTACTTAGTTTTTCGTCGGGATATGTGTTTGGTATATTCTGTTCAAACGTGTCTGGTAATCTAGATCTCTGTAATATCGGTGGAGATGGTAAATATGATACTGTATCTTGATAATGACTGTTATCTCTAGAAAGTTGCCTCTGATCGTCAGACATTAGGGAGAGGTTATTGAAATTATGGCTGAAATTTGTCTCACCGTCAATTGATAACTGCCGTTCTAAAAATGATGTTCTAGTTGGTGTCCTACCATTTAAAGAACCTATGGATGGTCGGGGCATATTGCTTGAAATGGAGTCAGAACATGGATTGCATGACAAGGTATGTTGCCTTCCATGACCACTATCAGAAAGTCGATATCCATCAGCAAAATAATTAACTGAGCTATTCGAGCTTGGATATTGATGATCTCCGGATTGGCCTCCCATCACTGACTTCGAAGATGACACATGATTTGTCATATTTGAAGTTGATCTTTTTGACTTTTGACTAGGACAGGTTGATGTGAAATTATTCGATACGCTTCCCTCAATATTCGACGGAAATTGTTCAGTATTTTTAGATGTAGAGACCAACAAGCAATTGAAGCTATCTTCATATCTTGCGTCGGTACACATGATTTCCTCACAGGTAATATCCCCATTAGATACATCTGCATGACTGCCTTCTGTTCTTCCTGAAAACAATGTTCATTGTCAGATTTCAATTTAAGTATCATAATAGGAGATAAAGGTAGCTGTTTAACAATCATCGAGTCTTTAGATTAAAAGTAAGGATAACATATTTGTAAATCAGAAGTCAAAATATTTATTTTGCAGTTTAGAATTGCGTGCAAGCAACAGGTTTGCATCTTTGAACTGCTTAATGCAAATGTATAAAATGATATTCAAAAACAGTAATTTTTGAGAGACTGATATCTAATGGACATCTGAAAAAATCTTTTTTTGATTAATGTACTGTTTTATTTTCGAATTGCAGGGCCCAAAATGTGGCCTAACCAAATGTTTCCTGTCACCAAATACTATCCACGATTTGCAATTGACATTTTCAAAAAAAAACATGAAAAAAATAGTTGCCAGCCATTGTCAATGTCCCTTAATTAGGACAAGTGCATAAATATTTGGATTATTTGAATATGTTTGACCATTCAGCCTTGCTACATACCAGATCAAAACCCTTTAATTTAGAATTACAATTGATTTTGTATTTTGATCTAATTCTTTTTTCTTATAATTGAACTATTGTCTTTTAAATTTGTAAACGTGTTGTTATGCCTGACTGAACAAGAAAAGTAACAGATACTATTGCAATATTGGTGACAAGATTTCAAAAATAAAAGTTGATTTTAAAGAGCCTCCGATACTTTTAATACCAACAAAACTATATAAAGTAGTTATCAGATAAAAAATCTTCAGATAAAAAATTTCTTCAAGTTTTATATTTATACTCAATTATATTTAAGTTATAAAGTAGAAAGTGTCTCAGTTTTTTTCCCTTGATGAAACAGAACTTTTCTCTTGTTGTCGGAAAAAAAGAATTGAAAATATATTTCAGGATTTTATATCATGTCATAAGATAATACAACTGACAGTGCGTATCAATACTCATGATAGTCTAGTTTCTTGGTTATCTAGAGTAAACTTTATAGAAAAGTTTCAATGATACTACAATGATATAAATGATAACAAAAACATTTTAATATTGATAATGCAGTTGACTCTTTAAAAATAAAGTTGATAAAATATGTTGATTATAAATTTAAAATTGTCCCAGCACAACACCAAATCTTTACTCTAATGTATGCATATGTTTCCTAGCATCCCAATCTATTCACCTCATAATGTTAAGAGAGGTATGTTACCTTATTTAGCGCTACATTTAAACAGTAATGCGTCTTTCTGAAGGTATCATTTAAATATAAATTCTCAATAGTCCATAGAAAGTCCGAAGAAACCCGGATAGATGGAAAGGTGTACAAGTTACAATCGTTTTCTAAGAAATTGTTTGTTTGTTTTCGCCATTTATTATTGAAATGAATTATGTCTAATGGTTCTGGTTTTTGCCTTCAAGTAGATAAATTTTCATCACCGTTTTGGACGAATAATTAAAAAAATCATTGCCATGTAAATAATAACATTTGAAAGTGTAAAATAGGTGTTTTAGCCAATTACTTATAAAAATGATAGCTAGTGATATATAAAATGTTTAGCCTAATTAAACAGTTAAATACAGTTATGATTAATAAAATCTTAAAGATTATGCAGATCGATATACCGTGCACTGACAATTTTATGTATCGATATATGCATATATCTGCCCTGAGTGAAGCAACTAAACAAAGAAAGGATTCCTTATTTTAAGGGTGAATTACGGATTTGGCAACAGACTTTATCGTGAAAAAAAATCTCACATACCATCAGTTGCAATTGAATTTCTGCTTCCTGGTAAATTCGCTGGATCTGATTTCTTTTCTAGAATATGTAGACAGTTTGGAGAATACTTTTGATGAATATCTGCTGGGTTGCTATCAGCCCTCCAGCCTTTCAAGCGAAGTCCGCAAGAATAACAAACCAGCTCATCACCATTTCCTTCGAAAAAGAACCCGTCTTCTGCCAATCTTATAAGACTTATTCCATGTACTGGAAAATTGTACAATGTTGAAAGTCGCATAAGTTCATTGTTCATTCTGCTTTCTGACAGTGATCCCGAACTTTCTTTATCTAAAATGTTATTTAGTGTCATTCGACTAACTGGATATGAAGTTATATCTTGGAATACTTTTATGGTTTTAAGCTCGAGTAGAGACTGGAGGATACGTTGATCCTTCTTTGTCTTCGTAATTGATGGTTTTTTGTATAATAGTGAAAGTAATTTCTCCGATAATTCGTTTGTCTTGTTTATATTATCATTTCGTATTAAGCTTTCGTACGCCAAAACACAAATTAAAGAAAACATATAGATCAAAGAGTTACTTACACAGTTGGGTATTTGATTTTGCTTCGTTTTGGAAGTGATTTCAATAACGTGATGTCCGCCTCCCGGATCATCAGTTTGCTGTAGTGTAAAAGGGAGTAAGGATCCGTTTCTTTTTCGTTGGATAAAACCCTGATTTAATGTCAAATGTGTGTGTAAATTATCTGCGGGTATATCACATAATATGTACCACTGTAAAGTTTTACTAGTTTTTATCTTATGAACACAAGACGGATGCATACTAGTATGTTTGTCGTTAGAATTCAAAAGTGCATTCAGAGACGAATCTGTATGAACATTTCCATTATTCCCAAAGTTACATGCAATCGATTTACCGGTAAGGGTAATAAATCTAGAATTTCGTGCAGCAAATTTCTTCAATGTCTGAATCCAATTACTTGAATAACTGGTTCGGAAATCCTGAACGAACTTTGGCTTTTTTGTATTGCATAAACTCACATTTATTTCTGTATTATGAATATCTTCCTTTTTTCTCAAATTTGAAAATGTTGTAAAACATTTGTTTGTTTCATTGACACTTTTAAAATTATGAAGGTTTTGCCACTTAATGTCAACTTTGTTAAATTTAGAATCATGTACTGCAAACAGAATATGCAGATGGTCAACTGCATAGAAACAGACATATCCGACTATATGCGTTTGCCGATTTAAAGATTTCCAAATGCAAACAAATCCTTTGTCATTCCAAATGGATGCAATTTGAAAATAATCACTCACGTATGATGGTAAACTGTGGTAAAAATTCTCAACATTTGTGGTCACAAGATTTAAGTTTCCAACCAAAGAGCAATTTGAAAACAGTTTCCGATAATCTAGCAGATCTGTACAATTCTTGCATTTAACCGGTCTAAATAACTTTCTCGCTTTGATCATCATGTGTTTGTCTTGTGTTTTTTGTTCTCGATAATTTTGCAAAGAAAATTTCATCTTCTATGAAATGTAAGAATTACCGCAAAACATTTTGCCTGCTATTAACTACAACTGGTTTTATCACTGTTTAATATCAACTTGTGGTAGTACTAGCTAGTATTTTATTAAATGTCAAACAAACTTATCATTCAACGAATTGAATATAGTGTAATTTCTATTTAAATACTTTGAAAATTCCTGTTCTATATTTAGATCTAAATTTTCCATATCTTTATTAAGATTAAACGAGTTTGTCAATACTTTTGTGTTTTGTTAATTTGGTATAATTTTACAATGGCTACCAAGAAGAGAGCACCGTGGAGTGTTTATACATAAATCTGTCTTTGAGTTTGCAAATGTTCGCCACATTTCGAAAGCCATTTTCGCAATTAAATCTATCTGCGTTCAACAATATACAATATATATTCTTATATATGTCGAATAACACGAGAATTGATGAATACATTGAAGTATTTTTATATTGTTTTCTTTGTTTTCTTTAACGTGAAAGGAAATAATAAATGAAACCATTGTAGTTCAGAGATACATGTACATAACTGTATATTTGATCTTAAAAATTGCATAACTACAGGTGATATATAATACTATATATGATTTGACATACTTCCAATCTGAAAATTTTCATATATCATGTGGAAAGATTGTACATGCAATGCACATATTACATAATAGTTATGCTATATAATGTATATATAATAGCAGGGTATGTTTAACCTTTACGTCATGGTGTACAATGTACATGTATCTAGTCAAGATATTTCCATATGTTTTTGTATTTGGCTATGTGTGATAATAATTCGGTATTTCCTTGTTATTGTTTTTTTTTGTCATTATTTTTTTTTTTTATATCTGCACATTTTCTTTAATTTTTTTTTTTTTTAAATGAAATGTCTTTTCATTCTATTTTGTCACTTAATCTTAATTCACTAAATATATAAATGCACTACATATAACTTTTATAGAGAAAAATATTTTGACTCCATGAAAATCAATTCGGAGTGGAAAGATACTGCTACATATGTAAAAATGACATGCTAAAACTTAAAATATTACTAAACCTCACATCTCAGTCAAATTAAAGATGCAGTTTCCTTTATAGGACAGTCATTAGAACTGAAGACAGGAGACCCAAAAACAATAATTTGAACTGCTACATTTTGTATTTTAATATTGTATTGTTTATTTTTGTAAATATGTTATGTTTGTCACAGATTTTGATTTGATTTATATGGCAATAAAAATATTTGATTTTGATATTACACAAAGCATTATACACAGCAGACATAAATGATAGGTCAATCAAATACTATAGATATCAAAATGTTTGCAAAATTAAATGGTAAAGGTATTAAGAAACCTTCTTATCTGAGGTCGTCAAAATTGACATACAGAAAACTGACGTAAAAATATTGCTTTGAACTTGTAAAACAATTCCATATTAAATTATGGAACGATACACCAAAACATTTTCAAAATCGAAAGGAAGTCGACAATCACTAATATCAACAAATTTACAAAGCATTTTGCAATTATCTCTCTCATACTACAGCTAGCGTACAAAAATCCATAAAACCTGATATTTGAGGGTCATTAACTTTTGAATGACAAATCGAAATTTTTCTAAAATTCATAATGAGCTAAATTTTTACCAAATCAAATACTGTTGTTAGCATTTAAGTAAAACTACACAATGATGTCTAAATTCCAGTACAAAATGTAAACAAAGTATACAATGAATTTGTATTTGAAAGTTAAAGTCCAATCATGACAAGCTCATATATACATTACTCAATTGACACACCTACTGAATATATATATATATATATATATATATATATATATATATATATATATATATATATATATATATATATATATATATATAATGCATTTACAGCTGTAAATTAATTCAAAGTCAAAGTCATAGTATACTGACTATATATATTGCATTTAGAGCTGTAATTTATTTCAAAGTCAACGTCAAAGTCAAAGAAAGATTTTACAATTCTTTATGTCAATAAGTGAGATTTTTTTTTTTTTTTTTATTGTTGATTATTTTGAAATTCCCAAGGCAATATAATATTGACACTACATAATCTAAATTTTGCATATTACATGACACAAGTCTTTTTGATAATTGCTTTGAACCTACAATATAGGTATTATAATACTAGAAGGTCAATTTAAATATTAAAATTTGGAAATTATCAATGCATTTCTATTAGTATTGTACACAATCAATGAACGGTTCGTTGTTTTCTTGTGAATTCTCTTCGTGTGAAATAAAGGCGCTTAGTATGCGACCAAAAATAAATATGATATATAATAGTATTGATTCTTTGCAACTACAATATAAGTATAATAGAAGGTCAATTTAAACATGCAATATCATGCAAGTATTATTTTTAATGTTTATCTGGTTCATTAAGGCTTTGTAATGTACAGGTAAACAAAAAATACATGTAAAATAAAGCTGAGATATGACAACATTGATTATTTTCTGATTTTTGGATCATTGACAATTGTCAACTTTGAATACCACTTTTGCAGCTATTATGTATCGAGTAGAGAAAATACGTCTAATTTGATATGAAGACAAAGCATGCACTTGAGTAGGGTTGTTTTCATTCTGCATAATGATCTCAAAGAAATAGAGACACAAAGGATAAAACAAGGATAAAAAAATCCTTAGTTAAACGAAAATCAGACAGTAGGACTACAACAGAAAAACAATACGAACTGACAAATACATGTAGCAGTCCACAAAACACTTTGCTCAAAAGATTGAGCTCCATAACAGAGATCCTGTAAAACTAAGAATCAGCACTTCCTGCATCACAAATTGGGCCTGAAAGTAAAAACATGAGATTGCGATCGCTAAACGGTACATTTAAAAAAAAATAGTAACTCAATGTCTTGTTATAACTATTTCGAAACTGATAAACTCATATTTTTTTTTTGACATTTTTTATCTTTGCTTCGATTTAAGGATATGGAAAGAGCTGATATGGAGGTTATTCTAAAGATGTTTATGGATCCTCAATGCTCTTCAACTTTGTACTTGTTTGGCTTTATAAATATTCTGATATGAGCGTCACTGATGAGTCTTATGTAGACGAAACGCGCGTCTGGCGTACAAAATTATAATCCTGGTACCTTTGATAACTATTATTGATTTGTAAACTTTGCCAATTCTTGCAATAAACATAAAGTTTACTTTGTACAATGCACATTATGATATTTAAAAACAAAAAATAACTAAGCTTCAAGAAAAGACCGGAAGCTAGGCTTTCTCAACACACGAACTAAGCTTAGAATATATCTGAGGAATTAATGCTCTATTTACTAAATTTTATCATCAGTATAAAGACATTATTCGTAAATATAGCTCAACATGCAGACTTTTAATACGTTCAGGTATTTCACATCCCATTTTTTATGGTAATATTCTTTATAAAGCACAAAGGTGTCAGTATTCACCTCAGAAACTTACAAAACCTTTGAATAGACTTATTCAGAAGGGATATAATTACGATACTGTTGTCAAGTCATTAAAGATTGCATATTTTGGCGTTAATATTGAGTCATTGATAAGGTCTTTGCATCGGAACTAAACACATTTATTCTAAAAACAGTTGTTGGCATGACACGGGTTATGTTCTTCTCATATATGTTATGATGGTATGATACTAAACCCCTAACGGGAAGGATTGTGCCTGATGTTCATATGATGAAATCATAATCTTTCAGTCAGTTTAGTTGAAGTCTTGAGCTGGCATGTCAGTTAACTGCTAGTAGTCTGTTGTTATTTGTGTATTATTGTCATTTTGTTTATTTTCTTTGGTTACATCTTCTGACATCAGACTCGGATTTCTCTTGAACTGAATTTTAATGTGCGTATTGTTATGCGTTTACTTTACTACATTGGTTAGAGGTATAGGGGGAGGGTTGAGATCTCACAAACATGTTTAACCCCGCCGCATTTTTGCACCTGTCCCAAGTCAGGAGCCTCTGGCCTTTGTTAGTCTTGTATTATTTTAATTTTAGTTTCTTGTGTACAATTTGGAAATTAGTATGGCGTTCATTATCACTGGACTAGTATATATTTGTTTAGGGGCCAGCTGAAGGACGCCTCCGGTGCGGGAATTTCTCGCTACATTGAAGACCTGTTGGTGACCCTCTGCTGTTGTTTTTTATTTGGGCGGGTTGTTGTCTCTTTGACACATTCCCCATTTCCATTCTCAATTTTATCTATTACTGTAAATGTTATAGCTGAGAATCGTTAAATAATTGAGCCGTTATGATTATTCGGTTGAACTTGTACATGAATTCAGATCACCAATATACTTATATTTAATCATTTTAAATGAAAATTTTCAGCTTAGTACATAGTTTAAAAATAGAACTTTATCACTGTATAATATAACACTTTATTTTCACATTGCCTATATATATTTATATAGATATTTAGATAGATAGATAGATAGATAGATAATATATTTATCAGTTTTCAATGCTTTTTAAAATAAAAACGAAAGAATAAAATCAATAGACTATGTAAATTATCAGTAAAGGTATAAATTAATACTATTGCAAATATATATAGTTCTCCTATGTGGGTTTGAAACATATACAAACACTTTTATTTTCAATTTCTACAATGAAATTGCATTAATTTCACAAAATTAAAATAATGACATAAGATAATTACAACTGTGGTTAAAAATTAGAAATATGAAAAAATACTCGGCTAGAATTTTACGAACACTTATAAAGGAGTAGGTCCGGTAAATACCGATTTTGGCCTCAAATTTCAGGTTAATCAGACGAAAGATTTTGACCACTTTTTAAACACTTAAGTGTCTATTTTATTTGAATTAATTAGTTTATGTGAAAGATTTTAACAGATTTAGTCATTAAAAACTATCCGATTCAAGCTCAAATATGAAAAATCTACCTAATATGCCGAAAAATGTCACTTTTCAGATGTTTTTTGGTAAAAATGAAAGTGGCCGCATCCGTGTTCATCCTCAACCTTTATATATGTTATGTATTATCATAAAATACAACTTACATTTCAATATTAAGGATGAACACGAATGCGGCCACTTTCGTTTTTACACGAAAACCCCGAGGTCCGTCTAAAATTTAACTAAAATGCTAGAATTATGAGGATTTCAGTAATTTAGCATGACTTAATGGTGCTAATACCGGATATATGTGCATTGCATTGTCAAAACAGCCCATATGTATGTAGCAGAAGCATTCTACTGTCCAATAAATAACTAAAGGTTTACATTTTAACAATTTTGTAAAACTGCTATATTTTGGGGCCAAAAAGGGGTCTTCCTGAACCTACTCCTTTGGGATTGCCAAAACAAGTGTTTCCGTTTGTTTCTAATCGGTCAATTTATAGTGTTAACACTTGTTAGATATTGAAGCATTGTTTTCCGTTTTGAATATCTGGTTTGATGATAAGAAAACTGAGATTTGACATTTCTTGTTTCCCTACACTTTTCTTAGTAAAGAATATATAAGAATCTAACAATTTAAGTGGCAATCTGCAGTTTTGTTGGGTTTTTTTTCTTTCCAAATTTCTGTGATATACAGGTTTACAAAAAGGGTACGAATAAAAGTGGCATTGATTTCAAGTAATTGCTGGCTTTTTGTGGTTTTTGGAGGACGATAAATTTGCCTTACGGTGTAGCCATTTTAATCTGCATACTTCTTAATAATAAAAAAATACTTAAGTAGCCCACTAGATGCTTTTTTTCTTCCTTCTTTTTGTCGTTTTTTAACGCATAGGTTATAATAAAATAGCCTTTCAGGACTTTTTACTTATGACACATCTGGTCAGAATGGAAACGTTACATTTTATGCTTTGTGTAGAGAATGGAACAATTTCTGCACGATCAAAAAATATCTCAACAACTCTCTAGTTGAATAATATGTGCATGTATATTCATGTTTCGAATACAACCAAAAGGTTTACTTGGATAAATAAATATAGTCATCGCTTGACCTTTCCAATTTGGGACCAATGATTTGTCAATAAGTTGATTTGGATGAATAGATCCTCATTACTGTAACCAAATATTGAACGGGCTACTCAAGTTAGACAAATTTCGGCATTTTATGCGTCTAGCAAACAATAACAGAATGTCAATGCTGGAACAATAATAGTTCTCCAGAATGGAGAGTCGTGTAGTGTTCTGGCCTTCTTAGTTTACGCTTAAATTACAATTCCTAAAAGGAATTCACTTATTTTCTAAGAAATCATAAGCTTTTAAAAAAAGTTATGTATTCAAATCCAAATGAAAGACATGAACCGTTTGTGTATGAAAAAAATTTAAGAAATGAAAAATTTAAATACATTTTATTTTCACATGAACATTTACAAACAAACATTTTCATTTCCACCCCTTTTACAAAAGTTTGTCGCATTCACTAAAGATAAAGAGTATCATATTTCACTGATATTATGAACAAAACAAAAAGATTGAATGTGTAATCTTTATTTCACAACAAAACAAATGTGGACACTGCGAACTAGACTTTCTAAAGATTATGAGTTATAAATAAACTTTTAGCATACTTTATTAGTATTATATTATGTAACTTTTTGATTATGAATTATCTCTTCCCTATATGCATTTTCGAATTCTTTTTTAAAAGTATTTAACGATCTCGGTCACACCTATTGATTTTTAGTTTAAACATATTTATTTCATAGTGGATTTGACAACACGTTTTTCAATTTATATTAATGTATTTCCACTTTGCGGGTGCGAGTGCTGCCTTGTAGCGGCATCAGCCTGCTCTTTTTCGAAAACTACAAGGATGTCTTTAACGTGCAAGAGCTATCATGGCTCTCTCTTAACACGGGTCGTCCATTTATCGTTCCCTTTTTACGGACTATCATCGTTTCCTCAAAACCATACTCTCGCAAATGGTGTCCAAAATTCGGTCCATGAAATTTTCATCCCGGAACGAAAATTGAACCAGGAACCTTTGTATTAATCGTCTGATGCACTAACCACAACACCACGGCTCTCTTTAATGGGTTTTTTTTTTCAAACTTCCCCTTAAATTAGTGCATATGATGATTGCGTGATAGACGATATATTTTAAAATAAACAAACGAAATCTGTTAAGATAGCAAGTACATATAGGATGTAAAAAATACCCCTTTCTCTCCAAATTACATTACTTGAGTGTGAGAAGTAGTTCAACAACATCTTCGACTTCTGAACACTTAACTCTGTATGTTCATAGCCATACTTGTCTTATGCATTATATGTTTGCTATGTTGCGTTTTAACTGTGAAGACAAGAAGGATTTTCATACAATACAAGTGTTGGCTTGCAAAATAATGAGATAATGTAACACATGTTTTATAATTGAACAACTTATCATTACTCAATATCTAATTCTGCATAGTTTATCAATAAAAAGAACAAAATAATTTTAAGCTAGCGAAGTAATGCAAACAGCGTCGTCACTATGGAGACGCAACGTTGCTTATTAATATTCATGAGCATTACAAGGTTATTTCCCCCTGAAATAATGCCTTAACATACATATACTTGTTTCTGAAGAAAATTCTTTAATTTGTCCACATTTAGAAGAAGTTTACTTTTTTTAATTGCTTACTTCCAGGAAGCGATTCACCGACATATTTTCTGTATGCAAGTGACCTTTGCGTGAACCTTCTCATAAAAATCCGGTTATCACAATACGCATGGATCTGTCATTGAATTAAACTATTATATGATTGTACATGTTATACACGTGTTCTATATAATGCTTCTTTGTTGATTGTTTACTATAGGTTGCATTTCTGTAAATATTGACAATGCAATTTCCCAT
Source organism: Mytilus edulis (assembly GCA_019925275.1). Classification (NCBI taxonomy): domain Eukaryota; kingdom Metazoa; phylum Mollusca; class Bivalvia; order Mytilida; family Mytilidae; genus Mytilus; species Mytilus edulis. The sequence goes on from CM034357.1 coordinate 33,049,573, forward strand.
AGGAACTCCTTTTACGGCTAAAACTGTACCACTTTTACTATGAAGTTTTGAAAAAAATCTTATCCTAGAATTGAAAGTTCATATGCACCACAATTGTTTTCAAAGGTCAAAATATAGGGCTGTGCGGCATATTTTCAACGTTTATATGCCCTGAACTTCTCAGAGTTTAAACTTACACTAATTTTCTTAACTACCCCTACCTCGAATGAAAGGTTACCACAGATTTCAATGTAAACAGTATGCACGTGTTTATTTACTGGTAACATTCCCATGTTCTGTCTCTGCGATATGGAACACAGAGAGCATAACTGGGAACCAGTATGTAAACAAAATGAATTTTCTATGAATATTCAATTACTCCCCAAAAGAGGCGTGTTTTGAGAAACAGCTGTATTTACAAAGTGCAACCTATACAGACATTTATTCAAATAGAAAACTCTCTAAATTCAGTTTTTCTCACATTAATACTCATTTATCAGAATTAAAGTCTTAAAGAAATCACTGTGTATACTCTAAGTTTTTCTTTACTATACATTTTATACCCCCTCCCCTGTTTCAATTTTTTAAAGAATTTGAAAACAAGACTTTAATTATTGCCAGCTTACCCTAATTGCATATTTTCTGATAAAAAATGCCTAGAACCTGTTAAAAACTGTTTTGATAACATATTGAAAGCATAACAGAATATCATAAATGTAATGTTTAGCAGTCAATCATTACAACATTCAAGATTATATAAAGTATCCAATCCAGCCTCTATCTCCAGTCCACATCTTACTGTATGCCTATTTGTCAATTAAAGAACACATTTTCTGCCTCAAATGGTCAATTTAGAATTCTTGTCACAACAGTATCATCTTTAACCATATATCTGACACAATTTAGCTACTATATATACTAGAAGTGTTCAAACAAAGCCATATTTGCAATAGTTGTATGTATGCAGATACCAGTCTGAGATATAAATTCACTTAAAATGTTGTAGAGATGACTGCTAACATTTGATTTTTGCATAACTTCCAAGCATAGTTATTGTTTTCTATATCAAGAACTTTAAAATCATAAAATCATAGCATTTACAAGTTAAATTATTTGTTTTATGACCCAGGGGGTAGGCAATTTTCTATGTTTCTTGCCCCTGGGCCCTCAAATTTCCTAAATAATTCTGCTGTTTCTAGCAATTTGGAATATTCAGTACATATTCAGGATAGAACACACTATTGTAAGTTTTCTTGAGATATTTTTGTTTTTCTAGCTTGTATTTATTATGCCGTGGTGACAAAAAAACAGATTTAGGTGTTGCGGCTTACTTTTGGGTTATCGAAAGGACACAAATACCCCATAAATAATATTGGGGAAGGATCTATGAGTTTCAATGACTGCGAAGAGTAAATATAAGCACTTCTTAACAATTTAATAGCAAATTAATATTTTTTAATTGGTTATTCCAGGACGTTTACGAATATTCTATGCATACCTTGTAAACTTTCATTATCCGGTCATCAAATTAAGCATGGATTCTGTCATTGAATTTAAAATATTATATAATTTCTTTTGGGTTATCAACTGTTGATATATAATTGGTTTTTGTTGATTGTTTACTATAGGTTGCATTTCTGTAAATATTGACAATGCAATTTCCCATAGGAACTCCTTTTACGGCTAAAACTGTACCACTTTTACTATGAAGTTTTGAAAAAAATCTTATCCTAGAATTGAAAGTTCATATGCACCACAATTGTTTTCAAAGGTCAAAATATAGGGCTGTGCGGCATATTTTCAACGTTTATATGCCCTGAACTTCTCAGAGTTTAAACTTACACTAATTTTCTTAACTACCCCTACCTCGAATGAAAGGTTACCACAGATTTCAATGTAAACAGTATGCACGTGTTTATTTACTGGTAACATTCCCATGTTCTGTCTCTGCGATATGGAACACAGAGAGCATAACTGGGAACCAGTATGTAAACAAAATGAATTTTCTATGAATATTCAATTACTCCCCAAAAGAGGCGTGTTTTGAGAAACAGCTGTATTTACAAAGTGCAACCTATACAGACATTTATTCAAATAGAAAACTCTCTAAATTCAGTTTTTCTCACATTAATACTCATTTATCAGAATTAAAGTCTTAAAGAAATCACTGTGTATACTCTAAGTTTTTCTTTACTATACATTTTATACCCCCTCCCCTGTTTCAATTTTTTAAAGAATTTGAAAACAAGACTTTAATTATTGCCAGCTTACCCTAATTGCATATTTTCTGATAAAAAATGCCTAGAACCTGTTAAAAACTGTTTTGATAACATATTGAAAGCATAACAGAATATCATAAATGTAATGTTTAGCAGTCAATCATTACAACATTCAAGATTATATAAAGTATCCAATCCAGCCTCTATCTCCAGTCCACATCTTACTGTATGCCTATTTGTCAATTAAAGAACACATTTTCTGCCTCAAATGGTCAATTTAGAATTCTTGTCACAACAGTATCATCTTTAACCATATATCTGACACATTTTAGCTACTATATATACTAGAAGTGTTCAAACAAAGCCATATTTGCAATAGTTGTATGTATGCAGATACCAGTCTGAGATATAAATTCACTTAAAATGTTGTAGAGATGACTGCTAACATTTGATTTTTGCATAACTTCCAAGCATAGTTATTGTTTTCTATATCAAGAACTTTAAAATCATAAAATCATAGCATTTACAAGTTAAATTATTTGTTTTATGACCCAGGGGGTAGGCAATTTTCTATGTTTCTTGCCCCTGGGCCCTCAAATTTCCTAAATAATTCTGCTGTTTCTAGCAATTTGGAATATTCAGTACATATTCAGGATAGAACACACTATTGTAAGTTTTCTTGAGATATTTTTGTTTTTCTAGCTTGTATTTATTATGCCGTGGTGACAAAAAAACAGATTTAGGTGTTGCGGCTTACTTTTGGGTTATCGAAAGGACACAAATACCCCATAAATAATATTGGGGAAGGATCTATGAGTTTCAATGACTGCGAAGAGTAAATATAAGCACTTCTTAACAATTTAACTTACAAATATGCAAATATTATGATTTAATTTGGTATCCAGGACTTTAAGTAAACTATGCATACTGTAAACTGTGAATTTATGCTGAGTCATCATATTTAAGGCCCAGGATTCTATCAATCTTCATTTAAAATATTTATAAAACTTCTTATTTGAGTTAATTTCTTTAAAATCTGTGAAATAAAGCAAATTTGGTTAAATTCTAATGATTCCCGTTTCAATTAGGTATGCATGTTCATGTAAATGTATTGAGACAATTACAAATTTCCAAGGAACTCCTTTTCAGGTAATAACATCTGTACCACTTTACTATGAAGTTTGAAAAAATATTATCCTAGAATTGAAAGTTCATATGCACCACAATTTTTTTCAAAGGTCAAAATATAGGGCTGTGCGGCATATTTTCAACGTTTATATGCCCTGAACTTCTCGGAGTTTAAACTTACACTAATTTTCTTAACTACCCCTACCTCGAATGAAAGGTTACCACAGATTTCAATGTAAACAGTATGCACGTGTTTATTTACTGGTAACATTCCCATGTTCTGTCTCTGCGATATGGAACACAGAGAGCATAACTGGGAACCAGTATGTAAACAAAATGAATTTTCTATGAATATTCAATTACTCCCCAAAAGAGGCGTGTTTTGAGAAACAGCTGTATTTACAAAGTGCAACCTATACAGACATTTATTCAAATAGAAAACTCTCTAAATTCAGTTTTTCTCACATTAATACTCATTTATCAGAATTAAAGTCTTAAAGAAATCACTGTGTATACTCTAAGTTTTTCTTTACTATACATTTTATACCCCTCCCCTGTTTCAATTTTTTAAAGAATTTGAAAACAAGACTTTAATTATTGCCAGCTTACCCTAATTGCATATTTTTTTGATAAAAAATGCCTAGAACCTGTTAAAAACTGTTTTGATAACATATTGAAAGCATAACAGAATATCATAAATGTAATGTTTAGCAGTCAATCATTACAACATTCAAGATTATATAAAGTATCCAATCCAGCCTCTATCTCCAGTCCACATCTTACTGTATGCCTATTTGTCAATTAAAGAACACATTTTCTGCCTCAAATGGTCAATTTAGAATTCTTGTCACAACAGTATCATCTTTAACCATATATCTGACACATTTTAGCTACTATATATACTAGAAGTGTTCAAACAAAGCCATATTTGCAATAGTTGTATGTATGCAGATACCAGTCTGAGATATAAATTCACTTAAAATGTTGTAGAGATGACTGCTAACATTTGATTTTTGCATAACTTCCAAGCATAGTTATTGTTTTCTATATCAAGAACTTTAAATCATAAAATCATAGCATTTACAAGTTAAATTATTTGTTTTATGACCCAGGGGGTAGGCAATTTTCTATGTTTCTTGCCCCTGGGCCCTCAAATTTCCTAAATAATTCTGCTGTTTCTAGCAATTTGGAATATTCAGTACATATTCAGGATAGAACACACTATTGTAAGTTTTCTTGAGATATTTTTGTTTTTCTAGCTTGTATTTATTATGCCGTGGTGACAAAAAAACAGATTTAGGTGTTGCGGCTTACTTTTGGGTTATCGAAAGGACACAAATACCCCATAAATAATATTGGGGAAGGATCTATGAGTTTCAATGACTGCGAAGAGTAAATATAAGCACTTCTTAACAATTTAACTTACAAATATGCAAATATTATGATTTAATTTGGTATCCAGGACTTTAAGTAAACTATGCATACTGTAAACTGTGAATTTATGCTGAGTCATCATATTTAAGGCCCAGGATTCTATCAATCTTCATTTAAAATATTTATAAAACTTCTTATTTGAGTTAATTTCTTTAAAATCTGTGAAATAAAGCAAATTTGGTTAAATTCCACTACACGAAATCCCGGATTTGAAGAGGTATGCAAATGTTATGTAAATGTATTCAGAGACCGACATTTACATATATTTACAAACCGCTGCATTTACTTTATCTTGTCTTTACATGTAGTAAATATCAACATTTCTTGTGCTATACCCTCCTATAGGCGGTTATGAGAGACCGCGGTTTATAAAATATATTAACACCTAATCAAACCATTTTAAAGTTTAGAATTTGCATACATTTATAACCATCTCAAAACTTTCGCAAACTTATGTATTTGTATACCTCTGCAAATGGAAATCTTTGTCATGTATTTTTCTATGATGTAAATTTATCCGCAAATGTGTTTCTTTGTCTAGGTAGCAAAGCATCATCATTCAAATAATTTTATAGGGGTTATAAAGTGTAAGGTGCATCTACATTTGCCTGGTATGTAAACCAATTGAAAACGAGAACTTTATAGAGGGGTGTAAAGCATCATTTCCTTTAATCTGCAGAGACCTGTCAAATGTATTGTAAAGGAATATTTTTGTTAGTCTTTATAGTCGGCTGAAATGTATGTCAAATCAGAACATATCAAAAGCCTTTGAGCATATTCCTAAATGTATGGTAAATACATAGATTTGCAGACAATTTGTTTAATTAAGAAATGTGGCCAAATGATAATATCAATGACATGTGTAAATATATTGGGCATATATGTAACTTTGAATACATATGCAAAGAAATGATAAAGAAAGATATTTCAGACAGCTAGAAATGTATGTGTAAATATATTGGGCATATGAAACTTTGAATATGTATGCAAAGATATTACAAAGAAAGATATTTAAGACAGCTAGAAATGTATGGTAAATAGTTAAATTTGCTTTTAGTTTGCTGATATATTTGAAAGGTGCAGATTATATGGACAAATATTGCCTTAGCTTTACTGTTTAAGCTATGATATGACACATATAGCTACTTTGAGATTGGTTTTGGCATATTGGTAATATCATTTATTATACATGTATTTCAATAATTTCGTTTTAATAAAAAAAAAAATCGGGTCTACATAAACGGTTCTTGATCTCTTGATGTACTGCGTGAATTTCTTTATCCATCAAAATCTTCTACTCTCGGGAAGTTATTATGGTTCATTCGCGTAGCATAACACGATCGTTTCCTTTGAGTATCTCTTTGAAACTTCTGGAATTGCACGAGTCATAATTCACTTAGAATTTACTTTTTTTTAAAAGAGACATATACTACAATATGTATTATATGTTACTGCAGAGACATTTATACTATTTATATATGTCTCTTATTACTGGTAGAAATAATACACATATACAAATTAAGCCAAAACAATACTAGATAATAACAAATTTAAAATCGGTAGCGTTCGGAAGGTTATCGAGCGATTTATCAAGTTTTTAATAAAAAGTCCAAGTTTCTGAAATGGTCTAGAAATATTCCTTCATCTGTAGTAAAGTTGCCACATAATATTTGACACAAAACACATCTTGAGAGAATGCACACATAATTATATAAACGTTAAATCTATTGAAGAATATTTTCCTTATCCGTTAAGTCCTTTCACGAGATGTTGAACTCCGTGTGCTTCATGAAGCGTCCTCTGCAAAAACTTACTTGTTAAAGTTAAAAATTACAAACAAAGAACCAGTGAGTCACGTGTCATAATTGACACACAATTTACCAATGAAATCAAACAAAATCGATAGATAATATCATTCCATGGACGAGATGTAGCCCTTTCTTCGATCAACGGGGTTTATCAGGAGTTAAGTGTGACAATTATCACCTTTTACAGAAAGATCTGGTCCGAAAAGATCAATAGAAGACAACCGCTAGTATCAATATCCATCAATATAATAAGGCACAAATAATTATCATTTCTTTATGATTTATAAATCGTCTTAAACAATGCTCCCGTTGTCATTTGATTGTGTTGTTTTAAATACGCAAAACTTAAAACAAGTTATCGAACTATCAGTCATTCGAAATCTCATTTACCGCCTATTTTATACTAAAATTTTACAGCGTTCAATTGTACTTTTTTTATACGCCCGTTTATGGGACGTATTATGGTATACCGTTGTCCGTCTGTCCGTCCGTCCGTCGTCAGCATGTCGGACAATAACTAAAAAACGCTTGACCAAATTCGCATGAAAATTTAATATCTATTGACGTTAGCTCCTTTCGTTTTTTTATAAATTTTAGATTTTAAGTTTCTAAAGTTTAAATATATTTAATTTTTATACTTGAACATTTATGTAAAATTTGTATTAAAAAGGAAACTTATTTTAATTATAATTGTTCTGTTAATGTAAAGTTTATCGAGAGCTGTCTCATTGACACTCATACCAAATCTTCTTGCATTTATATCGTACATGTATTTGCAGAATTTTTATTTTTTTATTTATCGACTGAATGAGATAATTTGAATCGTTAAAATTTAGAATTATACATGAAAACAGATGCCTGCGACCCCTGTTGTTTCGATTAGCATGTTTTCTAAAGTTGTACGACTTTGCCCCCCGCAGAGCTATAGAAAAACAGTACATTAACGGGTGTTACACGGACTCTTTTTATATGATACACGGACTCTTTTTAGTTGTTACACGGACACTTTTTATGAATAGAATCACTCGTGCATGATCAGTGAGTTCATGGGCACTTTAACTTTCAATTAGATTTGAACTTTTTGGTTCACCGACTTATTTCCTGTCTTTTTATTGAACAAAATATTTACGTTAGCATCAATATCTTTTTTCAAACATTTCCAGTAAAATACTATTCATATCAGTACACTAAGGGATTAGACATTTAACTTCAAACAAAGGGGGGGGGGGGGGGGGGTGTATGGCTATCTCCTTAAAAAGATATTTTGATCCCAAATTTTATGAGAAAAAAAATATTATGGTCAAGCAGATGACAAATAAATGTTTTTCATGATTCCTAATTTTCCGAATACCGTAAATAGTGCTAATTTAAACAAAACATTTGGGTGATAGCTTTGAATAGTAAATAGTCAATATTCTCAAAATAGAACATACCGCCCCCTTTATGAAGCAAAATGTTCGGTCAATAAATGTTTTCTTCAATATATGGATATGAATAGTATTTTGGACAATGCTGAAAGTAAAGAAATGGTGATACTGACGTGTATATTTCAATAAAAATAAGACAGGAAATAAGTAAATAAAAATCAAATCTTTTAAAAAAGATAAAATCCCTATCAACTCACCAATACACGATTCATCCTATAAACAAAAAGTGTTCATGTAATACACGTCCAAATAAGCAGCAAATCTAGAAGAAAATCATTCAACTTGGGCGGTAAGCTGCGATTGGATCATAATGTAACACGTGTTTATTCCCGATCAACACTTGCAGATCTAGAGACGAGCATGAATTAAAAAAAAAATCAAAGTATATGCCTGAATATAATATTAAGACAAAATCCATTTTTTCATAAACATTTCATTCACTAATGAAGAAGGAAATTCATTCTTTTGATACATTTATATTGTTATCGAATTTATATCAGTGGCGGATCCAGGGCCAAATCCAGGACAAAACAGGGGGAAGGGACCAACTTTATATCCCCATTTAAATGCATTGATCATGCAAAAAAGGGGTGTTCCAACCCCGGGACCCCCATAACTGAATATTAAATTCATGCATTTGGCAACAAACGCGCGATTTTTACGATTTTTTTTAAGGGGGGTGTGGGAATGGCACATCCTGCATTTTTTCATCAAAAAAAAAAAAAAAAAAATCACAGCCTGTTATTTTTTAAATGAATTAGCCCCCTCCTTCCCCGCTTCCCGTTTCATCCATAAAAATCATACGTTATCCTACTTACCACTAAAATATTTCTTTAATATACTACTTTTTTACGAAGTTGCATTTTAAAAAGTTTTAATGTACAACATTCATCTTTTACTTGAAACGGTTCTTTTTTATCAAAATTAATCATTAGATTCCTGATTTTTTTTTCTTGAAAAAAAACTCGATTGAAGGGAAATGAAAAAAAAAGGTGTTTATACTATAACTTACATTTACTGCTTTATGGCTATCTAAATTTCTCAAATGTTTAGTCTTGCAAAATGTATTATTACTTTCTTGAAACGTCGTACAAGTTAGATAAAAAAAACAAAAGTAACAAATGAAACAGGCCGGTAACAACCAGCCGAATAGTTTTTCTGCACTTGTAGTCAGGTCAAGCTCCTCGGCTATCGCCTCGGACCTTGACCTGACTACTCGTGCAGAAAAACTATCCGGCAACGGTTGTTACCGGCCTGTTTTTTTGTTACCTTTGTATTTTATCTAATACATATCCGCGTGGAGTTCACAAATTGCATCGTGTATTTGATCACCTGTTGTGAATTTCAGATAACCCTGTCAAGTTCAGTCAAACTCGTGGTTAAAACTTTCCTTTACATATCAGTAATATTATTTTCCGGGCAGGGTACTCCCCCCTTTTTTATATCATACTCGGAACATTATTGTATACACTTTTTCTGTGGTACTTTCTTTATATTTTAAGGCGGCATGCAATGAAATTTTGGAAAATTTGCTAATTAGTTTGAGAATATTAGGGACATAAATTCATTAGTATGTGCTTCGATTGGCTAATATCTATAACCATGGAAGTATTATAATATAATACTTCCATGCTATAACAAAAACAAGTACTCTAAGACTATATCATTATTGTTAGTGAGAGACCTATCCTTCCATCAACGAACATGTAAAGCGTGTATAAAAATTGTTGAAACTGAGGAACATGTATTGATAGAGGGTCCATTGTAAGATGACCTGCAAACTGATCTTTTTTGTAGAAAAACTTTGTCAGAACATCCTAACTTTAAAAAAAACAATCTAATTTGAAAAATGGTCTATTGTTCTATAGGTAGCCAGTGAATGTGATAAAAGTGGCAAAATCTGCAAATTTATTTTACATATAGAAGACGCTGCTTTTCACGCCGTTAAACTGTTTGTCTTAACTGAAGACATTTTTTAATAAATTTGAAAATTTAGCTGTACATTTATACTTATTCATTATTAATACGACATTTCTGTTTTTTTCACATAGCAAAATTAAACCTGTTTTAAGGACAATATGTTTATGTACTGTAGCGTGTTTTCCATAGTAATTTATAAACAAACATAGAAGCATTTAATGTTGAAGGCCAATTTTGAAATGTCTCTCAGACATCATGGCTGAAAAGTTAGAGAAAATATAAATAAACATACAATTCTGGGAGGTAAAACAAGAGTTAAAGCAGAGACTGAATTTATTCTTTTAATAAAAAATCAAAATGTTGCAATGCGTTTGTGTTTGTGTATGTGTATTCAAATTCTACGTTGTCTCATATTCGGGTTTAGTCGAAAGATATATATATATATATATAAAGTGCCTAGAAAATCAACCTACCGATGTTAGAGTAGATTTGATTCGTAACTTCCTCCCCGGCGCCGGGGCTGGAACCTGTACTTTTTTTCTAACTTCTACGACAACACCGCCTAGCATTGTATATATATATATATATATACAGTCATCGGATAAAAGAGGGTCTGGAAAAGGAGAGAGGTGGGTGTTCTTCAATTCTTAATATTATTTACGCCATTTTTCTCTATTCTATATAAATTTTGCCCATTATTCTCTTTTTTTTATATATTCAAGAAGCCCACTATTCTCTATTCTTAAATTTTTGGCCTATCCTTTTCTTTTCTATTCTTTATTTTTTTAGCCCATCATTCTCTATTCTGTAAAACTCCATCCACACCCTCATAGAAGATGCCATTCTAGTTATCTACGTTTTTTTTTTTATTTCACTTAATTATTATGATTGTATCTCTTAATGTTATTTTTTTTCTTTTTTAAAAGTAGTGTCTTTTTCTAATACCCCAGTCCCACTAGGCCACGATTGCACTACGATCTATGAAAAAAAATCAAATTAGTACGATCGTGTAGATCGCAGTAAGGTCGTATCACGGTCGTAGTGAGGTCAATAAGATCGTGATGAGCGTGGCTAACTTTGAACATGTTCAAAACAATCGTGGTGCGGTCGTGGCGAAATCAGATCGTAGTAGAAGCGTAGTGAGAGCGCACTAAGATCGTAGTAAGATCGCAAAGGTCGCTGTACCATCGTAGCGAGAGCGTGATTTCATTCGGAGAAACTGCGCTACCATCTCATTGCGACGTTATTACGACCTCACTACGACCATCACGTTCTCATCGCGACCCAATTACTCTCCACTACGACTATACCACGCTATTCACGACCATAGTACGATTCTAGCACGCCCTTGCCGTCGTCATCACGCTCTTCTTACGACCTGACTACGTTCATACTACGAACATCATTCTCATTGTCATTTTCACATTAAATATATTAAATATCTTAAGGTTTTGTTTGTCTGTATGTAATTGGGACTTCTTGTTCATTTTGTCCTACGGCTCAGCCATGCTTCTCGTTTTCATATAGATTAAACCGTTGATTTTCCCGTTTTTATGGTTGTACACTGGTAATTTTGGAGACCCTTTATAGCTTGCTGTTCGGTGTGAGCCAAGGCTCCGTGTTGAAGGCCGTTCCTTGGCCTATAATGGTTTACTTTTAAAAATAGTTACTTGGCGATGGAGAGTTGTCTCATTGACTCATACCACATCTTCCTATATCTATTGACACATCTGTGTCATCTCTGCTATCGTTCACTAAAATATCGTAAATTCAGCTTTATAGACCAGCAATAGGTTTTAATTTACGTCGGATTGGTCGGTCCGACATAACTACTTGATCAAGATTCGTTGCTATCAGAGCTCCCTCTGCCTCTACATCAACCCTACCACCACGTCCACGTGTTTTAGTAGATTTTGGTGGCATGACTATTGTTTTCGAGAAAACGTATTAATCAGAAATAGAAGGAATGGAACTGTATTCATATGGAACACGATGTTGACGTTATTGCTGAGAGCTTAGAATAGATCGCGGTAAAATCGTGGTAAGAACGTGCTATAATCGCAGAAGAAGCGTGGTAAGATCGTGTTGCAATCGGATGACTCGTGGTACGGTCGTAGTGAGAACGTGATGAGCGTAGACAGATCTTGATAAACGTAGTGAGGTCGCAGAATAAGCGCTGTGAGAACGTGGTATAACTGTAGCGGGATCGTTGTAGAAGCGCAATGAGGACGTAGTAGCATCATCAAAGCAACGAAAATTTACATTTTCATGCCGCTCATACCGCGACCTCACCACGATCTTTATTTATTTCAGATCGTGGTGAGCGTGGTGCGATCGTTGTCTAGTGGGACTGGGCATAGATTTGTATGTTTAATTTTGCTCCATATTTTTTTCCATTTTTAATGCAGTTTCGTGTTCCCCTCTAAGTGGGCAATTTTTCTTCATAATCCAAAACTGTGTACTTATATTTCAAGATAACACGACACCGAATGGCATATCTCCCGATTTCTAAAATGTTTGGCACACTTGTACTTTGAATCGAGTTACATCGGAAAATGTAATAAAAAAATGGCGGTTACCATTTTTGTTTTTTCGTAAATTTGATTAGAAAACGTCAATTTTGACGACAAATTCACACAGGGAAAATGCCTTGTTTTAACTTTTCTTTTTTTAAAGATTTTTCAATAGATGGCTTTGTTCTTATATACGGAGAAAACTAAAAACTAGCATAATATCCCGGACTGATGCATGCTTTTTGTAATAGTTGTTATTAGCTTTCAACTAGCTGTCAGTAACTGCGAGTACTGTGTACTTAAAGTCTTTTGGTTGTTGGGATGTATAAGTACCCTTCTACGTCCAGTCTGTTTTTGTTAGATGTATTATATTTGTATCCATCTGATGAGTTAAGCCTTTTTTAACTGATTTCTACAGTTTATTCTCATGTTGTACTGTTACACCACTGTCCCACGTTAAACTGGTCCGTCATTCCATCTTAAGCTTCGCACCGTTAGTGTAGCGATAAGGTAACACAACAGGGGTCAGTTAATGTCCCAGGTTAGGGGAAGGGAGGGTTGGCGCCTTTAAACGAGTTTAACCTGACCACATTCTGTATGTTCTTGCCCCGAGTCAAGTAGTCTGTAATTTAGTTTGTTGCTATGTAACATATTTGTTTTCGTTCATTATTTTGTACATAAATTAGGTCGTTTGTTTTCTCGTTTGAATTGTTTTACATGTCATTTCGGGGCCTTTTATAGCTGACTATGCGGTATGGCTTTGCTCATTGTTGAAGGCAGTACAGTGACCTATAGATGTACATTTCAGTGTCATTTGGTCTCTTGTGGAGAGTTGTAACATTGGCAATCATACCACATCTTCTATTTTTTTTTTATAGATATAGAAACACACATGAAATCATCCTTGTGTTTTATATACATTGCTTCAAAGTTGACCGATACGCTAAGAATTTGACAGAAAACGTGTGACGTTACAGAATAAAGTAATTTGGTAAACAGTGATATTGAGATACAATTTGAATTGATTGATTGATGGTTGCTCAACGTCCGGTGGCAAATATTGCATGCATTTACAGGACGATACAGTGCAATTTGAATTGTTGTGTCTGAAAAACACATTTGGTGCAGCAGTCACGAAAGGTTAAACATTCTGTTATTTGTGAAAATTAAAAAGAAAATCAACATCCTGATACAATACACAATCTTAATATAGCATACTTTGTATGATGTAAACGTGTGGGTTGTGTGCGTAGTTAGTCGGACCATGGAAGTGGAAGTATTATATACTTCCATGGTCGGACAAACCTTGCTAACTGTATGCAAAATTTCACTCAAATACACCAAGTTCAACATTCTGTCGTTCGTGAAAAATCATTAAAGAAAAAATGATCCTGAGAATATATATGCACCCTCAAAATAGGTAAAAAAAATATATCGGCGCAATATATTTAAAAATGCCAAATTTTGCAACCTGTCATAAAAAAAAAAAAGAAAAAATTGACAAGATGCGAATCGTTAGTGTATGTACTAACACCAGGTACATCATTTAAAAGTTTAAGCTTAAAAACTGTACATAATCCTACGAAATCAGCCGTATAATCCTATACTAGCTAGTATACCAAGTGCGGGACTGTCGAAAGGACACTGGTAAAACAATATGATCCCAGTATTTAGCCAAGGGCACACAATTTATATTAGCATATATAATGATGTTCTATTTTATAAATTATTATAAATCATTTGGTGACAAAATATCTTTTTGTATAAGCAGTTCATAGTGGGATGGTACTTGGGAGATATCAAATATAGCAAGCTAACATGTACGTCATTTTGATTTTGATGGAACGTTGTTTAATTGGCAATCATCTGTGTCATAATGGTTTGAGTTTTTTCAAGACTAACAAATACGTACTAGGAGAATAAACTATGTTGCTGTTATAGCTTAAATCTTACTATTGTTGTGAACATGTGATGTTATAATTTGATAGATTTAATACTTGCTATACTAAATATACTTATTTCGGGGCCTTTTATAGATGGGCTTTGCTTATTGTTGAAGGCCGTACGGTGACCTATAGTTGTTAATTTCTGTGTCATTTTGGTCTCTTGTGGAGAGTTGTCTCATTGGCAATCATACCACATCTTCTTCTTTTTATTATAATTATTAACTTTCATATTCAAGAAACCAACAAATCTTTACTAAAACTACCGTAACAGATTAGCAGTAGAAAAATACTTGTCCATTCTGCATTAGTCACGTGTTATCTATATGTCTTTGGTTTTGATTGTCGTTAATTGACCGGTTGCTGTGTATATCCCACATTTCCATTTTTGCAAATAAAGAAATAACAACCCTTTTAATTTACATAAACACTTGTATACTTGTTAGAAAAAATCCTTATAAGACTGTGAATACTCTCGGGCTTTTCCCGACGCCCATGTGACCAATATGCCCCCCACAAAAAGGCACCTTTGCTAATCGCATGTGAGTCGTTTTGTCTCCCCACTTTGTGAAAAGGTGCGTTTTTTACCAGCTGTACCAGACCTGTGTATCATATCTAACTCAAAACACAAAAAACACACCCATCTCCGAAGACCAAAGTGCAAATTAATATGAATCTAAATTCAAAATGATTTTAAGATTTGTCCCCCGCGCGACGCGCTGATGGGAACATTAAAATATCGGGCTTCCGTCCTTCCGTCCGGTCTTGTTAGGTCTCTAACGGGTAAAATTCTTGCCAGATTTTTATAAAATTTATATATCAGGTATATATCAGCATTGTTGCTGACAAGTTTCAAAAATCACTGCCGACAAACTGCTTATTGCATTGAGTAAAAACAAAAAGCGACTCAAAGACAAACACCAGTTTACAAGTATACGACATAAACATGAGGATGTCAGAATGTGACAGTAAACCGGATTTATTTTACATTTATTAATGACTAAAAAAAGACTTGCTATTTTTATTACCGGATTTCCAGTCCCGTTATTGATTTATTGTTGTACTGCGGACGAGCAGGCGGACTGCTCCAGTCGTTTCCGTGCGATGACTTATGAACCTTTCATCTAAAGGTTTTCAAATTTTAATATGTTGTAACTGGTGGGAAAATGGAGGTAGAGTTCGATATTGATGATTAACTTTACATCATTCAGCAACAACATTATTTTGATTTGAAATGAAATGCTATCGCTAAGAAATGTTTTAAAAAATTTGAGCCTTCGATTAGAAAAACCACATGTACTGGGATTTTTTTTCATATCATTATACCTTTAAATAGGATAAAGTCAAGATCGGGAAACCAAAGGGCACCAAGATATTTTATTAAAATTTTGAATTGATTGAATACTACCATATTATATCTTTAGAATAAAACTGATACAGGAGCAGGAAGGTTATTGAAATTGATGTAGTTTTTTTTCCATTAATGTTGTTCATTTTTATTCTTGTTAAAACACGAAATACAGAGATATACCTGATTCAAAAATTAAATTACTTGCTTTGCATCGAATCTATTATATCTGCTACATGTATGAGAAGCGGGGAAACTAGAATGGTTTTTTTTTATATACAAAAGATAATTGTTTAAAAACAGTTTTACTGTATATAATTTCAACATATTTTTAGATACAATGTTACAGTAACTGTCCTTATTTCTCTTTTAATTTTCTACCATATAAACTTTTAAATTATCTGCGTTTTTCAAAGTATTAACACGTTTTCACGAATACAAACTGCATGTTTAATGATGTCTTTATCTGGCAACTCTTGGCCTGCGTAATTGGTATAATCTGTTTACAACATCTGGATGTTATCATACACAATTAGCGTTACATTGTATTTGATCAATTTTGGTAATTAACACATACGGTTTTTCCTTTAAAGTACCCTGTAGTGTTAAAAGATGAACCATTTCACAGTCAGGAAAATCCCTTCATTTACATACAAGTGACACATTTACCACCTATCAAGGGATCGTTAATTCATGCTCTTTCTTCGCAGTATAGCCAGTCGAGGTTGTTAAAAACTCCCATCATCATCATCTCTTTCTTCATTGTATTATTAGACATTTTCAATTGTAAACATAAACATTCTGACAACATTCTGATAAAATACATGTATGTGCATACTCGTGTATTTTCAAATCATAGGATCATGCAAAACCCACGCCTTGGCTGAAGTTATATTGAAATAATTATTTTGTATTCTCTTGTTTAAAATGAAAAAAGATCACAAATAAGCAGAAGCGAAACTAACTGTTTTCCAAGTCCACATCAAGGTTGGTAGACTTAAGCTTGATGTGGACAAAACATACCGTGTTTATCGATTTGATCTTATTTATTCTAGTTTAGAGTTCATTCTAAATGACATCGTTGTTTTCATATTTTGAAGTACAAAAGGAAAATTTAGTACAGTGTTATTATAATAGTGCATTTCTCCCTACACCTGAGATTCATGTAGTATTTGCAACTGGACGTTTACACAAATCAATCCATTATTATGTGGCTATAAGATGTAAAAAAAAAAATATCAGCTTACTGTTACAATTCATCGTCTTAGTTAAAGTTTCCGTTATGATTCAAGCATATCGAATTGTAAAATCTGCTGTAAGGAAAGTTATGAACATTTTAAAGCCGTGTTTTGTTATGCAAGCAAGATCTTAAATTTTTTTTCAATGGTTTTGGAGTAAAGCTGTGGATATTTCCTTATTTATTCAAATAGAAAAAAAATATCATCGGTCCGATATATAAAAAGCACCTTGTCATTTTTTAATATCATTAATTATATCTTCAAGCAGTTCTGTTTTGAATCGGGAAGAACAATATCTACTTCAATTCAAATGTTCGCTCGGTGTGACTCTCTGAAACTTTGCTGCAAAACGTACTGCAAAACGTACTATACAATATATGGATTTATTTTTTCCGTAAATGTGAAATAATCGACACATCTTACAGCATTTACTAGGGTCTGAATGGGGTCTTTCATATCTGTATTCTATGATAATTTAGATCATATTCCTTTATTTCTTTTATATTTTATGCCCATTGTCATGATTATTTTCTATTCTGTATATATTAGACCCTTTTTATCTATTTTTTTGGGAGTAAATGTTTTTCTTTTTTTCTTATTTAGCTCTAATCACGACCCTCATTTACGTTTGTTGTGCATGCGATATATAAACTGCAGTCTCGCAAAGCTATACCTGTGTGAAGACAGCTTCACAGTATCAATGTTTCATATACTAACTATGAAGTAAATAAAATGCATTTCTTTACGTACATAAATACATCCGACAAATGTTTGCAAAAATAAGCAAATATTTGTCAGCATTTACTGTGGTTGTAAATGTATTATAAACCGCGGTCTCTCAAAACTTTGCATACGTCTATAAAGATATGTTGCAAATATTAATATTTATCAAAATAACTATGATAGTGGAAAGTATTAGTAAATAAAATACATGTCTTTACATACAGAAACTATATCGACAAATGTTTGCAAATATAACACAAACATTTGACAGCATTTACTTTGGCTGTAAATGTTTTATAAACCGCGGTCTCTCAAAACTTTGCATACGTCTGTAAAGATATGTTGCAAATATCGATATTTATCAAAATATTTATGATAATGGAAAGTATAAGTAAATAAAATGCACTCCTGTACATACATAACGATATCGACAAACGTTTTCAAATATAACACAAACAGTTGACAGCATTTACATTGGTTGTAAATGTTTTATAAACCGCGGTCTCTCAAAACTTTGCATACGTCTGTAAAGATATGTTGCAAATATCGATATTTATCAAAATAACTATAATACTGGAAAGTATTAGTAAATAAAATACATTTCTTTACATGCATGAACAATATCGAAAAACGTTTGCAAATATAACTTAAACATTTGACAGCATTTACATTGGTTGTAAATGTTTTATAAACCGCGGTCTCTCAAAACTTTGCATACGTCTGTAAAGATATGTTGCAAATATCGATATTTATCAAAATAACTATAATACTGGAAAGTATTAGTAAATAAAATACATTTCTTTACATGCATGAACGATATCGAAAAACGTTTGCAAATATAACATAAACATTTGACAGCATTTACATTGGTTGTAAATGTTTTATAAATCGCGGTCTCTCAAAACTGCCCACACCTCTGTAAAACATTTATGTAAATTTTAAACTTTGCATACATCTCCTATCCTGGAAAGTGCATGCAAATATAAGGCCTATCTTTACATATCTTTAGAATATAAATAAAGATATGGAAATAAAATAATTATCTTTAGCATATCTTTGAGAATGTCCAAAATAATGCCAAAGGAATAATGCATTTACATATACATTGGTAGGTCCGCAAATATATCTGACAGAATAGTAGTTACATTTGTCAAACATTTACATGATTGCCCAAATTGTTGTAAATCTGCCTTTTCGTGTAGTGTTCTGAATGTTCCCCTTTTTCACCCTATATAGGTTGCATTTCTGTAAATATTGACAATGCAATTTCCCATAGGAACTCCTTTTACGGCTAAAACTGTACCACTTTTACTATGAAGTTTTGAAAAAAATCTTATCCTAGAATTGAAAGTTCATATGCACCACAATTTTTTTCAAAGGTCAAAATATAGGGCTGTGCGGCATATTTTCAACGTTTATATGCCCTGAACTTCTCAGAGTTTAAACTTACACTAATTTTCTTAACTACCCCTACCTCGAATGAAAGGTTACCACAGATTTCAATGTAAACAGTATGCACGTGTTTATTTACTGGTAACATTCAATTATTCCCATGTTCTGTCTCTGCGATATGGAACACAGAGAGCATAACTGGGAACCAGTATGTAAACAAAATGAATTTTCTATGAATATTCAATTACTCCCCAAAAGAGGCGTGTTTTGAGAAACAGCTGTATTTACAAAGTGCAACCTATAAGGTGACAATCGGTAAACTACGGCTTCAAAACACGACAAATAATTAGCTGCTATATTTTCACAACATACCAGACAGAGAGGGAAACCGATTGACAATTATACGATATGTTTGCGTGAAAAATGATATAATCGTGCACAGAAAACTAAGTTTATGATATATACATGCATTTATTCAAGAATTGGATACACATTTTTTTTTTCACCAGTAACTCGTTTCATATGACTTTAAGAGTGTCATTTTTTTATTCATAACATCTGACTAACGTAAAATATGGAGATGAAATATAAAATGGGTTTGATATAATTTGCAGGTTCCCACAAAGTAATAAGAATATTATACTTCTTATTGATTATCGTTGGTCATCTCAACAAGATTGCTTTTCTCGCTTGAGCCGGAACAAGATTGCTTTTCTTGCTTGAGCCGGTACGGCGAAAGCAAGAAAAGCAATCGAGTTGAGATGACCAATGATACTCTGTTTATCGCTATTTTACCTATGACGACGTTGTCAATTTCATTTGCAACGCCACGTGTCGCCTTGGTTTCTAGCGACAATTTATCATCTCAAGCGAGTAGCATGATATGAATAATTATCTCCAAAAAAAAAAGATCAAAGGAAAAATGCACAAAATAGCGAATTTATGAATTACTTACTTATACTTTTAATACCCTGCATGCTACCATACTTAGATTTTATCATAGCACAGGATCATACATTTCTCAAACTACTTAGATGTGTTTTCATCAATCCATTGGATGTGTACTGGATGATATTTTAGGATAGGAACATATTGTCTGTCTTTTATTCAAAATAGCATTCAATAATTTGGTGGACTTTATGCTGGGTTCTTTTTATTTTGTCTTTAAATGATTTGTTTCTAGCTGATGTACCCGCTCATTTACCGCTAATTTTACACTTTTTATTTCACTTCTTTTTCTTCATTTTAGAAGAAAGGGGGATTAACGCCCAATCGTATGCTTAACCCCTCCAACTAAGTACATTGTGTAAGCCAAAATCATGTACACCTGAAGTCTTTCAAGTTTTTTGCCGCTTAATTTTGTCAGCTTAATAAGCTGTTAGTCTTTAATTTTAAATGTATTTATAATGTGTTCGCCCGTGTGACCATGCCACATCTCATTACCTGCGTATTGATATTAAACAGGGCCAAAAAATAATCCAACAGTAACACAGACAAAGATTCATAGTGAAATTTGATATTTTTCATAGCAAACCAGCATTCAGACAATGCAACACCTATATCAAGCACCACAATAGACCAAGAGACAAAAGAACTAGAATGAACGAAATATACCGTATAGTTAGCTATACATTTAAAAGGCCGCGGAAAATAATACGTAGATTGCATTTATTTTTTCTAGTTTTGGTATAAAAAAAAACAACATGTCTATTGTAACGTGTAACCGGGCTATCAATGGATTCGTATCTGAATAAATCAGGATTTCAAGTGTTCAACTCAATTTTTCACCACAACCAGTTGTCCTATTCAAAACAATTAACACATCCTTAAATTGATTCACAACAAAAACTATATACACAGCACAATGCACATAAATCAAAATGCAAGGTGAAGTACCTCATACACAATGCATAAACACTCTGTATCATAACATAATATATATACACAATGTCACTATGCAATCACTATGCAACATGCATCAGACCGATTTATTCACAATGTCACTAGCAGATTATTATGCAACATGCATACGGCCCTTTATTACACCATGTCACCAACAGATTACTTTGCAACATGCATCAAGCAAGTCTCACACAAATCGTATGGACACAAAATCGCATATAAACAACTTCTATTTACAACGTCCACCAATATGTAGTATCACCTTGTTAGTCTGCAACTAACCACAATAACACAATGACACAATTACACTTGCACAATGTTTCAATTCACAAGGAATATATATATAACACAGCTGAACTCACGCACTAACTATCCATTTGAGTTCCCACACAATGAAAATTATCCAACTGGTAAGGTTTAACACAGTGCACTTTCACTAATACACTTCCACAATATAACAACTTGCAACACCAGCAAGTAAACACCTTGTATTCTCACTAATACAAATCTATGAAGTATTCACACTTCCACATAGTACAACTTGCAACACCAGCAAGTATACACCTTGTATTCTCATTAATACAATAACCACTTATATATATATCAGATTCACTTTATACATTGTATCACAATCACTATTGCAATATCCACATATAAATCCGAACACTATTTATATATCCTTTGGAATCACTTAATTCACTCTACTTACCAGTTGGAAAATAATCCCTGATGTTATCACTTCAACGGTCCACGTATAACTGACAAAGTTTCTCTGTCTTGAGTTGGTTTATATACTACCATATGGAACGGTCCATTATACTTAAAGGGGTGAAAATCAAGATTATACCAACTTTAGGGGTGTTTTAACAAATAGACGGTGCTCCAACTATGGAGAAACTTATAAACATACAGAAAACACAATTAACAGGAAAAGACAACTGGTATTTCACATCAAAATAAATGAACTATGACCGATTTTCGTTACACTACCCACGCCTCAAAAATCATGCGTCCTCGCATGACTCCTTGAATACATCTGACATGCTGATAAAACATCTATCAAATTGGTCATTTTTCATACCCAAACTCTTACCATAGTGCAGTCACAATTCCATTGGACATATCTTCTGAACACAACGTCAGGCTACCCTTTTGTCCATCAGGTCTTAACTGATGACATCACAAGGCACAACCCGTAGAATCAAAGTCTACATATGTCCTAATTCCTGTCAGCCATATCAAACATATTGAACTTTCTTCTTATGAACAAACACTATTCACAGTATATTTCTCCTTTTGTTCGAATGAAACTTTTTAAAACTTCCCACTTCAAAATATCTGTTTCCAACATAAACCTTTTCCTCATTAACGTCTGTAATCTTGAGCGTCACTGACAAAGAATAAAGTACGAAGGTCCCTAACAAATTTTGCCTCTGCAGCGGCCCCAATGAGCCTACTCTTAACGAAATCTACAGGAGGGGTCTTTTACATGCACAGGGCGTGACATGTTCCTGTACATGGGGCCTCGGATTTAACGTCCCCATCCGACGGACTCAAATTTAACTATATGTACACTATATACACTACAAAACTGTCTATATACACATATGATACATCCAATCGTCTACTCTTCACAGTGATCCTTTACCCAAAAACGCTCACGACTACTTTCTTCCAAACACTACAATATTTCTAATTAGTTCAACACCATATGTAATTCTTATATCATTTTCCTTTTGCGAAGAATTAGAGGCTGAATGCATAAAACTGTGTCTGAGGCAGTATTAGAATTTTCCAATTTCACTTTTAAAAAAACCAATTTCCAAATCAAACAGATTTTCGGCCATTTTAATTTCAACTGACTTCATGTTCCTTCTTACTTGTTTTTTTTTTTTTTTACTATACTTTGACTACAAACAAAACACAAAAATTACTTTGAAATAATACAACTAGTTCAATCACGTACGAATTTACAGAAACCAACACATGAAATCCCACCGCTTGCCACCAAATTTGTAACGTGTAACCGGGCTATCAATGGATCCGTATCTGAATAAATCAGGATTTCAAGTGTTCAACTCAATTTTTCACCACAACCAGTTGTCCTATTCAAAACAATTAACACATCCTTAAATTGATTCACAACAAAAACTATATACACAGCACAATGCACATAAATCAAAATGCAAGGTGAAGTACCTCATACACAATGCATAAACACTCTGTATCATAACATAATATATATACACAATGTCACTATGCAATCACTATGCAACATGCATCAGACCGATTTATTCACAATGTCACTAGCAGATTATTATACAACATGCATACGACCCTTTATTACACCATGTCACCAACAGATTACTTTGCAACATGCATCAAGCAAGTCTCACACAAATCGTATGGACACAAAATCGCATATAAACAACTTCTATTTACAACGTCCACCAATATGTAGTATCACCTTGTTAGTCTGCAACTAACCACAATAACACAATGACACAATTACACTTGCACAATGTTTCAATTCACAAGGAATATATATATAACACAGCTGAACTCACGCACTAACTATCCATTTGAGTTCCCACACAATGAATATTATCCAACTGGTAAGGTTTAACACAGTGCACTTTCACTAATACACTTCCACAATATAACAACTTGCAACACCAGCAAGTAAACACCTTGTATTCTCACTAATACAAATCTATGAAGTATTCACACTTCCACATAGTACAACTTGCAACACCAGCAAGTATACACCTTGTATTCTCATTAATACAATAACCACTTATATATATATCAGATTCACTTTATACATTGTATCACAATCACTATTGCAATATCCACATATAAATCCGAACACTATTTATATATCCTTTGGAATCACTTAATTCACTCTACTTACCAGTTGGAAAATAATCCCTGATGTTATCACTTCAACGGTCCACGTATAACTGACAAAGTTTCTCTGTCTTGAGTTGGTTTATATACTACCATATGGAACGGTCCATTATACTTAAAGGGGTGAAAATCAAGATTATACCAACTTTAGGGGTGTTTTAACAAATAGACGGTGCTCCAACTATGGAGAAACTTATAAACATACAGAAACACAATTAACAGGAAAAGACAACTGGTATTTCACATCAAAATAAATGAACTATGACCGATTTTCGTTACACTATGAATAAAATTTTAAGATCGATAAACCAATTAAACATTCAGACCGGCAATTTCATCTCTTTGTACAACAATACAATGTGTACGTCCATTTTTTCGATAACCGGTACTCTCTCTCCCTGACATCCTGGAATTACTCCAACTGTATCCACTAACCAGGGTATTGTTGAAGGTAGGTACACTCGTTGACATCCTGCATGGTTCTACTCCAACTTTAGCCACTAACCAGTGTATTGATTTCCAAATCTGGGGCTCCTCATGATATCCTGCATGGTTGTCTTAAGGGGGCTCGCGGGTCTGAATAAAAAAAAATATATATATGATAAGATTTTGCTATAATTTTCTATAAATGAACTTTCTCATATACTTTATAGAAAAATGAAATAAAATAATGGGGTCATCGTTCATTTAAGCTCACAATCTGCCTCCGGAAGAAGCATTATACAAATTTGTTAATGTCCCTTTTTCTGTTGAACTAATAAGAGAAATAAAGGTTATATTGAAATTAAAAAAAAAGGAACTAAATTACAGAAATTGCTTAAATTATACAATTATTTAGTTTATGTACAGCTTATTTGAAAACAATAATAAAAAATATAGGTCACCGATGAGTTAAAAAAGATATTTCAATTTTGATGCCCCAAAAATGACATTTTTTGCACCAAAGGGAGATAATTTGGAGCTTTTTCAATGATATTTTAACATTTGAAAAGTCACCTGGGACAGATCGAATCGATTTTTAGGGATGTTTGTATACCATAGCACAAAGTAATAACTAATAGTGTAATAAATAAAATTTGTAATGAAAAAAACAAATATTTAGTTTTTGGCTGAAATGTTTGTACCCGCTAGCCTCCTTAACTAATAAAAGTGGTATAAGCCGCTTGATTGTACTTTCTGTGTCATTGCATGCGAGACAAAAATTATAAGTTATATAAAGTAAACTAATTTAAAACGGAAATCTTATCGCAGAGGTCCCGATGGAAGAAATTACCATTTATTTAATATGCATTGTTATATTTGAGACTGATCATGTCAGTCTGATAAAAAAAAGTTTGATATGACTTATATCTATAATATTATGCAACTGTATACTCGTCTAGTAGTTTTTAAAGGAATGTAACTGAAGTTGAATCATTAGTACATGTACTTATGTATGTTTAAAAAAAATATCCTAGGGTATTATAGTTTGTACTTTCACTTTTATTTCCTCAAGTTAACATGACGCGTAATTATTAGTAGTCAGAAAATATTCCCCACTAAGTCTAATTTTATATCTGAATATTGATCCCGTGTGAAAATTTTCAAGTCTGACATTTAAACCACAATCTTAAAAAAAACAAGATAAATATATACGTGTTCAATGTGTTATGGTTGTTTAAAGTCTGTGATTAACTAAGCGTTTCTTGTTTCTATAGATTATATCCGTAGTAATTGTAAATATCTTTAGAAAAGGTTTTCTCAAAAATACGTTTTGCATTGGTTTTTGTTTTATGGATACATGTGTAGGAGGGGTCCGTGTAAAACTTATCAATTCAAAGTTTTAAAAATTCCTGTTTCCCAAACTTTAAATTTTTGAAAAAACTAAGGATTTTCTTATTCCAGGCAAAGATTACCTTAGCCGTATTTGGCACAACTTTTCGGAATTTTGGATCCTCAATGCTCTTCAGCTTTGTACTTGTTTGGCTTTATAAATATTTTGATATGAGCGTCACTGATGAGTCTTATGTAGACGAAACGCGCGTCTGGCGTACAAAATTATAATCTTGGTACCTTTGATAACTATTTAAAAAGTTTTGAAATTTTAGATTTTTGGAATTTTGATCAAAGGTTTAAAATATCAGAATTCCAAATTGTGTAAAAGTTTTGAAATTTGATAGTTTAGAAATTTGATCAAACTTTAAAAATACTAAACCTAACGTGCAATTTTGATTATTTCACTTTTTGACATTTTCGAATAAAACCTTGTGAAAGGGGAAATATCTTTTACATTGAAATTTTAGTGCGGGAAATCATTGTTTATTTAGCTGCAAATGGGTTTGAACCAACCATCTCTTATGGTTGTTAGTTTCTGTGTCATTTTGTTTTCTTGTGGAGAGTTGTCTTATTGGCAATCATACCACATCTTCTTTTTTATATAAATCAAAGTAAAAAGGTTTCATCTTTCACAGCCTACTTTTTTTACCAATTCGTGACTATTCATTTTACTAATTGGCCACCGAGGCCCCACTGACTGTTTAATATATAGTGGTACATGTATACAGAACGTACTTAGGGAATGACTATAGTCAAATGTGCTAGAATGTGGTCCTAAGTGAGCTGTTTTTTTTTTAATTAAAACAAGTAAGCATATACTGGTAAACTTATCACTACTTGTGGTTTTAGCTTTGATTACTTAACATTTAAAAATGATGTTCTTTTTACATGAAAACAATGACTCCTTTAAACTAAGTAAAATGCTCTGATGCACGACGAGTGGTGTCAAATGAGTTGTCGTAAACTTTCAATATACTTCAATATATTTTTTGAAGCAGTTCATGACTCCCTTCATTATCTAGAGCGTAATACAACATGTTGGAAAATTTAGTATAGGATTAAACGCTCTTTTAAAGGAATTTATTGGTGTATAAACTCGACCAATTCACTCAAAGACAAAGGACTTTTATGATATGTTTGTGTGTGACTTGGTCCAGTCTATACACCAATAAATTCCTTTAAAAGGGCGTTTAATCCTTATAATTCTTTAAAATTGGAGATAGGGAATATATTTTTCCACACTCGTTACCTCTATCACACGTAAACTGTATTTATGTCATTGAATAGGCCTGGCGCATGAACATATTTGTTGGTTAACGCAAAAATATGTACTCAATGAAATGTGCTATCAGATAAAAAGTAACTGCAAAACTCTTATTATCATTCAAACGAATGTTTTTGTGTATTATTTTATTTAATTAATCGTGCAGTGAAAATAAATTTGGTAACGTCGGTGTTATTATCGCAGTCATCTTGTTTACATTGGTTACGAAAAGAAATTCGTTCAACGTCGTCTATAGAAAAATAACCAACGTCAAGATCAACTACCGGAAGTTCTCTCGACCAATCATGTTAACGTATTCCCTAATATGCAAATCAAATAAGAATTATTCTAAATTATCTTTAAGTTAGTATTTTAGCCATGGTGTTGTCAGTTCATTTTGGACTTGAGTTTGAGTGTTCCTTTAGTTACTTTCACTCCTCTTTTAACAATGTTTTATGATCACACAGTCACACACGCTAAAAATTGTGTAAACTCGATTATCATCAAATTGATATTGTAAATATTAGTAACGAGACGCGATGTGCTGGGCTTTTTTGTAGATACTGTATACGTATACATATTTTTTTTATGTGATCACTTCTAAGACTGTGTATGCATGTCATAAACCTCTCTGCTATATTTGTACTTTCATGTCTTTTACCTCTCTGTAATTTTTGTACTTGCATGCTTTAAACCTCTCTGTGGCCTTTGTACTTGCAGGTTTTATGCCTCTCTATAACCTTTGTACTTGCATATTTTAAACATCTCCGTAACTTTTGTACTTAAATTGATAATAGAAATAATGAATGTGTCAAAGAGACAACATCCCGACCAATGAGCGGAAACCACCCGAAGCCACCGATGGGTCTTCAATACAGCGAGAAAATCCCGCACCTGGAGGCGAGCTTCAGCTGGCCTTAAACATAAAAAGTGTACACTTGCACGTTTTATACCCCTGTTTGACCTTTTGAATTGCATGTTTAACATATCCATAGCCTTGAATACTTTTTATGAGAATAAACTATCCAATAAATATCTATAGACTAGGAACGATTTATAAATAGGCATATTGTAAATACATCGGTTTATTGATGAACAAATGTATGTTGCCCTCTAAAACTCTCTAAAGATGTCTTATCTCATTCATGCTGTGGTTGTCTCATTTTGTAAATATGTTCGGTTCCAACGACTACATGTCAGTTGTGTTCGACTCCGATCTTAATTGACTTTGAAAGTCATATTCTTGCTGAATGTCGGTGGTTTTCTCCAGCTTCTTCCATAAAAAAAAACTGATCACCACCATATACATGGTATAGCCCATAATCCATGTATAAACAAAAGCTTGTAATGGCTACGATTTGATTTCATATTACTGGGGGCGGGGGGGGGGGGCAAATTTTGTTAGTTGTAATCTGTGTCTTGACTACTTTTTTTCCCTCTCTATTCGGTCCTGCCTTTTTTCATTAGTTTATCCTGACTTTTGTTTGCATAAATTGTCATCCCGCCTTAAAAGTTTTATTATTAGTTTATCCTGTCTTTTTTTTACATAAATTGTCATCCCGCTTTTTTTTTGCAACTGTCTCGTCCTGCCTTTTTTCAAATACATTTATCATCCTAGTCCTCCCATCAACATCAAATTGAAGCTTTCAAAACAACACAACAGTTCTAGATAAAAGAAGGAGCATGACAAGGCCACATATTTGCACTTGTATTGAAAAATCAAAACAACGACCAATCTACCTAAGAACACCCTTCAGATGTTGGGAGAGATCCGTTTGGGTCAAAAATGCGTCCTTTTGCGCCACAACTTTTTCTCCGATGCTACGTTTGCGCCACATGTTTTAAAATTATAAACTTGTAAAAAGACATTTAATATTACACTTTGCCACGATTTTTTTTTATGTTACATGTACGAAATGGCATAAAAGAAGCGTAACGTCATTCAATTGTTTCCTTCTGGAAAAGTTTATTTCGACGATCGGCATTTATCAGTTAGATTTCTTATGGTAATATGTACTTAATAGGATTTTTATGAATCATTCAGAACCGCAAATGAATATTCATAAAGTATGCAAATAAATTTTCAGATTTTCGAAAATAAAGGAATTTGGATATATTATAAAACGATAAAACAAATATTTATTTATTAGGATGCACATAATTACCGAAAACACCATTGAATAATTTGATCTTTAATTGCATTTTCTTTAAAACGTATTTTGTGATTTATTTAAAAAAAATATATATATATTTCATTTTCACTAAAATGTGTGTTTAAGGTGGTACCTAACACTACAGGGAGGTAACTCTGTAAAATCAGATAAACGTTTTAATTACGTTGTGTTGTAAAAGGAATAATAAGCTTCTCAAAATTGGTGTTTGTCAAATTGCTATATAACCAGTGTATTTTTTCTGACAAAACGGTTGGTTCAAAATTTTTTAAATTTTTATATTTTTATTAAAGTCTCAAAGTAAATATTTTGACAAAATTTTATGAAAATTAAACGAGCCAAATTAATTTTAGTGAAAGTGTTGGGTACCACCTTAATTGATATAGAATCAGTTCAGGGGCCTACCGAAGCCAGTGTCGTATGCATCATCAACGTATATGATTAATCATTAACAAGCATATATAGCTATAGCGTTTCCAGATTATTCTTGAACTTATAAGTTGTGTCCCTTTGATATCTTCCGCTAAAGTCAAAGTTTGCTGAATTTTTTATGCGATATTTACATGAATTTAATACTTTCTTACCGCAGATTTCCGGATATTTAATTTGCGGTACATATTGGAGAGTAAACAGCTCTATATATCACTTTTCTATACTGATCGACCTTGCGAATCTTATCGACACGTTCTCATGATGACTAAGATATTTGCCGTTGGACACTAAGTAGCCGATAATCAATGAATTTATCTAATAATAATTTCACAAGCGTGTGTTTAATACACTTGCATTTAATGTTTACTCCGTTCTTTTGTCCGATGTTTTTGGTTTAATTTGATGTTTTACTCTTTAAACGTTGGATACCAATATTATAATAAGATTAGTCACTTGTATCATGTCTATGTTTTTTTTCAGGTATGAGCGAAAACCATTGTAGTATAAGTCATCATAATTTTTGTTTAGCCATCATGATATCAACTCTCGCAAGGATTTGTATAATGTCACTATACAAATCCTTGACTCTCGTTATTCAATTTAAATAGTAAGAATAAACTCGCCTAAGGCTCGTTTATTATTATATTGAAATAAAATATCTCGAATTTATAAAGCAATATCCAATTCTCCCTCGTTATGAAATCTAGAAATATACAACAATCATTGAAGCGTGTCAGCCACAAATTTCATGTATTCGCTTTTAACATTCCTGTAAAAAATGTTTGCCACAGTCTTTTCAACTGTTTGAAAACTAGTCAATATGTCGAAGCAATGCACCCAATCGGCATTTTGTTGCTTCTACACTAAGCATTTAGGAGTAGGTGCTAGGATGTTGGACTATCAGTATTTTATCACAGTAAAATTACTTGAAATCTTGCAAATGATATTTGCGCAAACTTTTAAGTTTGGTAACACACATTTATTTTCAAAGTACATTTTTTGCAAATGGTCTTAGTTTGATACGAATTCGAAGATTTTTGTGGTAGGCATGTTTTCGTGACGTCTCAATTCTATGTATGTATTGCTTCTATCGTATTCATTGCCATGGGCCCAGGTTTCATTTTTTAATGTTTTAATCGCGTAGTAACCAACTGTACGTGTATGGATATGCCATGTTTCCGATCTTATAACAGAACAGCCGAAGGCATCACCGAAATAGGAAGTTGAAATGATGACAAATACATATAATATGTCATGCTTTTTATCATACATGTAGGTGACAAAATATGTTTTAACGAATTCATAAAATTAAGACATTTAGTTTTAGGAAATACCATTCAGTTAAAGGGAAATTTCTACATTCCGATAAAAGAAACAAAAATTGTTGGGTTAGTACTAAATTAGTTTACTATTGCCATAAAAATGTAGTTTTTTGCTGCAAATAACAGGGATTGAACTTAAACGTGGAAATATATATTTATAAAGTTATTTTTTTTTTATCTAAAGTACTCATTATGATCAAACTTTGAAAGGTTCAAATATTCCAATAATAAATTATTTTTACAGACAGTAAATGGTGAATGCTTATATTTAATGAAATAAATAGATTCATAAGTAAATGTGCAAATAATATTATGAATTAAAAAATACACGTTTGATAACTGAGACCTAAA
This sequence comes from Mytilus edulis, assembly GCA_019925275.1. Classification (NCBI taxonomy): domain Eukaryota; kingdom Metazoa; phylum Mollusca; class Bivalvia; order Mytilida; family Mytilidae; genus Mytilus; species Mytilus edulis. The sequence goes on from CM034357.1 coordinate 33,080,812, forward strand.
ATTATAAACTGCTTAGTAAATAAACATTATTTTTCTTACAGATAATATTTGAAAATGAAAACTGAATTAAAATTGTAAGTTACTGAAACTCAAAATTGTATAATAAATTATATAAAAAAGTAGATGTGGTACTATGATTTCCAATGAGAGAACTCTCCACAAGAGACCAAATGAATCAGAAATTAACAACTATAGGTCACCGTACGGTCTTCAACATACCGCATAGTCAGCAATAACAGGCCCCGAAATGACAAATGTAAAACGATTTAAACGAGAAAAAATAAGAGCCTAATTTATGAACACAAAATAAACGAAAATCAAATATGTAACACATCAACAAACGGCAACCACTGAAGTACAGGCTCCTGACTTGGGACAGGCACAAACAAAAAAAATGTGGCGGGGTTAAAAATGTTTACCCGTTTTTAAATGAAAATGAAAATTGTTAATGCAAACGTATTTGAAGTAATTACGAAATTAATGAATTCCAAGAACCAGTTTGATTTGAAGAGGTGCATTCAGAATTTCGGAGGGCCACCATAAAAAAATGAAAAAATAATCGGCAGTCGAATAATCAAGAAATTGTACCCCAAATCATTCAAATTTTCAGCAATTAGCTCAGTTTTAATGTATTACGTTTTCAAGAGTGATCGTTTAATTTTGACAGCATAGTGATTTGTGTGTATTTAATTACCTTGTTTGGCGGCAACCATTCCTACCCGTCATACCAATCGTCCATTCCAAACGGAGGTAAAGTCCCTCACCCCTGCCACCAAAACAAACTTTGGAATGGTGTCGGACACGAATTACCTGGAGGAGGAGGAGCTCTGAATCCATTTGGAATCGATCTGTATCAAAACAAAGTAAACACAGGAAAGGTAAGATTTAGAGCTTATTCCCTAGTGCTTGTAGAGTAAAGCTTTGGTTGGCTTGTTTGTTTTGTTTGTATAAACGTTTACTCAAGCATTGTTATTAATATTTATATAATAGTTTTTGAAAAACTGGTCATTATCGTGATATATGGACTGCCCACAGGACAGTGGTATTGACTAAGATAGTGATAATGACTGAGCCAAAGCAAGTGTATTAAAGTCTTTACTTTAATACACACGCTTGGGAAATTATAGATAAATTCATTGATTATTGGCTACTTAGTGTCCAGCGGCAAATATCTTAGTCATCAAGAGAACGTGTCGATAAGATTCGCAAGGTCGATCAGTATAGAAAAGTGATATAAAGAGCTGTTTACTCTCCGATATGTATCGCAAATTGAATATCAGGAAATCTGCGGTAAGAAAGTATTAAATTCATGTAAATATCGCATAAAAAAATTCAGCAAACAGAGAAACCACGCTCCACCGGTCATTAACAGAGAAATCACGCCCTAGCGGTCAATATCAGACGGAAACAACGCCCCAACGGTCAATATCAGACGGAAACCACGGCCCACCGGTCATTATCATGTAAAAGTTCGTTAACGACCGGTTTTCTGGTCCGTTTTTTCTGTTAATGACCGATGGAATTTATTACTGAAAAATAATGAATGCCATTTGACCCCTTTTTATCCAATAAGAGAATCTTATTCTCAACCGATATGAAATAATTACATTTTCAAACAATATAACTTTTTATATAGGCATAGTTTAAGTTAAATCGTAGATTTCATATTCAAATTTAATTGAACGTTTTACCAATTACAATGATTGTACAATATACAAACAAAGCAAGCAATTTAACCAAAGTCTTGCTTTACATGCATTAAGAAATTAGCTCTAACTATGCATACACATTTCTTGTATGTATTTCTGTATGGAGGATAGTTATTTATAAAAAAAATAATTGTTAAGATATATTATTTATTCAAATGTTCTCTTATATCCTTGAGGCATCGTCCCCTGGTATCAACTGCATTCAAGTTACCTATGATGCTTCCTTGTTTGCTTTTGATACAGGTAGGAAAGAGACATTTACACACATTTTACATGCCTATGGCCCATAAGGTATCGTCCCCTGGTGTCAGCTGCCTTTACGAAACCATAATGCTTTCCTATTTGCTGCTGACACAGGATGAGTCATGGACATGTTTAATTTCTACTTTCTTTTTGGCTAATTATTATATATTTAATTGATCCAACTTTTTGTGTACTATACATATGTGGGTATCTATTTTTCTTTTTTTTTTTTTTTTCTTTTTGGGCTGCTTGTTTGTTATCTATATCAACCACACTTGTAATAAAATGCATTAGTATTAAAAAAAGACAACATACTATAGATTCTTTATCTACGTATTCTTTAAGAACTTAAATAGTTCTCGTTTAACTTTTTTTTTTTTTTTTTTATCTCATTGTTTGTATTGTATTATAAAAAAATTATTGATGTTGTAATGTTTATGCCCTTTGGGGCCCATAATTGGAAATAAAAATATCTTATCTTATCTTATCTTATAATTTATTTTTCATGTAATGTATCTGAAATTTACCATAATAACTAATAAGTGCTATTCGAGAACAGGCCCTTTAATTATAGATTAAATAAAGTATATTCGTATTTGTAGATTCGTATTCGTATATTCATTTTCGTATATTCTTATTCGCATTCGTATATTCGTAATCATTCAGCAGTAAAAAAATAGTGTACAGATCAAAACCGAAAAGATGCCTTTAAATGAATCTGTTTACTGTTTTATGACATTGTTTCTATCACGTTCGGTGAATTATACGTCAAGCTCCACCATAACGTTTTGTAAATCTCTATTATATGACAGATGAGGCTTTCCATAAGAAAAGATGAAAAGTGTCGTAATTTCAATTTCAAAATGCAGTAATAGTTTCAGGAGATGTTTTATAAAAATGAATTTGAAACGAAATCTTAATAGTGTTTTTTTTTCCTGTCATTAAATGGAAACCTTAATTATTGATTCTCTTCAACTTCGTACTTTTTTTGGCTTTTTTATTTTTGCTTTTGTGGATTCGAGCGTCACTAATGAGTCTTTTGGAGACGAAACGCGCGTCTGGCGTAAATACAAAATTTAATCCGGGTATCTATGTAGAGTTTATTCACCACTGCTTTTATTTGTAATTGATATATATATATATATATATATATATATATATATATATATATATATATATATATATATATATATATATATATATATATATATATATATATTACATGTATATGAATCACTGTACTTTTTTTTCTTTTTCTGGTTTAATTGTCAAAACCTAACCTCAGTTTTGCTGATAATGATAACACTTCTACGTTAGTGAATTAATTACAGGTCTGTTACCGATAATTTTAGATCTGGACTAAATCTATATGTGAAGCTGATTCGGATGGGGATGGTCGCACCAATGGACAAGAACTTGGAGATCCCGACTGTTTGTGGACTGAGAATACCAGCCAACTGTTCACAAATTCTACAATCACCCATCCAGGTAGGGGCCATACACTGTCACTCAATAACATTATAAACATCTACATCTACATCGTTAAAATGCAAAGGGTCTTAGACCCATCACACACGTACTAAACAATGGTCTTACATGTGTGAACAGTATCTAAGGTAGCATATGTACTGTAGACCATCTAATTTTTGAGAGCGATTTATTTTCGTGACCATAGTGAGTAGAAAATTACGATAATATAAATCGTCGCCAAAAAAATGAAACCTTGGACTTTCCTAATTAAACAACATAAGTTAAGTTATCTTGAACGTTGCGAAATTAAATCGCCGAAGTGGACTAGAAAGGTCTCAATGCGAAATAAAGTATCCGCGAAAATAATTTGGTTTACAGTATGCAAAAATCAGAGTGATCTCCCATTCGTGTACCGGTTACCTGAAAATAATAATATGCCAACACATTTCCAAAGTAGTATATCAAGTAATGTGAAAAGTTTGTGATTCATCTGGTGAATAAAAGCTTATGTGCAAGATATCATAAAGTTCATGTTCCTCACTTGTCTCGCAAATTTGTAATTTGGTTTAGGGAGCTACCATTTGATTTTTATGGGGGGGGTGTGGGGGGGTAGCTAGGATGAAATTTGATAAAAATAGGCAGGACAGGAGTTTTGAGTAAAAAAAAAGGCCGGATGAGACACTTGCAAAAAAAAAAGTCAGGACTACAATTTAGGTAAAAGAAAGTCAGGATAAACTAAAAAAAACAAAGCAGGACCGAACAGAGTGAAAAATAAAAAGGCAGGACAGAGATTACAGCTAAAAAAAAATGCAGGACAAAAATTTTCATCCTAGCCCCCCATAAAAATCAAATGGTAGCTCCCTTATTCAAGACAGTTGTGCATTTTTGTATAATGTGTATATTGATTATATTTGTCATTTTAGGCATTTGTGAACCAACAGACAGCGAAAACTGTAGAAAGGAGAATAAATGGCTGAAATGTGATGACAATAATTTTCATTGTCCTTCAATTCAAGACGATCCTGGTTAGTATGGGAAAAATTGATTTAAACATGTACAGTATAGGTACTTTAAATGTAGGTACTAAGATTATTATTTCGCTTTTTTTCTCTCTTTTTTTTTCGATTCTTTTCCACAAACGATCGTTATTAAACTGTTATTTTAATAAATTATAAATACCCTTTTTTTAAGAATGATCAAGAATTTAGTCAATAATGAGGGTTTGGATGGGATTTACTGAATAGAGAATATTCATTGGACAAATACTAATGGTCATTAAATGGGGGAAAATGATAAAGGTATAGAGAATAATGGGTGCAAAAATAAAAGAATTGAGAATAATGGACAACAAAAAATTAAGAATAGAGAAAAAGGTTTAAAAACTTATGATGTACTTACTAGATGAAATTTGAAAAAATTAGAAAGAAGCATTTGTCAAAAAAACATCAGTTATGGAACGAAATAAGCTAAGATAGTGAGAGGATATTGGCTCCTATTCAAGATATTTAAGTTTTAAAAAAATGGCGGAAAAAATGCTAACTCGGATTTTTACCTTATATTTTACATTGGTAATTTAATTGGATATCAAATCGAAACATAAAACATATAGAATCTGCGAAATGACCTTTTATGAGCTATTAAAAAGTCTTATATAAAAAGAAAAATGGTTGTTATGAGACAATATAGTTTACTCTGTATCATAGTGGAAAAAACAGGCGTCCGAACATCTGACACAAATTCCCAAACCTCAATTAAAAGTACATCCTTAAGGTGGTACCTAACACTACTGGGAGATAACTCTGTAATATAAGCTAAAAGTTTTAATTATGTTGCGTTGTGAAGGCAATACAAAGCTTCTCAATGATCAAAATTAGTGTTTGTCAAACTGCTATATAACCAGTGTAATTTTTCTGATAAAACGCTAGGTTCAAATTTTTTGAATTTTTTATATTTTTGTTAAAGGTCAAAGTAAATACTTTGTAAAAATTTTATGAAAATTAAACGAGCCAAATTAATTTTAGTGAAAGTGTTGGGTACCACCTTAAACAGAATACAGAATTGATGGACCCACCATCTAGAGACCCTTTATAATCATAGCAACAGTCCAAATGGAATTTGAGTGTATACAGTTGCATTTACGATAAGTACTCATTAGAATATCAGATTTCACATGTCTTGTTTCAGATGTTAAAGAGTTGACATTGAGAATTCCAAAAACTAAAGTGCAACACAAAGGCAGTAGATACGTATGTACACACCTACATGTACCATTGGATGGAGATTATCACGTGATTGCAGTTAAGCCTCACGTTGATAACAGACGTGTTGTTCATCATGTTATACTTTTTGGATGCGATACTGTAGGTCTGTACTATTTATTTATTTACGCCTTGTGCGATGAAAACAAATTAACAGATAATAAACAAAGCAAAAACCATCGAAATCAAATGTATGTGTAAAAACTTTTATGATTATTAATCTTCATAAATGTTTTTGCTAACAATACTCTTATATTAAACCTGTATTTCATGCATAGGTTGCATAAAGAAATATCTCAATGCTATAATAAACAATAATTGACGAGCCGCGTCGCAATTTAAACTTCATTTGCATCTGTCAAATCCAAAATTGACGGTTGAAAATAATCAAATACTGTTATTACCGTAGTAATTAATCAATCATAATATTTCACGGAGTCTTCGTTTTTCTGAAGTTACCTAGTCCACAGGCAATGTCAAATGTTTGGCAATCCGGAAAACTAAAATAAAACTTAATGCACATGCATATAAGATTTTTAAAATTTTATCTCGATCGTTAATACTCATTAGAGATCCATTATTCACACATTGTTTTTCTTACAGAGAATCAGCCCAGAGTGAACGAGGCACGTACTTGTGATTCTACTGAAGGACCTTCTTATTGTCGTATTGTGACATTCTGGACTCTTGGTGTCAATGGTGAATGTTTTCCTGATCAGTTTGGTATCCCAATTGGTAATCACGGCTTTACCAGGTTTATGTTACAGGTCAGCTATTTAGTTTTACATGTTAAGTGTCAATTAATATTCTAAGATAGATATAGGAAGATGTGGTGTGAGTGCCAATGAGACAACTCTCCATCCAAATATTAACAATTTATAAAAGTAAATCATTATAGGTCAATGTACGGCCTTCAACACGGAGCCTTGGCTCACACCAAACAAAAAGCTATAAAGGGCCCCAAAATTACTAGTGTAAAACCATTCAAACGGGAAAACCAACGGTCTAATCTATATATATATAAAAAGGCACTGTTTAGAAACGTATGTATCAATATCGAATAACAATGTTAACCCAAACGACTTGCACATACTAAATACTATATTTTCATCTAATGCATACTTTTTTAAATTGATTTAAATGTTTTCATAGTCCGTAACAAGTTTAAATCGTATTCTAGTTTCTTGCTAAATAAACGTTTTTTCCGACAACTATAGCATGACATCATGCTTGAACAATGGATTTCTATACATGTAGCATGTATACCGTGAAAATCTTCGGTGAGCCATCGTGGCGAAACCGCACCAAGACTGGACTTATTTCAAAATGATTCAGCTCCACTCACTTTTTTTGTTGTTATATGATTGTTGTAGTAGCTGTATTTACATAAAAGTAAATTTTTCCAGATTCACTGGCAAAACTCTGACAATGATGTAATACAAACAGACAGTTCTGGAATGACCTTGTATTACACTCCAGCACTGCGACCATATAATGCTGCCGTTTTAACTGTCGGTCAGACTATGTTTCATTTGGGTCCAGGACAATCTGAGGTCAAAGTTGAAGGGAACTGTACCGGACAATGCACGAAACGTGAATTCAAGGGACCTATATACATCCATTCTTCAGGCAATCACATGCATACTTTAGGTGAGTAAGAAAATACTGTTTAAAATTCGAATACCAAAGAATTCTTTCAACATGAAATTTAATCCTGGTATCTATGATGAGTTTATTTATTGTTTGGGTGCGAGTCAAAAGATAACATTTACATGTAATTATTGTTGTCAATTATATAAGTTAAAATCCTCCATTTATACTTTGTCTGAGCTGTCCTTATAGACAGTCCGAGTTGTCTTATTGTTCAGTCTGATTGTACTCGGTCCGACCTGTCTCCGTGCCGAGTTTTCTCGGATTCGTTTTTTTATACATTAATATAAACGTTTGAAAAAAATATCGTTTGATTGCAAAGTGCCATAGTTCCATTAACACACTAGCATACTATTAGAATGATTGCTTGTGGGCTTTTTTTAACGTTCAATGGCATGAGTCAATGCATATACAGGACAATAACAAATTAATAATAAAAAATAAATCTGAGTATGCAGAATACGGGTCTGCATTTTGCCTAGCAGTAGGCCCTCTGGACTCTTCAAATTCAAAAGAATTTACACGGGTGATAAACTTTAGTTTAAAACCTATATAGATGATAATTTACAGCCGATTGCATGGAGTGTGTAGGTAAAGTTAATATCTTTGGTTACTTGCTTGCTACCTGAACTGTGAAGTCATTATTCGGTAAGGTATACAACCCTCCTTTCGAAGTAGTCTAATCCTACAGACAGATAGATTGATTATCTGTCGGACTAGTCTACTCTTAAAGGAGGGCTGTTTATCTAATCTTATAATGACTTCTCGGTTCAGCTAGCAAGCAAGCTAACTAGAAATATAACCTTTACCTACACACTCATTACAATCGGCTGTAAGACAAACGAATATATATTTTAATAATATTGTTTACAATTGGTTTATTGATACAATACACATTATAATCATGCTCTACATTCACAGGTCGAAAACAAAGAGTAGAACTATATCGGAACGGTTCTTTAATAAATATAATCTCAGATCAAGATAATTATTCATTCCACAGACAACACATACAAAAGTAAGTATTATTTTCAATCCATACTTTACTTGTTACATTATCAATAGAAAATAAAGCTACCGTAGGCACCATTAAGTTTAATATAAAAAAGAAGATGTGGTATAATTCCCAATGAGACAACTCTCCACAAGCAACCAAAATGACACAAACATTATCAAACTATAGGCCAACGTACGGCCATCAAGAATGAGCAAAGCCAATACCGGATAGTCAGCTACATGTATAAAAGGCCCCAAAATGACAATATAAAACAATTCAAATGAGAAAACTAACGGCCTAATTTATGTACAAAAAATGAACGAGAAACAAATATGTAACACATAATCAAACGACAACCACTGAATTACAGGCTCCTGACTTGGGACATACGCATAATTACAGATTATAGCGGGGTTAAAAATGTTAGCGGGATCCGAACCCTCCCCCTAATCTGGGACAGTGACGCTAGTTAAATATGCAATAACAGTCTTCAGAAATAAATGTTTGATACCGATTTTGTTAACTTGGCACGTTTTTCTTTAATATTCTAAACCATTGTTGAATTTTATATTTTAATTTTAATAATACTGGCCGTAAGAGGGTTGTATAGGCAGTGGTTGATGGATTAATGTTCAAGGAAATATCATGCAAACAACAAACTAAAGAATAAAGTAAGACACCAGTATGTACACACGTGCATGTCAACATCGATCTAGTCTTAAAGTTACAAGATACCGAATGCCGTTACGCCACGAGTTATCGTTCCTGCTGTCGTCGGTATCCATGAAATTGACGGCAGACGTACGGTCTCGAGTTCTGAATTAAACAGAGACAACCAAACACATACCAATAAAAAAAAATATGTATCGATAATGACAACAGTTGACGATGTCTCCATACTTTTTTTGTTTTGTGAAGTACAGTATTTATCTAATTAAAGAAAAGAAAATGCACCAAGTTCGTTTTAATCGATCGATGCTCATTTTTGAATTATTTTTTACCACCCAAAAAGCTTTTAGAGCCTATTTTGAAAACTAATTTAGTGTATTTGAACGTAGTAACGGTAAGCAATGTGATCAAACAAAATATCTAAGCCCATGTAAAGTCAATTCTCCCTTGCACATAAAATTGAGAATAGAAAAGGGGAATATGTCAAAGAGAGCAGATAACCGTCCGTCGAAGGCCACCAATGGGTCTTCAACGTAGCAAGAAAGTCTTGCACCCGGATGTGGGCCGCAGTTGCCCACTAAATTCAAAATGAAAAAAAACATATAAGAATATCAAACTGAAGGCAAAATGCACTTTGGTTAAACATTTTTTGTGAAATCTCAACCACCCTCTATATACATCTAGCCAATGTAGAATTGATATTTAGTAACGCAATAGTCATTGCAAAAACTCTGACTTTACTGAACAGATGTTGTCGGTCGTAGACGAACACAGTAGTAATTAAAACTAAAAAAATCTGAAATTCACGGTTTAATTCGCATAACTGCATGTATCTTTATCCAAAACAAAATGTACATAAAGGATATTCAGGTTTAATCCACCATTTTCTAGATCTGGAAATGCCTGTACCAAGTCAGGAATATGAGAGTTCTTGTCCCTTCGTTTTTGATGTGTTTTGTCATTTGATTTTGCCATGTGATGATGGACTTTCCGATTGGATTCTCCTCTGAGTTCAGTATTTTTGTGTTTTTACTTTTTTCATAACAGACTCACACATTTGAAAAACAAAAATTAAATAGATAGGAATAAATACTCTTATAACTCTTAATAATAATGCTTTCAACGGATATCTTTTGTTTTATTTCAGACACAATCCACCAATAGAAATACAACCTGGCGATGACTTGCGAGTTACCTGTACTTATGACACAACTTCTAGGAACGAAACAACATCGTTTGGAGAGGGAACAGAGCACGAAATGTGTTTTGTCTTTTTAACCTTTTACCCTATTGAGAATGTACATTCTAATTTCATGTGTTACCAATGGCTCAAATTTCCTCATTGTCTTATTCGTGATATAGCGAATTTTGGGGAAAATGTGAAGACAAACCCACTTTTAAAAATTGGGGTAAAGGCTGCAATGAACTCTTTAATGAATCATTACATGAATAAGAAACCCATTAATTCAGTATTAGATCCATGATTATGTAATTAGTTGTTATTGTCTTTGAACTAGCTGTCAGTAACTGCGACTACTCTAAGATCTGTACTAATTAGTATCTTTTTGTTGTTGGAATGTACAAGTACCCGGCCACGTCCAGTCCGGATTTTTGTTAGATATATTTCAGTTTGTATCCATCAGATGAGTTAATCCTTGTTCATTTGATTTGTATAGTTCGTTCTTATGTTGTACCATAACAACACTTTCCCAGGATAGTGGGAGGGTTGGAACCCGCTAACATGTTTGAACCCGCCTGTAATTCAGTGGTTGTTGTTTGTTGATGCGTTACATATTGTTTTTCGTAAAAAAAATTTGAATGTAAATTAGTCTGTTTGTTTTCTTGTTTGAATTGTTTTACATTTGCCATTGTTTTTTTTATAGCTGACTATGCGGTATGTACTTTGCTCATTGTCGAAGACCGTTTGATGACCTACATATTTAAATTTCTTTATCATTTGGTCTCTTGTGAATAGTTGTCTCATTGGCAATAAAACCACATCTTCTTTCTTTATATTTAGAGGAATACATCGTATGCCGAATATGACATTTGTTTCTGTTGTCTTATGTGTGCCATAAAAAAGAGGTAGTTATTGAACCCCAATCTCAGGCATCGCGGCTATTGCAATCACATGTATTCGTAAATGTATCAAAGGAAGAATCTTTGTGAAAAAATTCGAATGAGAAAACTAACGGGTTAATTTATAACACAACAGTTAACGAAAAATAAATATGACCGAAATGAACCAACGTCATCTCCTAAACTATAGACTCATGAATTTTACAAGCAACGTGACGGGGTTAAACATGTTTGTGAGCACTCAACCCTCTTCTTATTTGGGACAGTGAGGTAGTAGCACATCATATTAACAAACTCAGATACAATTTTTTTGTCTAACTTAAGATTTGTAGGAGGCACACAAAAACAATATAATGTCAAACAATAGCACTCAACCCTCTTCTTATTTGGGACAGTGAGGTAGCAGCACATCATATTAACAAACTCAGTCACAATTGTTTTGTCTAACTTAGATTTGTAGGAGGCACACAAAAACAATATAATGTCAAACAATAGACACGAAGCACCGAAATAAGAGAACTCTCAGATACTGAACTAGTTCAACGCCACTTACAATTAATTAATATATCATGCTCTTACAGACTTAAATAGCAATAAATTACACATCCAACGGATTTAATGTGAGGACGTCGTAAATAGTCTGAGTAACGAGTTATCAGTTTCGACAGGATTACAAGATTATTACTATCTTTAGATGCTATACAGGGAGTTCTTATACATACGGACATATTTTGTTATTATAAAACACCCATGCAACCACGCATCATATATTGAATGATATATATATATGAACCGACACTTTTTTTGGTGTTTTGGCAGAAAAAGAGCTTGGGATGGTCACCTCAAGAGGCATTAGGATCTTAATATAATTTGATATGAAAATTATTCATGTATATATTGCTATATTTATGTTTCAATTCTTCATCAATAGATCTAGTTATTATGACAGATCCGCTATCATCAGGAGTAAAACTTTCAATTTTATGTTATATAGTTTAACATTGATCTATTAAGCATTTCTCCAACACTTTGTGCAGCATTGCATATTTGTACATAATCTGTGTTAGACTGTAATAAATGACAGTATTTGATGATACGTTTTTTTTCTTACTTATATACGAGTTTTATTTTGTTATGTAAAGTATTACGTTTTTTTCTTACTTATATATGAGTTATATTTTGTTATGTAAACTAAAGGAATATGTTATTTTTCTTTCGATTTGTTTTGCTGTAATACTTCTGTACGATCAATTGATAAATAAGCATTTATTTAGGACTATATCATATATTCCGACGTTATCATAACCTTTCACGATGAAATTATTTAGATTGTTTATTAATTGGCTTTGATCACTTGTGGTTCTGATCTGCCGTATTGCTTTACTTTGCATAAAACATTGTAATAGCTTTTAGCTGTTAGTGATAGCTCTTTCTACAACATCTTATCGTTAAACTTATTTGCATTACTAGACGAAAAAAATCTGTAATTTTATCTGATGTTCCATCATAAATTATGAATCCCATCATAAATTATGAATCCCATCATAAATTATGAATCCAGTGTCCCAGTATATCTGCCATGATAGAATATGTTGTCTTTATGTTGAAATTTTAAAGTTATTTGATTCAATATTTTAAACATCAGATGTCACAGATGTCCGATGAAGGGATTGTAACAATAATTGTCGTACCTTTTTTTTCTTCGTTTATAAAATTTCCCATCAAATTCAAATGTTATCTTAAATGAGTCTCCACAGATGTATTAATACATTGACCGACAGAGCATTTACTTTAAAGTTTGAATTTCCAAAACTCTCATAGGCTCGTTCAAAGGCACTAAATAAAACAACTTTAGTCAGTTTTGTAAAAAAAAAAAACAATACTCGCGCCACAATCACTAATACGGATAAATTCCCCTAAACATGATAAATGAAACAAATGCCGAAAGAAACGCATAAACGCCAAAAAAGAAGCTTCAGAAACCGAATAAGTCAACAGTTTGTGCTTTCTGATCTGTGCATACAGCATCCATTATATTCATGCAATTTTACACTCATTCAAAATTTCATAACTGGTAAAAGATGGCAAAAGTACAGCTTAAGTGACTTTACTAGAATATAAAGATCCAAGAATGCACAACTTGTCGCAAGTGAGTTGCGACACCGACATATGGTATCGGTCAACCAACTCTGTGATGTTGGCCATAAAAATTATTATGACGTGTAAATTTTATTTATTATTCTTCATTTGCTCTGTTTAAGTAGTGTATGTGTAAGGAGTAAACCATGAAACAGAATTGCCATCAATTACTAATGATAAAATTGAGAATGGAAATGGGGAATGTGTCAAAGAGACAACAACCCGACCAAATAAAAAACAACAGCAGAGGGTCACCAACAGGTCTTCAATGTAGCGAGAAATTCCCGCACCCGGAGGCGTCCTTCAACTGGCCCCTAAACAAATATATACTAGTCCAGTGATTATGAACGCCATACTAATTTCCAAATTGTACACAAGAAACTAAAATTAAAATAATACAAGACTAACAAAGGCCAGAGGCTCCTGACTTGGGACAGGCGCAAAAATGCTAATGTTTATCGATAAATCGGTTTTGGTGTTTGCTGATTTATTTCGTTGTTGCAATTGCAGTGTTTGTCTTTGTTTTGTTCTGTTTTATCAAAGCTGTTTGAAATTCAAATTGAGCCATATTCCACAAGAATACGTAAATTGCTCTTTCCACTTTGGGTGCACAGTTTGAAGCTACAACTTAAGTTGCAAATAAATTAACACCATATAGATAGTTTTTGTTATTTGAAATACCTATTTATATATCATTGCTAAAAACAGACAAAAATAAAAAAAAAAATGGTCATGCCCTAATTTCCATAATCATACAAATATGTACATAGGTTATCAGCGTACTTGTGTTACAAATAACTAGCCGTCATTAGTGAAATGACAAAAGTCTTAAAGACTTTTAACTTTGTTTTTCAATAAGACACAATACACATACATTTTGCTTATCATGTAACTTATTATTTATATAAATGCGTGATTAAAAATTTCTTGATATACATTCTCCTGATTCGCTGCAGTCATCTGAGATTTATTTAAGTCCTAATTTGCATACATGCTATTGATGTATTTCCAAATGTAAGCTTTCCCATTCAATTGTCATATTTATTTTAGATTGATAAACATCAATGTATTAACATTACAACGCTGTGTTAAAGTTATCTTTTTTAACTCATTCTAAAGCAGAAGTTTAGCACCACAAATTTTCGCCATTCTTACCAAAAAATGTATCCTTCAAAGCGCACCACCCCCACCCCCACCCCCCAAAACAAATATCGATTAACGAGTTCATTCCTGTTGCAAAAGGAAAAAAAACCGATAGCGATAGAAAGTATTATAATTGTCCAATTGGTCATTATTCCTTGCTTCGAACCATGACCACACACACATTAGAAACTCACATTTGTGTTATTATATTTATTTAAATATGTTAGTAGAGATGGATATAGGCAGATGTGGTGTGAGTGGTCTGTTTAAACACTAATATTAAGATGCTATATTTTCGTATGAATTGTACTTCGGATGAAAGTTCTACAAAAAGGACACCTTCTTAATTTTGGCGAGCACTGTGGGTATGTCACCAAATGACCACACGGGAGGAATGTTACACCTACTTTTTCGTCTAAACATATTTTGCAGGTTAAAGATCTTTCATTTTTTCTATCTCTTGTAATTCTTCTGGATCATCCTCAGCTGAAACACAAAATTTATAAATGTTATATTACAATGTAATATCCGGTTAATATGTAAATAATTATAATGATTGTTACTTCTGTATAATATAAGGGGCGGGGCCAGCCACTTTTTAAAGAGGGTTTCAATCCTATGTTTCTATTCAAAAGCATAGATCGTTTATAATAAAGTGGATGATTCCAACCCCGGAGAACCACAAACTCTACCTTTTGATCCTAATACGCTTCCATACATTTGTATCAAGGTATAACCATGAGGCAAATCTTCCTACATTTATGTGATTACATAAATTGGGAAAAGATAAATAATTAAACAGGCAGTAATTCATGAACAAATTTGCATTATAATTTTCCACAACGTATTGCCGTTGTCAAATAATCCTTGAAAAAGAATGAACACATTTAAATGTCAATGCTTCCAGTCGAAATTTAATAACGATCATTAAATTCTCTCATGCCATGCTCGTCCGAATTTAAAACATTTCTTTACTAACTACTTGGTATAATATATAAAACAAAACTCTAGATATAGGTTTAGTTGCTCGCAGTAACTTTTTCAATGTTTAATAACACCATAAACCAACATATTATAAGTACAAACAGATTTGTCCAATTCATTTTAAATGGACTGAAATAAAAATAAGTATAATCATATACATCTTATGACACAATGAACTGCAAACTGTCGTAGTTACTGTGAGCACTTTAGATAAATGACGCCCACAAATTTTCTTTATATAATATAACGGGTCCCCCACCTTTAAAAACCGCCAAAGTATTTCACGTGCATAGTTTACCCATCTATATTTAAAAATAAAACAAGAACTCGTTATACAACTACTCTCACTAACCAGTCTTGAACGTATAAATAGTATTACTATACCACAGGGGAAAACCCAAGTCTCAACGAAAAGAAATTTAAAAAACCTTATTTATAATTTGTAAAATAAACTTGAAATTTAAATGACTAAAGATTATAAATAGATTGGGGATATTTCAAGTTCTTTTTTTATCATCCATTTTCCTGAATATGAATAGATAGTTCGCTATTGATGATATTACATTCGTTTAAAGTCATAAGGCTTTTTTATTACTGGATATACACCATATATATCTTGGTTTTTTCATTATTTGAATAATGTATTTAGATTGTGAACTTTCTGTTCATAAAGCATTTAGCATTGCGAATGAAATTGTTCTAAAACAAGTAAGTTTGCTGCTGGTAAAATTGTTTGTGTAGAAGATTGAATTTTAACATACGCAATATTCAGCGATTTGTATCTGTGTCAAAATGTTTTTCTTTTATTATCCAACATTTCCAAAAACTGCTAAATTTGTATTTAAAAAATTCAAAGGTATAAAATTTAAACAATGTATCAGAAACAGCATGCTGTCTCTCATTCACATATTCTCATGTTCAATAAATCGTAGCAGATGATTTTATTTAGAAAAGAATCGATAGTGGTAAAACAAACATTATTTTTCTCTGAACATTTTGTTCTGATATTCTTTACTGGAGACTACAGAGAGTTAAATATTTATCTTTAACGCAGGAGTCTTGTCGAGACTTACATTTTTAACTGGAGAGAATTTGATTAGTATTGTCACGGTGGGTATGGTTGTCCTGCGAGAGAATGTTCTGTGCTGGTGATTCGGTCCTGACGGGTGCTGGTGATCAATGAAAAAAATGTAAACAAAGACGAAAATGATGATATTTGACGTTTTCACTCATAAAAAATTGAAAAAAAACAGTTGAGATTTTTCAATTTTGTTTCTTATGGGTTCATATGTAAAGCATTAAAAAGTTGACCCTCTAAACTGTTTCAATAAGCGTAACACAAAAATGCTCATTTTCAGAAAATCTCGAACTGAAAAAATAAAACAAAAATGCTCATAGAGTCCGCTTACTATACCGCAATCCACACGACAAAACTATTTTGTGAAAAAACATTGCAATTTATTAAAATTTAGCATTTTTTCAATTTATTCATGTCCTGATACTGTGCTGGTGGGTCCTGTCATTGTGCTGGTGGGTCCTGATACGGTGCTGGTGATTTTGGATAAGAAGTTGCTCATATTTGAAACAAATGTTACAAAATCAATAAAATTGGGCAGATAATTATTGTCAATAGGATCTGTGACTCCTATTTTAGCTCTTGTGCATCCATTTGGCTGTTTAATATGTGTTTTCAAATGATCGTTACTTATATTACACAATTACATAACAGGGTAACCTCTTTCGTCCAATATCAGATAACAATATATACTATCTGAAATAAAAATAGTTTTATTAAGATATTAAATGCCCCTTACATTGATGCTTCAACAATGATCAAAGCCCATGCTGCATAGACATGTTTGTTAGCGCTCCGCATACCCCTCCCCTCTTACTCAACCCCCCCCCCCCCCCCATTTCCTCCTTTGTTGTTACAGTGGTGTAGCAACACAACAATTTATCACAAAAATAATAACACAAAGACACACATTATTGAACAACAAATGCTCACAGGTACTGGAAGCTAGTTCAAAGCCGCATTTTTAAACTAATAGATAAAACATGTTCTCATATGCAAAAATCCCCATCGTGTCGATTAAAAAAGTCTCAAAACTTAAGTTCACATTTTAATGTTTGATTAAGCAGAACTTTAATTAAAAGTGTGCAGTGAATCTTGTGCTCACAAAAGTTATTGTCATAATTATGTTTACATAAGACTTATAAAGGAATTAAGAAGATACCAAGAAATATTTTACAGTTCAATTTAATGATCATGAATGGAAGGAAATGGTACGAGAGTTTACATAGGACAAAAAGAAATTGATAGTATTTTTTGGCGAAAGACTTAAACGCTTCTTTGCATTGTATAGTAAAACTCTTCTTTAAAAGCATGCAAAAAATAACTTTGATTGACTTGCTTGCTATGTTTGCTCCAAGGATATTTTCAAACAATAGGTAGGCGGAGTTTCAATACATACTGGGATTTGATTGGACAAATACAAACTGACAGGAATTGAAGTTAATGTTTATTGTCCAAACAAATTCTAGTATATAGTAAACATACTACTTACCTGTCGTTTACAACCATCCAAACAATTATAGCAAGCAATTTAAACAAGGTTTGCTTTGCATGTATTTATAGAAGAGCTGTAAATTATAAAAAAAAAAATCTTGTTGTCGTAGATGGTTAAATCCTCAACAAAATATCATTAACTTTGTTGGAACGAATAAAGGTTTTAAATCAAATTTTCGTGGACTTTTTAGCTTCCACCCTGACGAGGCATGTTAGCTGTTCGTATGCTGTTGCACCTCAAGGACCGAAACTTTCACATTTCCATCTTCTTTTCTGAAATATTTTACCCAGCTCATACTTGACAGGATTGTTATTCTAGTAAAAAGTGTAACCAATGAATTGAACACAAGTTAAAAATTCCACAATACTATATAATTCATTTTATGTGTCAATTTGTTCGAAAAAAATCGAAAAGAAGAGAGTTTTTTAATGTCATGGTTATCTGTCGCTATCTAGATATATGCTTAGCATTTATTTCAGATGACATGGACTCCTCACCCAGGTGACCCTGCTGCCTTTCATATCTTTATCCGTATACAATTATTTTAAAATAGATAACCAAAGGCTGCAACTCGTATTTTTGTATTTAAATGATTCGTTGTAACGAGAATATTTGTGGTGAATGGAAACTGTGAGGGTCAAAATCTTAAATTGCTTATAAATGTTGCTGGACCCAGTTTCGTTATCTGATCTGAATTTTCTAAAATGTGCAACGTAGATAGACATTTTGATTTTTTTTACTCGGTATTAAAGTTTGCCCCAATCGCTTGAACTTTTGCAATATTACAGCCAATTTCAATGAGTGTGTAGACAAAGGGATTACTTTGGTTATCTTGCTTGCTGAACAGAAAAGTCATTGTAAGTTATGTAAACTACCCTACTTTAAGAGTAGACTAGTCCGACAAATGACACATCTTTCTGTCTGTAGGACCAGGCTACCTCGAAAGGAGGGTACTTTACCTTACCTAAAAATGACCTCACGGTTTACATAGCTAACAAGCTATTTTGGAATTTTGAAATGAAAAAGCTAAGAAATCTTAGTTTTGATAGTGTGTACTAGGTTTTCGAAAAAAAAATACCTGATAACCCTTCAGACAAAAAAAAATGTTGAAAATATCTTACAGATACAGCAAGTGATTCTTAATAGCTATAAGATACATTTTTCTTTTAAAATACAACTTTTAAATCTTACGGGAAACTATTCCAAGCTTAAAACTTTCACTGTAACCTCGCTTTAACTTATCCCCATCCCCCCCTCACCGAAAAAAAACCCAAATCAAGCAAACCCGCAATACTATTGTCTTTCTTATAGTCAGCACTCAATTGTTCACAAACAAATGTGTTTAAAGCTGCTAAAGACATATGATTCAAACGCTCAGTAAGTCCTTTGTTCTATATTTTTGCTCTCCATTTTTATGCAAAACCTTTTACATTTTTATTTTATCGGTTATTGTTGAAGGTCGTACGATGACGTATGGTTGTTAACACATACTTTCTTTGGTTTCTTACGGAAATTTTTCCATTGACAACAAACATACCACATCATCTGCATTATATAAGTATTGTATAAATTACAACGTATTTTGGTAATCTTGCAAAATGATCGTAATCCCGAAAATCGTTAATATATTTTCTTATCTTAAAAGGGACAAGAAGGGTTCCATCAACAGGCCAATAAATAAAATTACAGTTAATTTAAAAAAATAAATAAAAAAAAATAGGTGTATTTTTTCTCTCATAATAACAGTAAACAGATTCACAACAATGTCAATTTCAAGAAAGCAGACAACAGTTAATTAGTCAATAACAATGCAGCATCAATGATCTTGAATATATGCTTCTTTTAACTAAAATATAAAGGCACAGAACCAGGACATTGGAGCACAGTACCAGGACCGTTTTTCTTATCACCAGCACGGCGTCAGGACAATTCCGTTTAACGAACTTGTACGACTTTTGCAATATAATATTGTTGTAATATACTTTGCATAGTACTTATGACGCATCAGAGAAAAATTAAGCAACAAAACAGTCGTTTTATTGCCGTTCTGATACAATGTAAACAAACCCACCAGCACAGAATCAGGACCCACCAGCACCTGACAGGACCAAATCACCAGCACAGTACGTTCTCTCGCAGGACAACCATACCCACCGTGATTGTCATACACTAGTTATAGCGATGAAGTCTTTAATAATTTGTATTCTTTCTTTACAGAAAGTTATATTCTTTAAATGTGACGTCATCAATCATCATCGCATTTATTCAAGACGTCACAATTAGAAATTCAAAAAAATCATATATTTCATTAGTAAGGAGAAATATTTTTCTCACAAAGATCAAGATAAATGTTTGAAAAAACTAGAGGCTCTCAAGAGCCTGTGTCGCTCACCTGTTACTGTATTCACTGATGTCGGCCATCTTTGTAGGTAGGCGGGGTCATTAGACACTTTTTTTTTAAATAGATACCCTATAGCTAGTAATGATTGTGGCCAAGTTTGGTTAAATTTGTTCCATAGTTATAGAAAAGAAGATTTTTGTACAAGTTACAAAAATGACGAAAAGTTGTTCAATATTGACTATAAAGGGCAATAACTCCTTAAGGGGTCCTCTAACAATTTTGATCATGTTGACTTATTTGTAGATCTTACTTTGCTGAACATTATTGCTGTTTTACAGTTTATCTCTATCTATAATAGTATTCAAGAAAATGACCAAAAACTGCAAAATTTCCTTAAAATTACCAATTTTAGGGCGGCAACCCAACAACGGGTTGTCGGATTCATCTGAAATTTTGAGAGGGGATAGATGTTATTCTGATGGACATTTAAATCTTAAAAGATTTGCCCTGAATGTCTTAGTTTCAAAGATATAAAGCAAAAACTGCATTTTACCACTATGTTCTAATGCCATGTCGGCCATTTTGTTTGGTAGGCGGGGTCATCGGACACATTTTTAAAACTATATACCACAATGATAATTGTGGCCAAGTTTGGTTAAATTTGGCCCAGTAGTTTCAGAGAAGAAGATTTTTGTACAAGTTACAAAAACACAAATAAATGTCAACTTGACTAACTGTAAGTGTTTAACGACCTTGACTGGCTTTCAACCCTCGCTCGGTAGGCTCGGTGCCGGAAGGTGTTTGGTGAGCTCTATCATATTTTGATGCGTAGGGTCGGGAACAGGTGGAGACGCCATATATAGGCCACCATCTTGGTTTTGGTGAGTTGTTTTTCTTTTGTTGACTATTTTGCTGTTTCTTTTACTTCACAACTGCTGTTTTCATGGCCAGGTTGATCAGCTGGGCAGCCCGCTAACCACGACGATGTGTTGTTGGTAGATGAATCATTGACTCTGTAGTAGATGCCTGCAAGAAGCTAAATACACATAGCCCTCGGACGTCTGGACAGCATATGACACTCACCCATCCACAATGGGTTTCAGAGTGTCGCTAACGCGGGTCTACTAGTAAGGTAACATCATAAGCTAGTTTGTCGTTGAACCATCTGAGCAGCGTTACATGTTGTTGCCAACGGGTAATCAGGAGCTGATCCAGCACGTCCTTTCAGCTGTAAGGACTGAGATGTGACTGTGTGTCAACTTGAGTTGGTTTTTGTTTGTCATGTTTTCACCACTGCCTGATTATTAGACAAATTGGTACTTAACTCTGTTATTATATACTCGATTATCATTTGTTTTCTATGAAAACATTTTCACTTTTTAACTCGTTCGGGCATAATGGTTGACGTACGTTGCGCACTTTTGTCATGTTTGTGTCTAGACAACTTATAATTGTATACAAGGCAAATTTATTTTCAAACAGTTGTTACAAAAGTACGTAGGACGTTTAAAGATTGACTAATTAATTCATTAAGATTACAAGGAAGCAACGCCATTTTCGTAATTTATTCAGCATTAACGTATGCATCTGTCACTATAAACATGAAACAGTGAATAACATATTTCACAATGCATAAAATCCATATTTCAGTTTTATACTAGTCTTGTTCTCTTCTTTGACACCAGGGAGGTATTGCTACCAAGAATCGACGACAAAATTACATAGATTCACGTCAATTAATTGTGGTCTGTGAATAAGAGGTTCATTTGAAATCAATGTAAATACAAACTGTTTAAAAGTACTCTTCTGTAAAAATAAAAATTCGAATAACATAAAATTACAGAGAAATGTAGCTCGACAATAACATATACTTCAAGACGGTAAGCATACAAAGAAAAGTTTACCCTATGCATTCAAGATCATGGGTTATAAGCTTCTGTTTAAGTCATACCAGTAAACAGTAGGAGAAGTTATGATTAGGTCTTGTTTTGACCCCTTGAAGTAAAAAAATAGTATCTTTTATCAGTCTAGTTAATACACTGCAACGCCATTCTTCGTTATTCATAAGACATAAGTCTTGAACATCAGTATATATTATTGATTTCTGTCTTACAAATCACTTTTAAGGTGGTATGGGAGTATAAATTTGAAATGAAAGAATTTGTTCATACTTTGTCAAAATGTAGTATATATTGTGGTATGTTCATAAATATAATAAAAAAAAGATAGGTCACCGAGCATTTTCTCAAGCTACAGGTTGTGACAAAGTGACACATTTTGTATGGATTATACAGGAAAAACTTCATTATGTGATTCGAACTAAACTAAATGATAGAATTGTAAAATAAGATACGAAAAGATAACTTTCAGAAAATGCTTTGTGAATATCAAAAGAAAAGATACGGTCATCGTACGTTTTTTTTTCCGACTAAAATATAAAATAGCAAAATTTCATGTAGATTCCTTCAGAAAATGCACTTGTTCAGAGTTACCTCCACTTAACCCTTTCGCGTTCCCATCGGTACTCTGGTACCGATGGGCTATGTTTTTGGGCAACTAGCTTGCGTAAAGTATTGAATCTTTGACATGTGTTTACGTACAGAAGTGGTTGAGGGCTTGAATCAATCCCCTATATCACAGCTGTGTGTTTCATGGTGTCTTAAACTTTTCCCGAGTACGGTTTGGTATCAAACCGCCCCTAACGGACAACATTTTCT
The DNA here is from genome assembly GCA_019925275.1 of Mytilus edulis. Taxonomy (NCBI): domain Eukaryota; kingdom Metazoa; phylum Mollusca; class Bivalvia; order Mytilida; family Mytilidae; genus Mytilus; species Mytilus edulis. The sequence goes on from CM034357.1 coordinate 33,103,781, forward strand.
CCTGTGAAAACCTTTTTTTTTTTTAATTTGAACACAATATTTCCATAGAGTATGGTAAAATATACTGTTGATGTTGGGGGCAATATAAAGTTTTTTTTATTAACTACGCCGTATATTTTTGAGGGAACATATTCATAGTATGATTAAAACTTGTACTCAAGTTAAATAAGTGTTTTAAAGTGTACCAACGTAATCATTAACTTGAAATGCACTCTCAATGTGTGGTCAATTCTTACCAAACTAATTGAAAAAGAGATCATGATTTTTTTTTTGCGAAGTTGAAATAGGTATAACAAAACATTGTTTCTGAAGTGCCTGGTTATGGAAAAGACGAAAACACTCTTGTTGAAATAAAGGAACCGGTAAAAGTTTATAAAAACATGGCAGACTAAAGTATGATATCATCCTATATTTGCTCAAAATATTTGTTATATCGAGACTTAATTTCTAAACGAAAACGGGCTGATTATTTGTTTACTCTCACTTTGTTAATGGAAGAGTTAACTACTAAAATTTCGATACTTTAAACTGGTACTCCAGTGGTTCAGTGGGAAGCTGTACTAGCCAACAGCACGAAGATTGCATGTTCGAACCTCAAAGCCGGAAGTGAAATAATAATTTCCTATATTAAATGTAACTTAACTTTACTATCAATTTCAAAAAGACAGTCATGGATACATACAAAACTCAAATTAAAAGTCACGTAACTTTTGGACAGACAACACGTGACTTCAAAAGACAACATTTCTGATATATTAATTATTTTGAACTATCTGATCAATTATCTTTCAAATGGACTCAAAACGATCTTTGTGTGAGCTTCAGTGCGAATGCTATATGCGATTGAACTTTGATAGTGTCTTTTCATAAGGTTACGTCCAATTGGGCGGAACTTGAAAGGGTTAAAATACCAATTTAAAACATTAAAAATCAATTAAAAATAATCTACGCTTGTAAAAATATTAATATTTATAAGTTAAAATCTTAAAAATATATTCTTTTAAATGGAAATTCACACTCAGTTATCTGCATTCCTCATCAAATTTTGCTAATTTCATTGAATATCTGTCCTTAGGTTCTCTGTTATTTAAAATCCAAGATGGAGAAAGACAGTACTACTTTAAGGTTTCACATTCTTATATTTTGTGGAAAACATCAAACCTGAAAACAAAGTCTTGTATTTATTTCTTGTCATGAATACTTAGATTTGTACGTGCTGTCAAATTTCGAATGCATATTTAGACAGTTAACATGCAACAACGGTTCGCTCTAGGCATTAACATTAAAATCCATAGATATTCCTATATGTAGTCAGAACGATGGGTTTATTTTTTTTAAACAACCCGGGCTAATCCATAGATAAGCAAATTAAGTTTTAGTCATGCATCAAATAGTATTGACTCTGTCATTATATACTCGATTATCATTTGTTTTATATCTTCTCAATCGGAAAACATTTTCACGTTAAACTCTTTCGATCATGAAGGTTGGCGTAACTTGATCACCTTTGTCAATTTTTGTGTCTAACAACATCTTATTATTGTATAGATGATAAAGTAATTTCCAAACAGTTGTTTCAAAAGTACGTATGAAGTTTAAAAATTGACTAAAAGTCCAAGGGGGCAACGAACTAATGGTTAGTTACTCAACTTTTATATATGTATCTAACTATTACACATCAGACAGTATATATTAAAGTTCTTATTGCTTATATGTTCAAGGAATAAGTTGTTGTAACACAAGTGTCTGGAATGTATTTAAATTTACTAATAAAATCATTAAAAGTACAAGGCAGCTTCAACCTATTGGTAAGTTATTCAACTTATATGTATGCATATGTTGCTACGTACATACATCATTCTCTCCAAATACATACAATCTATATTTTGAGATTTATACTTGTGTTTTTCTCTCATTTGACACAACGGAAGTTATGCTACAACGACTCAACGAATATATGACAAAATTACAAAGATACACGTCAATTAATTTGGCTCTGTGAATAGTATTTCATTACAAAATCAACGCAAATAAAGACTGTAAAAAATATCACCCCCTTCAAAAAGAAATATAGAATAATATGAAATTAACTCGAAAAGTAGAGGGACAATGACATAGATTAAAACACATCGAACATACCAAAAAAGGTTTATCGTAGGCATTCAAAATCATTGGGTGCTCCGATTCTGTTAAAGTCAAATACCGAGGGGAAAGTTGAGATAACACTATTCTGTGACCCGTTGAAGTTAAACTCAAAATGTATTATAAATCTTGCTAATACATTGCAATGGCATCCTTCGTATGTTCATTAGACATAAGTCTGTCAAATATCAGTATCTATATTTTTGCATTTAGTCTAACGTATTACCATGAAGGATTCAAACGTCTTACATTTTGTGCAAAACACCAAAACTGTCCAACAAAGTCTTATATGGGTTTTTTTCTTGTGATGATAACCATGAGTATATAGATTGCGTTAAAAAAAAGTAGCCCAAATAAAGAAAAAATGAAATTGTCACAAACATGTCTTGAAAACGTGAATTTCGTGTCGTTTATTCTTTAGTTTTCTATGTTGTGTCGTGTGTGCTCTTGTTTGTTTGTCCTTTTCATTTTTAGCAATGGCGTTGTCAGTTTGTTTTAGATTTATGAGTTTGACTGTCCCTTCGGTATCTTTCGTCCCTCTTTTACAATGAGACCTGTGTGTCTATATTTAAAATTATTTAACATTTCTGTATACACCATTCTTCTATTACTTTTATAAGACATATGGATAAACCTATTAAAGTTCGTCAGATGCTCATTTCGTCTACATAAGACCCATCAGGGACGCTCGAATGAAAAAGAGTATGAATTTGCATTGCTATACGACGTGTCTCGGTATTTTGAACATCCAACATTGATGTAATTTTGTTTTATGTTTCTGTAATGGTTTCGGTTGGATAATGTGCTAGGTCTTATCGTTTGTAGTTCAAATGTTTAATAAAATAGTCTTTTAATACCATCATTGTCATGAAATGACAAGTATTGTGAAAATAATTGTATAAAGTTCTTGAGTTAATGTTCTTTACGTTAGTGCGTCACTGTTTGTGATGTCCTGTGGTGTCTGTCTTTGATGTTGTTGTGCTGCGGTTTGCATGTTTTGTCGACTATTATATTATTTGTGTGTGCGTTTCTCTGTGATGAGTGTTTTTGCGTGGGTTTGTGCTGTATTTCCGTCACGTAGTGTTGTCATTTTAGCGATATGTTTAACATTGTCATATAAGCGGGAGGTTCGTCTAGCCATAAAACCAGGTTCAACCCAACATTTGTTCTTAAAATGTACTGTACCAAGTGAGGAATATGGCAGGTTGTTATCAAATAGTTCGTTTCGTTGTATGTTTGTGTTTGTTTTTGTTGCACTTCAGTGTTATTGTTGTTCCTTTGTTTTCCTCTTATAGTTGATGTTTTTCCCTCGGTTTTAGTGTGTAACCCAGATTGGTTTTCTCTCAATCGATTTATGACTGTTAAAACCGGTAAACAACTGTTGTCTTTATTTGGGCATTTAAAATCATAGGTGATCCGATTCTGTGTAACGTATATACCATAGGGGGAATTTATTGCCTTAATATACAAATTATTATGAATTTAGCTAATACTATAAGTTATATGGTTCGCTACTGACCCCCTACGGATCCATAGAGGGTTAATAAAGGGTTTATTCACCCTCTATGGTCCGTAGGGGGTCAGTAGTAAACTGTATAACGAATTTATCGCACGCTGGACTTTTTCTGCTGTGTTATGTTGAAAAATAAACAACGAAACACAACAACATTAATAGATGACGTCACCATTAACGCGTCATGAACCCCCTATTAAATTTACTAACCCCCTACGGTCTCATAGGGGGTCATCACGTGACGGCGTTAAATCAATCACAACATGATATCTTACCCGCGGTGCGATAAATGTCAATGGCATCCTTCATATGGTTATAAATCTGTCAAACACCAGTACAGATATTTTTGAATTGTGTCTTACAAGTTGACATTACGGCTTCATTCTTCTTACATTTTGTGCAAGGCAGTGAAACCTGCCAAAATCATATGATTTTCATTTCTTGTCATGAATATTCAAATTAAAGTAAAATCACTTTAACCTTGAAATAATGATGTGTGAAAAGAGGTTTTACAAACATGTCTAGGAAGTGTGAAAAATTACCAATACAATCAAATTCCCTACTGGGAAGACCGTGCATTTTTATTTCAGATTATTAAATATTTCGATGTACACAATCCTATTATCACTTATATCAGACATATTAATAAACTCCTCAATGTGTGTAAAATTCTACAATTTCAAGAGTTCTTACACAGCTACTTTTGCATAGGTACTATTTCTGTACTAAAAATATGTAGTACTGGACTTTTAATATTCAGTACTATTTTGTTACTTTAAAATTATTGTAATATTTAGGTACCTGTATTTTACAGTACTTACTTTGTACTTGAAATTTAGGTACTACAGATTTTTGGTTACTATCGTTACATTTTCAGCATTTTGAAAGTTTTTCAAATCTCTTAAAATTATGATTTTCAAACATGGAATATTGTATTATTTCTGTACCAAAATATTTAGTACAAATCAAGTACTGTAAAATACAAGTACCTAAATATTACAATAATTTTAAAGTAAAGAAATAGAACTAAATATTAAAAGTAAATTTCCAGTACTACATATTTTTAGTACAGAAACAGAACCTATGCAAAAGTAGCTGTGTAGTAAGGTGTTTTAACGTTTAGATAAACATGATACATTGACATTCACTTTCTTTCAAATCTATACATTTTCCGTGTATGTGATACAATATTAAACAACCCTTTGCATACTAGATCACACTGGTTCCCTGGACGTGTAATATTACAAAACGTGTTTTTGTAATCTTTATCAGAGTTAAGATATGCCCCTGTTTTGCGAGAATATTGTCCGATATATTATTTAAACCATTCATATGTGGTACAATATGGATACACAATAGAAATGTTTGTATCTGCAGCTAGACAAATGGCGAAACTGGTTGAAATTTCATTTCAAGTAAGATTATTGAAACCTTATAAAAGTATATACCAGTATCATAAATTTGAAAATGATACAATAATAAACGTAACACACTTGAAAATTTTCAAGAGTATCTGATCAAAAGCTATATTTTACATATATGTTACTGATAAAAAGATCTAATATTTGCTTAAAAATAGCAAGATATAATGAAAATCTTAGCATTACCATGCGTTCTTAGTATACCGAAGTAATATGTAACTATAACTATTGCGTTTATTATAGAGAAACACATTGAAAAGATGACAGCTACCATATTTTAATAAACATTTTTTTTTTTCCTTTTGCTGTTTAATTAACCTTTGATCTTTTGCAATTACTGTTAACACTGAGGTTCTGATTTCGAACCACGAAGGTGGCAAGTGCGCTCGACTAAAATCTTTATTATTGACTATGGTTGTCATTTTCCTGCGGAAGGTCGTTGGTTCTTTCCGAGCAACCCATAATAATTGACCATCATGAAATATCACAATAGTGCTGAGAGGCGTTAAACACCAATCAATCAAGAAATATGTGAAGTCGAAAGTAAGTCACACGGAATTTTTATGTAGAGTTGTCTCATTGACAATCATACTATGTATCCTTCTTTTGTATGGTGACTAAAATCGTATGATCTGAAGTTTCCAATTCCATTTCAAGATTTTATTATAATTGTGTTGTTTTTCTATATTTTCATTTACGTTTAAAACTGTCACATAACTTTTACTTTGTCTACTTTTGTTTTGTAAACATATGTAGCATTTTTAACGAGAGAAAGAGTAGTGTTCCACTTGAATAAACAATGAACAAACACCTAAAATCGTTTTTAGCTCAACAACAAATAAGATTGTTCTGTCAATATGAATAAC
>CM034357.1:33109822-33270845 GCA_019925275.1 Mytilus edulis
GTAACCCCAGCTTAACCCTGATGCCAGCAGTTTCCAGATGATATTTTTTAAAGTATAAATCCAAACTATAGAAACGCAGGATAATGTGTGAAAATACGGGGAAATTTTGTGACACTATAAGTGCAATTTTGTAAGAAACAAATTCGTTTTAAAATAGTTGCCTGAAAACTTGCAAAATAGAAAAATAAAATTCTTTTGGAAAATAAAACGGGATATAATTTATCGAAAAATACACAGTACAAGCAGTCTTTGAAATTCAGACAGAAAATGATTTTTGGAATGGAATTAACAAACAAGAATAATAAAATTGTCCTTGAACTTGGTTATTTTGGCGCACAACTTTCCCTATATGTTCCAAGTGTAACCAGTTTTGGAATATTTTTGGACTGTACAGAAAATACGGTTCCGGAAGCTTATAAAAAATAGATTGCTAACACTGTAATCGTATATGCACAGTTTACACAGGACAGAACATTGGAATGAGGAAAAAGTTAACAAAGGCCTGTCATTTTGGGATGTCAACACTTAATGCGCACCCTGTGGGATGAAATAAAATTAGACCATTCAGAGATACATTGATAGACAGATAGGGTGCAAACAAGAATAATAAAATTGTTCTTGAACTTGGTTATTTTGGCGCACAACTTTCCCTATATGTTCCAAGTGTAACCAGTTTTGGAATATTTTTGGACTGTACAGAAAATATGGTTCCGGAAGCTTAAAAAAAAAATAGATTGCTAACACTGTAATCGTATATGCACAGTTTACACAGGACAGAACATTGGAATGAGGAAAAAGTTAACAAAGGCCTGTCATTTTGGGATGTCAACACTTAATGCGCACCCTGTGGGATGAAATAAAATTAGATCATTCAGACCCCATTACATATTTTTTCTTTCAATTCCGTATTTCCAAAATTATTTCTTGAAATTTACAATCACACGATTCGTTAAATAAAACCCAGTTGCCAACAATAAATGAATAATCGGAATTTTGATGCAGGTAAACCCATAAAGGTGCTCCGAACGTCAAAAACAAATGCAGCAACAAACTGAAACACTTACATTTTAATATCATTTTGGTTCATGTTAATTTACACTTGGGTGTACAGGAATGGGTGTGTTTTGTTGTTGAGTTGGACATGATGTACAGTTGAGATTTCCCAACTATATTCCACTATGAGCTGCTTATTCAAAAATAAATGTTGTCACCTAATGTTTTGTAAAATAGAACACAATCATAAACGGGTATTATATAGTTTTTCCCTGGAAAATGCCTCGAGCATACCATTTTACCCGTGTCCATTTGGCCGCACGTCCCTCACTTAATCGGTAAATAGGATGTAGCTTAAGGTTTATTTCGAAGTGCTATATTTTTTTATGTCAACTTTAATATAAATATTTATATCAAAAGTACGCATATTCAGTCAAGACTTTTTTAAATGACAGATTGCTAAATTTGGTATTTAGAAAATATATGAAGGCACGAAGAGCACATAGTCCGACTTCCTCCTACTACAGTGTACAATTTCAAGGTGGAACTTTTATAATGCACCAAGTGTTTTACTTATAGAGGATGCATGTATGTTCTCAGATTTTTTTTTATTGTATAATTTTTCACGAATGGCAGGATGTTGAACTGACATTTAACACAGTTTACAAGGTTTGTCTGCAACTATGCACACTACCCAAACGTTTACATCATACAGAGAATATACTATATCAAAACATGTATTATTTTATCTTTCACTTTTATAACTGACGGAATGTTTTAACCTTTTTTGATGGCTGCATTAGAAATGTGGGTATCGTCCTGAACATGCCTGAAATATTTGACACTGGACATTTTGCAACCTCAAATCAATCAATTCAAATTTTACTTGAAAATCACTGTTTACTAAAAAAAAATGAAGCTGAATGTGCACCCTGTTAGTTGAAAATAAAATCAAATCAGTAGAATTAATAGGAAATTTAAGAAACCAGACAGGGGAAATGAAAACAAAATAACAAACACCATTCAGATCCAGTTACATATTTTTTTCAATACCTCTCAGAAAAAAAACGTTACTGTATATTAAGTAATGTCCTCCTTTTTCTGACAAATTACAATGTATATGCATATCGGTCATCTGTGAAGCAATTTATCTATAAAAAAAAAACCAAGGATAGTGACATGTGTCTCTATACATGCACGGGCTCACAATAAAATCCTGGAAATTGTTAGTTTTTAGTCTTTCTCCATATATAAGAGATCGTAATGAATAAGTGACGAGGTTCGGAATATTTCTTTCCTTACTATGCCATTTTGAGGTATTTTCTGCGACTTTCATACAAGTGAGAGGTTTGGCTAGCCATAAAACCAGGTCCAATCCACCATTGTCTACCTAAGAAATTGCCTGTACCTATGCGAAATATAACAGTTGTTATCCATTTGTTTGATTTTGCAGTTAGATTTAGGACTTTCCGTTTTTAGATTTCATCAGAGTCGTTTTCTTTTGTTATTTTCCTTTTATTAGAACTTTCTTGAATCTTTTGATCAACTCATTTATTAAATAGTTGTTTTCCTGCTAAATTTTAATAATCTTAATATCCGTTTTTTTTTCTTTTTTATCCCTTTTCTCCTTTCTCCTGTCCCTTCTCTCCTTTATCTCGCCCCCTCTCGCCCTTCTCCCGCCCCTCTCTCCTAAGCTCCCAATACCCTGTCCAGGCCCTCATTATTCTTTGAGAAGTGATACGTCTGTGAATCTATTTTTTCTACTCGCTTTATGTGTAACATCCCTCTCAACATTCCAAAATTTCTCATGATTTAAAATTAAAAAGAAAATATTATTCTCCACACACTTGGCTAAGAAAACACTGAGATATAATTTCTTATTCAGCTGTTATTAAAAAGTTCTAAGTTGTTGTTTTGTTAAGCAACTTGTTTTCTTTATCAGACAGTAGTATTTTTTAGTTACTCAGAAATAAATTAGGTCACACCATAATATATACTTCCATTGATCAGAAAGTTAATTGTCGACCACATCTGGGACCACAAAAAAAGATAGATTGACTGTATTTCACTTTGTTTTACAAGTGTGGACACGGATCAGTATGGATAGTATGTTTGGTTGTTGGTTTTTCCTTACAGTGTTCACTGAAATAAAAGGGTTCTCTGTTTTTCTATAGGATTCTATGTTAATCCAACTGTGTTGTTTAGTGACAGCCAATCTGTACCAAACACTAACAATATAGCATTGTCGTTTATTTCATATTTGTTTTAATGTTCAGGACTGTCATGGAGGAGACACTAATTACATTAATTATCAAATAATTATGATAAAATATGTTCCACAACTTTGATTTTAGATAGCAGAAAAAACATAAAAATTAGGTCGGAGAAGACCACACTTTATGAGCATTCCTGCATTCGGATTTTAAAATGCGAGATGGTATATGAGCTAGAACCTGGACGTACTATATGGTTTGGTTTATGTTTCTTACAAAATTAATCGTTTATATAAATATACAGTGTTTATTTCCACTGTTTACCCTAAGCGTACATTTTAGATGAATAAATGAATGAAAACTACGGTTCCTTGTTTGTGTATTGTGATTACAAATTCGTATTTTTTGTTTACAGCTCTGTCTTGTATTGTTCTGGTCGTACTATTGAAAGTATTCAATTTCATGAATAACTATGTTTCCATCAGTTAACCATAGTACTTTCAAATGGTTAGGTAAGAAATTAATGGTAAAATCTAGTTTTTAGTGTTTTAATGTCTAATCTTACCGTTTTAATTTATTGACATGACTGCATGACTCGATTCTCAATTAATAGTGGTAAGATAATCGTTGCAAAGAATCCTACTAGAACTTTTGTGAAATATAAAAAAGATGTGGTAAGCAGTGGCGATCCAGCAATTTTCATAAGTAGGGTCCCACTCACTGTCTAAGAGGGGGCCCGCTCCGGTCACGCTTCAGTGATTCCCTATATAAGCAACCAATTTTTTCTCAGAAAGGGGGGGGGGGGGGGCGGCTCCCTGTCCCCTCTAAATCCGTCTCTGGTATGATTACCAATGAGACAACTGTCCACAAGAGACCAAAATGACACAGACATTACCAACGGTTATAACTTTGCAATATTGTGAGAGTTTATGTTCTATGTGGAAGGCAATTGTAGTGACCTGCAATACAAGAACCGTTCAATTGAGTTATAACTTTGCAATGTTGCGAGAGTTTATGTTCTATGTGGAAGGCAATTGTAGTGACCTGCAATACAAGAACCGTTCAATTGAGTTTAGTTATATGTATTGTGTTTCTGTCTCTGATCTACGTTTTCTGTATTTGACATGTGTATTGCATAATGACATAAGACATTTGTTACGTGTACCATGATGAACTCTTGTGCAGGACTGCTGTTTGTATTTTTGACATGGAACTCCTGAGCAGACTATGACTTTTTGACTTTTGACCTATGCAAGTTGGGGTGTCATCATGATACAATAGTGTGTCCCTTGGTATATTACCTTGACCTTAAAATATAATTTTCAATTGAACTTATTTTCATAAGAAGGTAAGTCTAGTGGCACGAGAAACTTCATTTGAGCTTAACATTTGCCCTTAATGTAAAACTTGTATATTTTGTTTGAATTAAATGGAGAATTGTCTGATTGGCACCCAAACCACATGTTCTTATATCTATATTAGATATATAGATATATTTGTTAGTGTTGTGTATCACGATAACTTTTTCCTCAAAATCTACTTTGTGTTTTTTGACAGGGAACTCTTGACCAGACTATGACTTTTTGGCTCTTGACCTATGCATATTGGGTTCGTCTCTTGGTATGATTACCTTGACGTCAAGTCAGGAGTCTCTGGTTCTTTGTTAGTCTTGTATGCTTTTAATTGCAAGTTTATTTTATGTTTTGGAGTTTGAACTAGTACAGATTTTGTTTAGGGGCCATCTGAAGCCCGACTCCGGGCGAGGGATTTTCTCGCTTTGTTGAAGACCCATTGGTGGCCTTCACCAGCTTTCTGCTCTTTTGACATGTTACTTTCTCTTTTACACATTCCAAATTCCCACTCTCAATTTTGAAGAATGTTTCAATTGATTCAAATGAAAACTAAATCCTTTAATTTCCGTGAAAGTCAAGAGCGAACATTTACTGCTTCTTGTGCTGCCAGTTGTGTTAGATAATGCAAAATGTTTCAATCATTTTACCTTTATATTCATTTCATGGACATGTTGATACGAATAGTCTGTTTTTACATCTTAAAAATTCACACAGAAGGAATCATTATTATAGACAAACTGCAAAATAATGAGCTAAACAATTAAGAATAGACAAAAGTAAACAAAAAGGAAAAAACAGAAAATAAGTGTGCAAAAATATACAGTATAGAGAAAAATAATGTAAAATTAAAAAAAATCAAAAATCAAGAAATAAGAAATAAGGGAACCTGTCCAGATCCTTATAGAAGATATCATTCAAATTTACAATGTAGTTTTTAAAAAAATAATGCTTTGTATTAATATATTATGCTTAGAATTTTGATATTCATGTTTCTAAAGATGTTTAAATATGACCTCTAATTTCTAAAATTCTAGATATTCTAACTCCTTTACAAAGTTATAATAGTCCAATAAGTAGTCTATGCATTTTACATGCTAGCAAAGATGTTTTGAAATTTTTATTTGGCCATCGTAATGGTATATTGAACCCCTTACTAAAGACCTCTTATTTCGAAAATTATAGCTATTTTAACTCCTTTAGATAGTAATAATACTTTTTAATAAGTAGTTGTATGTATAATACATGGTGGAAAAGTCTTTATTTTTTTTATTTACATGTAGCAAAGCTATTTTGAACCCCTCCCCTCCCTTTTACACCTCCAATTTCAAAATTCTATACATTTTAACTCCTTTCATAGTACCAAGCTTAAGGAATTGTATATCTAAATATACAATTCCTTGATAGTACTATAGTCCTTTAAGTAGTGTGTATGTATTTTTAAATGCTGAAAAAGATGTTTAGAAAATTTTACTTAGCCATGGAGTTTTGACACCTGCTATGATGCATAGAACATCCTAGTACTATAGACATAGGAAGATGTGGTGTGAGTGCTAATCAGACAACTCTCCATCCAAAAAAACATTTATAAAAGTAAACCATTATAGACCTCTAATTCTAAAATTCCAACTATTCTACATGTAACTCCTTAGCATAGTAATATTACTCCAATAAGATCTATGTATGTATTTAACATGCTGGAAAAGATGTTTTGAAAATTTGATTTGGTCATGGTATTTTGAACCCCCTGCCATGGTATATTGAACCCCCTGATATAAACCTCTAACTTTTTTAAAATTTCAGCTATTCGAACTCCTTTATATAGTAGTTTCTGTGTTTTTAACATGCTGGAAAAGATGTTTAGAAAATTTTACTAATAGCCATGATAGTATTTTTACTTCCATGGGGTTCAAGATACCATATGACACCGGGCAAAACAGATAGTACAGATGTTGAGCTTTGCAATAATATATAATTTAGCAGTGTGCAAGTTTGGCGCATTGAAATATTTATTTAATGGTAGAAGTCACTCCAATAATATGAAGAGTGACAGTCTACTTACTTTATCACAAAATTTGACATTTTTAATAGATCTTGCCTTGCTGATCATTTTGGTGATTGTTTATTTTTTTTTTATCTATTATTATATTGCGCCCATTTAACATCAAAATATGTGCTTTAACCTAAAGCCGATTTACCAAAGCTGTCAGGTTACACATGTTACGTTTCATTTGGCATTCATGCATTTCTTACTGTACTGTACGGCATTTCTTGCGGGAAAATCTTACTCTTGTGTCAGCCCCTCCCCCTCCCGTGGGCAAAACTGAAACTGGTGCCCTGTTCTATACTTCACAGCGTCCAACATAGTTTTACTACAACATGTATTCCAATAAATACTACCTTCCCTTATATTGCTATTAGATACATTAAAAGCCACATTTGACATATTATTCACAGGTTGCATATATATAATAACCAAAGATCACTGTCTATAAGCTAGACGGTTCCCGAGCTTCTTACTCTGTATTGGCTTTTTTGCTCATCGTATTTTTTCCATCCAAGGCCAAGCTTTGTGCTCCAATGCGTATTATGTGCATGTACTTTAACAGTTTCTAAATCGGTTTATGTGCACTGAACAATAAATATATATGAAAATGATGAAGGCATATGTCCATTTTTCAATATTTTTGATTGCTGGGACATGGGTGAGGGGGATAGGACCTTTATCGGGACTTCGGGATCGGGTGTTTTTAAGCTCGGGATTTCGGGATTGACCCTTTCGGGATCCGGGAATTCTTTTTTCGAATTTCTGTATGTCGGGATTTAAATTTATTCAATTCGGGACCTCGGGATTTCGTGTTTTTAAGCCCGAGATTTCGGGATCAGTTCCCTCCAACCCCCTCCCCCTCCCTCCATGGGTTGTAAAATGAATTCCCCCCGGACCCCTGTCTGTGTAGTTTTATATCAGAACCTGTGGTTCTAAATTGTTTAGTAGACAAACCAAATCTATGTATTCCCCTGTGAATATTTTTGCTTTCATTGACTGTGTTTAAATTGGGGTTCTTTTGCCAGTCTTGATGATATGTCCGTAATGTGGACAGATGTCCGGATTGTAAGGAAGTGTTGGCATCAAGCTTCTTGTTGTTGATACTGTGTGCATCATTGCAACGCTTTTGATTTGAAACGAGAGAGAAAACATATAGTTACTTTTAAGTTGATGTGCACAAATTAATTACACAAAAGCGAAAAATAGTTGTTTAATGTTTATATTTAGAAATACTAATATGTAATGCTGTATGAGTTTAAACAAATTGATTTTTTTTTCTTTCTTAATTTGAATCGTTGCGTTATTTAAAGAGGCTTCTATGGGGAACTATTTTAGTGTAAACTGTTATTCCTCATATACGAAATTTTGTTTCAAGTCTCTTTAGCTTACATTTGCGGTGTTTAACAGTAACAAAAAATTGTCTCAAAATCAATGTTTCTACAACATTGTTGAAATAACGTTACTTTATATATAGCCTTTAATCGATCCCGCATAGTCTTGCAAACAACGAATACTTGACAGAGTTATGATATAATTTTTAATCATATGACTCTACTTTTAACCTAATATTCTATTGTAAAGGATACTTCAATTTTTTTAAAAGATCAATTTAACTATAAATAACAGCTAAAAAGAAACTATAAACTAAAAAGTGTCATGCACGTGGGAAGTTTAGCTAGCTATATAAAACTTAAAAGGTTTAACAGGTACAATTTACTTCGAAAAATGTCTATATCTAGTCAGGAAATTGACAATTGTTTTTCACTCGTTTTGTTGGTTGATAGCGTTTGAGTGTGAACGTTGTTCGTTGTGGCTTTGCCCCTTTTGAATATACATTGGAGGTTTTATACATTTTTTGTAAGATGAATTCAGAAGACGAAGAAATTATGATAAAGCTTCATCAAGAATTAATGGATTATTTGGATGCACAATTTCTTGAAGATTTATTGTACAACCACAAAGTATTGGCAGTAGAGGATTGTAACAGAATTAAAAACACGGAACCGGTGAGTGAGAGGACTAGAGAACTGTTATTTCTTCTCCCAAGGATAATATCGTCTTTAGATTTAGATCACCTCCGGCCATCGGAATGATCTTACACTGACACACCGCGTCCTTATGGGATAACTATTAAAGACAGTCTTCAATCTTTAATTAGATGTTTTAGCAGGTAATTTATACTTTTTTTACATTACGTTTATCTAATTTTTTAAAGTTTGTATAACAACTTTTCTCGACCAATAATATTTTTTTACTGTGATGCCAAAATTCAAAAATAATTTTAAAGTTTTAAAGTCACATAACTATTCTATATTGAATGAATACCCCCGTTCCATCATCTGTTTGTCTAAAAGTTTCGTTCATTCTAATTTTTTAGTAACTTATATCCTCTTTCCTTCAGGAAACGCCACAAATCAGCCCCCTCTGAAGTACCAACGACTTGTAATGGACCTATCATTGATACCAATAAAAGTGATCAGATTAAAGAAACAACCCCCGACTTACATATTATAAGTACAGACGACATTGGTTTTGTGAAACAATCAACACGTAAATTAACAAACGAAGAGAAATTTAATTTGATAAGAAATCATTTCCAACCTGGAATAAACTATAACTTTCCTATAAAAAAAAAATATGCAGGAAAGAACAGACTGTTTCAGCTGAATTGGCTAAATCGCTATGATGGGCTAGTTTACTCACCTTCACAAGAAGGAGCTTACTGCATATACTGTGGTCTGTTTGGGTTTTATAGTTTGGGAACATTATCATGCAAACCACTTACAGATATGGCACATGCAAGTACACGACTTAACGATCTTTTCGGCCGTGATGAGAAATAATGTAAAAAAGTTATACTGAAGCTAGAGCAAAAGCTCAACTTTTTCTTGACAACATTGAGCAAAGGACTACTGATCGGCGTTTTGCATTTGCGCCGATCTGCATTTCATATGTATATTCTGATATTCAAACATTTATTGATAAAGCAATTAATGAACGTATAAAAGCAAATAGAACGGTTTTGAAATCTATATGCAAGTGTGTTTTGCTTTGTGGCAAACAGAATCTTCCTATAAGGGGCCATACAAAAATTAAATTTTAATTTAAGATTTCAAAAGGTGACCACCCCCTAATAAATTCCTGGATCCGCCCCTGTATATTGTTTTTTTTTCGTTTTTTTTTAATTTTCGTTTGTAGTATTATTTCATGCATTCCTACTATGTTTTTTCGTCATTATCTAATGTACTTTGTGTTTATATTTATATTGGGAGAGGACGTCTCTAATGTTGTTATAACTTGTGTCCAATCCCTTTTGCTACTTTTGCAAATAAAATATGTTTAAACTAAACTAAATAGATGTTACCAGCATACATCAGTTTATGAAAACTTTGTATATGTAATACATGAAATTGTTAAAACATTCAATTTGTTAAATAAGTATTGTTTTTCATAAATAAGACGATGTTTCGCTTGTTAAACATGAAAGAAACACAAAACAATGCTGATTTGACACATTCCCCATTTTCTTTCTCAATGTTATGATATCATTGTTAATCTGAATATATCATAAGTTATGATATATTCAGTGGTGTTACTAAACTGGTCAATGATCTTATTTTATCAAAATGGTCTCACCATTGACAGTTAAACCAATGATTTAAGGTGTATTTTAGGATTCAGTAACGAATTAAGTGCTCCATTCCCCTATTCTAAATGTTGTTACTCGTGCATGTATCTATATCAATATATTTCATAATTCAAAGTTATGGAAATGTTTTGAAAAAAATGTTTTTACAAGGGTACACCATGGACACTATTTTCATTTATGAAATAGCTTGAGACTTTCCATTTTAGTGATTTTTTTTTTATTATAAAAGCAACATACACCTCTCAAATAATTAAACAAATGTTTGTATGTATCAAAATGCAATAAAAAGTGATAAATCCTGATAACAAATCGTATGTTTAATAGTCCTATTTCAGGTCTGAAAGGATTTATTATAGTAAAAAATAACAGTTGATTCTGGCTATATCCAAGGGTTTAAGAAAACATTAAGGATAAATTTTTAACAAATTTATACTGTAAACTGTTACACAGTGTATCACAAAACATTCATATCTAACATAAGCAAGTGTTATTTTGATACATTTTGATATATGTTCATGTCTTTTGACTTAAACATACCAAATAACATAGTTTTGCATGTTTTTTTAATTATTTATAATGCAACATTATTTATCTCATGAACATCAGATTTCTGACGTAGGACAATAACATTTTTTTTTTATTATTGTTACATTTTAATGTAACCGTAGCCAGTGCTTTTTTTCATTTACAAGCAATCTTGGTTTCTTTTTTTGTTCATATCTCCCCGCCAGAATATTTCAAAACCCCGTGATACCACCAAATTGGCAGCAATTATACACTATGAAGTCAAAAACGGTTACGGCAATTCAATAGTAATGGTATGGGATACGATAGTATCCGTATTGCTTCGTTGGATTATAAAAACAGTCTTAAGCAGATACCGTGAGGAAAGGTGTAGTAACCCTTATAGACAAATGTCAAAGATATGCTAATTTGTGCTCAGTGACGTCTGCTTGCAGGCAAAGACACTTGGTTAAAAAAAAAAATTACACAATAAAAACTTATTTTTATTTGAAGCAGTTCTATGATTTTTTTTATTAATATAATTACAATTGTTTAAAGTTCAAATGGAGATACTTCACAATTAAAAAAAACTAATACATGTTATATTGTAATTTGTTTTCTCCGGTGCTTCACTGTCAAAATATTTGTCATTATTAAAGCATTAGTTTGTTCCACATCAGTTATTCCATAATAAACACAATTGCAGGCTAAATTTGCAACACATAATATTAACTATAAATTGACTGTTATTGCTTAATGTTCAATGGCAAATATGTCATGCGCATTTAGATTGAAATAAAATAACATAAACATTTGCATGTAATAAGTTTTGTAAAATTTCGTATTGCGCGACCGGCCTCCCGCAGAAGTAGATTCTATATAATGGACGTTCAGTAACACAACACATTTTGTCGCCTTTATAACTTGACATTTTTATAATATCAATGACGTCACATGGACACGTTTTAGGGAATCTGACCCGTTCCTGAGCGCTACATGTGTACTTTCAATTATCAATTAAATCGAATTTCCACTTCAATTCATTAAACATTAACATACTTTTGTATAAAGTGATGAGTATATTAAAATGTCACTATAATCAATAAAACAACAATATAACCTTTTTCCGTTTCTCAAAGATTTTGATATGATGGAATAAAGAGCAAATATGGCATCATGAGTTCCGTGGCCAGGCCTGAATCCGAACTGTGCGTCTGTGATGATACTGTTTTCCTCGCTCCATTTCAGCAGTCTCGTATTGATAGTGGCTGTAAAAAGTTTTCCTATATGAGACACTGGTGATATACCTCGGTAATTTCCAGGGTCATTACTAATGCTTAAAGCTACACGTGCATGGAATACTTGTCACTGGCAAACACCAATACTTTGGGAATGATGAATTAATTATCATATTTTCCTGTTTTATTGATGTGGGAATAAATTTCAACTTTGATTGATTATGTATAAACATGTAGTATCAGACGTCTATAATTGGACTTCCGGTTATATAAAGTATTAAGTACATTTTGATGACCGTTCCCTTTCATAGTTGTGCATTTTCTTTCTTTATACATAACACAGAAATAAGGAAACATTAGAAAGTTTAAAATAACCTTCATAAAAATCACAAAAATACTGAAAAAGGAAAATCAATTCGGAAAGTCCATAATCACATGGCAAAATCAAATAACAAAACACATCAAAAACGAATGGACAAAAACTCATATTCCTGACTTGGTACAGGCATTTTCAAATGTGGAAAATGGTGGATTAAACCTGGTTTTATAGCGCTAACCGTCTTATAAAGTTATTTTCTTTTCTTTCCCCAGAATTATTAACTGCATAGGAGACAGGAGCTGAAACGGGAACGTTCGATGTGAAAACTAAAGACCTACATTTGTATATACAGAAGGAAGTATTAATATGGCACTCATCAGGAAAAAACAATATTTAAGCATGAACCATTCAATCCTGAGTTTCGTACAAGTACAAAAACATAAAAGATGAATGCTGATAATGATCTCATATTAGAATTACAGTGTCCTCTGTAACTACCACTTTACATGTAGCAAGACACATCATATTCGGGACTGAATTGTGGAAAGAGCCAGGAAACCGACATTCTACGAAATATTCCAAAGAAAAGATGACAAAGGAAAGAGCAATAAAACCTGATACAAGCAAAATTAAGTGATTCTTTGATTGTTTTATTTATGAATCTTAAAGGGTCACACAATAATTAAGGGGTATGAAAATGATTGAGATTTGTGTCACAATCTTCATATTGTTAAACGATGATGACTGATGTACCCATATTTTGACTATTTTATTTATTGTGTCTGTTTAGTTAACGCATCAATGTAAAAATATCGGAAATTGATGAGACTGTCATTAAAGTGAGAGGGTTAGCGCTATAGAACCAGGTTTAATCCACCATTTTCTACATTTGAAAATGCCTGTACCAAGTCAGGAATATGAAAGTTCTTGTCCATTCGCTTTTGATGCGTTTTGTTTGATTTTGCCATGTGATTATGGACTTTCCCAATTGATCTTCCTCTAAGTTCAGTATTTTTGTGATTTTACTTATTATTATATGACATTAAAGATTATTATATTAAAACAATACCAATGGTTATGATAGATAAAAGAAATTCCAGTTTTTTTTATACACAGAAAGACAGTCACAATCAGAATCAAGGAGTTGACAAAGAATCATAAAACCAAGGGGTATTTAGAACTACAGTTTAAAAAATACATAAAAACAACACGAACTCCACTGAAAACCGGAAGTGAATCCAGGTGCTCCTTTAAGGGTAAGCAATTCCCTCGAGAAAATCCGGTAAACTGCTTGTCTTGCTCATTTCTGTTGTTTTTCCCTTCACTTCAATAGTTTTTTCGATTGACGAAAGTAAGCTTAATATTTTTCCTTAGTAATTTTCACGTCGCATTGATTATGTTCACATCGCGTTGGTAAAACATTATGCTTGGCAAGGCGAAATAGTCGAAGAGAAAAACGACAAGTTGGATACTAGCTATATTGCCACAGAACTATTAAAACTATACATTGTGTATTTTCATATCAATTGTACTCAAACATAATCACATGTCTCCAAATTTCTTCATTTGTGTACTTGTTTGGCTTTATAAATATTTCGATATGAGCGTCACTGATGAGTCTTATGTAGACGAAACGCGCGTCTGACGTACTAAATTATAATCCTGGTACCTTTAATAACTATTTCTACGATAATAGAGGCCAACACTGAATTTGAGATGTCTACACAAGATACAAAATATAAGTACACAATGCATTTACATTAAAAAAAAGCACCTGTCTTAAGTCAGGACTCTGATGTTCAGTGGTTGTCGTCTGTTTATGTGGTTCATCAACTTTTTTTCGTTTTTCGTTTATATATAGGTTAGACCGTTGGTTTTCCTGTTTGAATGGTCTTACACTAGTAATTTTTGGGGCTCTTTATAGCTTGCTGTTCGGTATGAGCCAAGGCTCCGTGTCAAAGGCCATACCTTGACCTATAATAGTTTACTTTTATAGATTGTTACTTGGATTGAGGCACTCATACCACATCTTTACTTTATCTACTAATACAGCTTTAAATAATTGAACACCTTTTTTTTATATGTATAAAAAGAAACAACACTAAAAGTATTTACTTAAAAATCAGTACAAAAACAGTACTAATAAAATCTATACACTAACAGTACTGAAACATTACTAATTAAATCAGTACTGAAAAAGTACAGACAAAATCGGTCATTAAACAGTACTGATACAGTGCTGACAAAATCAGTACTGAAAAATCAGTACGGACACAGTACTGAATAAATCAGAACTGAAACAGTACAAACAAAATCAGTACTGAAACAGTACTGACGAAATCAGTACTGAATTCATAGAAAGTATAACATTATAAGTTATTTGTATTTCCTAACAGTACTGATATGTACAAGGGTAGAAATGTACCAATAAAAAAATGTGAGTAAACTCTTGATAGTGTATACGCCAAATCTGGCAGAAAAAAATAGTTTATTTCTATTTATATGCATTCAAAAGAACGGAGTCTTACAAAAGTAAGATTAAAAGAGGTTTTTTTATCACTAGACATTCTCCTACAATAAACACGTTGATTTCAAATGTAGGATACCTGTGTAACCTGTGTAACCTGTCCCAAATGACATTTTTGGTAAAACAAATTGAATGTTCATGAACTGTTAGCCCTCACGACTATAAGTTCTTCTAACTAGTATCTGCTTTGACGCTGGACTTGTGTGTTGAAGATGTTAAAATTGAAATGATAATCAATTAAAATAAAGGGAAGGGTTAAGATTTTACTTAACTTGTTTAAAACCCCGCCGCATTTTTACACCTGTCCCAAGTCAGGAGCCTCTGTGACTCTTTTCATAAAAAAATCTCACAAATAATCTTGCAGTTAAACCGATCGTAAGTTATCCTGAAATGTGTATGACTTACGAGTATTTTTAGTGTTAAGATTTTTTTTTGTGAAAAGAGTCGCTGGTCTTTGTTAGTCTGATGTTGTATGGTTTTTTTCAATTGCATTTCACTTAATATGTTTTTGAGTTAAGTATGACTTCCATTTTCACTGAACTACAAATATATTACACATTTTTTTTCAGGGGTCAGATGAAGTCCCACTGTGAATATTTCAGGATTTTCTCCCTGTGTTGAAAACCCATTGGATGAGTTCGGTCGTGTTTGGTTTTAGTTGAAGGGGTTGTTGTCCCTTTGACACACTCCCCATTTACGTTATCTTTTTTTTTTTTTTATCAATTTACATCATGTTTGGATTTACTAGTGTTTTGATTTTGAACTGATGAGAGTTTTTGAAGAAACACCAATACTAAACCAAATTATTCATGTAACATCTAGACAAATTCTCAAAGGCAACCTTAAAAGTTTTCATATCATGACGACGTTATCTTTCACACAATTTTATTGACACATGGAGGTGGTATGTTAGTAGTAGCGAGTAGTCCTCGTATAAGGGATCATCATCACATACTTAGTTTATTATTATACCGATTTTAACATCGGACTCGGACTTAATCTGAGTGTACGTATTGCTGTGTATTTGTTTACACAAGATTAGCTAGAGGTAAAGGGGCAAGCTGAGAACTCAAAAAACATGTTTGACCACGCCGAAATGTTACGTCAGTCCCAGGTCAGGAACATCTAGCCTAGTTAGTCTTATGTGTGTGTTTTTAAAACTTTTGTTCATTTGTATGTTTTGAAGCTTAGTGTGACGTCCATTCCGCTGAACTATATCAAGTACTAGTATATAGAAATACAAAGTTTACCACCAAAGTTCAAATAAAGTGCAATTTAAAATCGAAGGGCCTTCGACAATGAAAAAACACAATTTTCATTTTTGTTTCGGGGACAGTTGAATGCATCATCTGGGTGCAGGCTTTTACTAGTTCGTTGAAGATCCATTGTTGGACTTGTTTTGCTATGTCGTCGGGCTGTGTCCATTCTATATATTATTTTCAGTCGATGATATATAATAAACAACAGGGCATTGTTATAAGACATGTTGCATATACATGTATAATTGCCAACGAGCCAACATTCATTAATATTTTAATTACAAAATTGAATCCAATGAATACAAATAATAAGAAAATAAATAAAAACGGTAAGTTCCTTATCAAATGGCCAAACAAGAGTGGGAGAAGACTTGTACGAATGAACTAACAATTATTTCCCACACACTGATAAGACATGACCCAGTAGTAACATTTACAAATGTCTCAGTTCACTTTGTTTTTGATATGTTCTTTATTTTTATCAACTGTACATTGTACAAATCAAAATAAAAAGAGACTTCTATTGAATGATCCCGATGTTGTTGCAAACAGATTCAATCAATTGGAACTTGAAATTCAGACTATGAAATCTGAAATACTATTAATGAAGACCGAATCACAACAGAAGACAACAAGGATTTATCAACTGGAAACCAAACTTCAAAGTTTATCAGGTATTTATATCTAGAATTTTGATAGTATCATATTTAAAAAAAATTCAAATTAAAAAGAAAAAAGAAATCAATTTTTGAAACTATTTTAATTATTACCCTTACACATATACCTTCAGTCAAGAGAAGACTCAAGTTGTATAAATAAAATGCGTCTAGACCGGTTTTTCGTCACATCGTTGATACGTTTATCCTTAAAGAATGGTGGCCTGCAGTGATGTTTATATACATTGTATAAGACAATTAAGTGAATGCCAAAAAGTAGCATAGGCACTTTCTTAATTAGATCAGTATAATGTATTACTTTAGGAAAGTTGTTATCAAAATCACCGAACAAGCGATTACTTTAAATATGTATAATTTTATATCAATCAGGTCTTGAATTTAGTGTGACATCTTCGGACGTACTAATTTGTTTTTACTTTTTCTCAACTGAATAAAATCACTAATGTACCTTGAAATACATGTTCAGGACTCAAACTTTTGTATCGGATATGAAGTTATCAAAGTTGAAAAAGGCTGATTGTTTGGTATGCCAGACAAGCGTTTCGTCTAAAACAAATTAATTATCGGCGCTCAAATAAAAAAAAGTGAGAGAGACGATAAATTGGATACGAAGATTTTACGATCGTAAAAAAAAAAAAAAAAAAAAAAAAATCGAAAACTTGTGCCAGTTGAACAAATTAAATTTACTGCATGTCAACACACAAGTGTTGATTACTAGTCTGGTATATTTTCATCTTAATACTTACTATTTTTAAACATTAATACATAAAAATATTGAGAGATCGTGAATAATGATATATTGATTGGGACAATTGGCATCTGAGCTGCAGAAACCAAAGCACCATGATAAACATGTAGAGCTAATAAGACTATTAATACATTTACTCTATAACATATCGGGCAAAAAAAACTACGTTATTAACACTACTTAATAAAAAGAGATTAACATTTACGTCAATATCATCACAACCAAACACTAATTGAGATTTTACATTGAAGTGTTGTGCTATGAATTCTCATTTTCTTACGTATCATGATTTGATTTCTCTGAGGTGTTGACTTGTGTTTTAATTTGATATACTAGTTAACACCAATTGGATTGCCTTCTTTTTGCATGGTCGTCATGTTTATACAATTATGTTTGTTTTCAGAGTTTGCTGGGTCTGTCTATACTCGCTGGGGTCGGAAGGATTGTTCAGGAAATGAAACTGAACTTGTATACACAGGTAGTAGATGAACATACTCAATTATAATAACATGTTCCCCATTTTTTACATTTTTATGTTTCTTTGTTTTGCTCTCACATCGTTATCAGTATAATGGTACTATATAATTCTATATGACTGTCATACAATGAGAGAAAGGCTAGCGATTAAAGAAGAATTAACCCATAGTTTTAAAAATAAGGAATTGCGTATATCGTGTCAGGAATATGACAGTTGTTTTTCATTCGTTCGATATGTATGAGCCTGTAACTTTGCAATAAGATAACGGAGTTTCCGTTTTGATATTCCTTGAAGTTTGGTATTTTAGTTTTTTTTTTTTTTGGAGTTCGGTATTTTAGTAACATTTTCCGTGGATTTCGGTGTTTTGGTTATTTTTCCTCGGAGTTCAGTATGCTAGTTATATTTAAAAGATGTAGACTTCTCGTTAGAGTTATTATAGACCCAAACACTGCTGGTGGACTTTTGGTCCACTATGTTAAGCTATAGGAAGAATCGAACATGACATTTTTTGTGTTTCTTTTTTTGGTAACATAGCTCTTATATTGTTTTTAGTTGTCGTTTGGTAATTTTTTTGTCGTATTGTAGGTCTCCCAATAATGGTAGACCTTATTTGACTGTAGATTGAAACACATACAACGAAAGGTACAAATAGCACATTCCTGACTTGCACAGGTATTTCCTTAAATAGAAAATTTGTCATTGTTTGACCTTTACACTTCGTTTATAGTTTCACGTGAAATTGGATACACTATGTCAAAAGAAAATTTTGCCCATTTAGCCTAATGTTTGCAGAGTTTTATTTTCTTATAAAAACCATTGGAAAATCGGGATTAAATAAAAATAAATATTCGAAAATCGTATTTTCTACCAAAATATTCCAAAATCTCTATTAAAACTTAAAATTGATATTTTAAGCATGGTCTGCTAGAAATTTTGAATCCCTCTGCAGATGTTGAAATACTTGATTTTTATCTTCTAATTTATGTGCAAACTTAACATTTCCCGCAAAATAAATTTGATCCATGTGTTCAATTAATTGGCATTTTCCAACTTTCATATTTGGTAGATAGATACACCGTGTAGAACGCCACATGCGGGGTGTCGGCTATGTTTGACATGGGGTGGCAATTTTGAAGCGACGAAAAAGTAAGAAGGTAAGTTCAAGCATCAAAATTTCTTATTTCTAGAACTCTCAGTACCATATAATGTATTGCACGGAAGGAACCGCAACATAATCTTTTCCTGAAAGCAGAAGCAGTCGTTTTCAGTGCTCAGTTTTCTCAATTACCTCGCCCTAGTTTTCCGTGTTGCAGATTTTGAGGCTTTATATGCAAATTTCGGTATAAAAAACTACTTTACACAGCCATCCCCCGTATCATTTATATAGAATTGTATTCCTCTTATTGACTTATACCAAATACCAGTTTCTTAGTTAAAATTAATTGGTTAAAAAAAAAAAATAGTATACATAAAAATAAAAAATGCATTAAAAATGCATAAAATTCTAAATTTCGGATGAGATAACATATAAAAGAATATATATATAGACTTGTATAGTCAAATGTAATTTAAGCTAAAATTGTATAAAGAAATACTTTCTATAAGTATGTTAAATAAATTATGGTTGTTAAGAAGGAGTGAGCTTACTATTAATACATCTTATAAAATTGCAAAGGTTTCTTAGTGTCTTTGTTTTTTTTGAATTAAACAGTTTGTTGAATGTAAAAATGTTATGTCTTGGTATTAGTCCATTTGGAATAAATCTTCTTCTTTCATCTTGTAAAGCCGGGCAAACAAAAATATAGTGGTATTCGTCTCTGATATCTCTTTTTGTACATATTGAACATTTTCTATCACTTCTTTCAATGTTATACCATCTCCCCTTTTCTATTGGCAGTGAATGATTCGATGTTCGGAATTTACAAAGTGTATATATATCTCGGTCATTTATGATGTTGAAATAATTCTCAAATTCAAAATGTTCCTTAAAGAGCCTATATGTAATGCATTTTGATGTGTTCTGAATAGCTGAGTTCCAAATTTGTTTAAACTGGTCAATTAATCTAAGTTTGATACTTTTTGGTAACCATTTGGTGAGGTCTGTATTTTGCACATAAAATAAGTTTGAAAATCCGGCATTGTCCAATATATTTTTAATGTTCTTTATCCATAAAATATCATCGTTGTTTGTGTGATATCGGGAATATACAAAACTTGTTTTCATCTATAAGCAGCCTGCACCAATATGTTATCATTCGGCATTTAATGCTTATTTCCAATGGGTAACGTCCAGTTTCACCGTACACAATCATGCTTGGGGTAGATCTCTTGAGGTGTAGTAAATGCTTTAAAAATTTGAGATGAACTTGTTCAATAATGTCATTTTTTCCAAATCCCCATACTTCACATCCGTATAGAAGAATTGGTTTCACCAGTTTGTCAAATAACTCTAATTGGCATTCAATTGATAAATTACACTGCCTCTCTTTTTTAATAACTTTGTACATAGCTTTTGTTGCTTTTTCTGATAGTCTTTTCTTTGCTTTATTGAAGGATCCGGATCTTGTTAACAATAGTCCAAGGTAGTTAAATTCTTTCACTATTTCAATTTCATTTTCTTCATAAATGAAATTAATATTATTAGGCTGTCTTCCTTTAGAGAAAATTAAAACTTTAGTCTTAGATGTATTTACTTTAAGTTTCCAAGTATCACAATATTCACTGAAGCAATTTAATTGCATTTGAAGGTCTTCCTTTGTTTCTGACATTAGAACAGTATCATCGGCATATAATAAAATGAACAGCTTTAAATAGATATTGAGGCTAGTTTCAAGGGAGTTCGATATTGATGACAAACCTTTCACATTATGTGTTAGCAAAAAATCAGTGAGGTCATTGATATATAAAGAGAATAATAGAGGGGAAAGATTTTCCCCTTGTCTAACTCCAGTGTTACATGGGAAAAAATCAGATTTTTGATTATTGTATATAACTCTTGATTTTATATTGTTGTACATACTATGTATCACTGTATGCATTTTTCCATCAATGTGATTCAATGCCATCTTAAACCATAGGCCGTTTCTCCAAACTGTGTCGAACGCTTTGGCAAAATCAATAAAAACACAAAATAACTTTTTCTTTTGCGATCTAGCTAGGTCGAAGAGACTTTGTAATATAAATATGTTATCTGTTGCTGAATATTTTTTCCTAAAGCCACTTTGATTGTTATGTATTATTGAAAAGTTCTCGAAATATTTCGTTAATCGTTCATTTAGGATGGACGTAAAAAGTTTTCCAAAACAGCTAAGAATGGTGATAGGTCTATAATTTTGCGGATCTTGTTGATTTCCTTTATTTTTAAATAAAGGGTGTATATTTCCAGATAACCAACTGTCTGGTATGATTCCTGTATCAAATATAAGATTGAATAACTTTACAAAGATATTAATGATTTCTGTTGAAGCACACGTAGCTTTGAAGAATTCGTTTATAATCAGTTCATCACCGCTTGCCTTGTTATTTTTCAAGTTTTTTATGTTTTTTTATTATTTCATCGGGCGTAATCATTTCATTTAATAAATTATTTTCGATATTTCTTTCAATCTCTTTGTGGTTTAGCTCTTGTTCTTCTTCTATATTTCCTTGATTTAAATTTTTGAAGAAATCATAAAGATTTTCAATTGAAATATTTGGTTGTTTCTTCCTAGAGCCTCCATTTAGAATTTTCCAGTACTCTTTTGAGTTCGTGGTTTTCATATTTTTCATATCATTCCGCACATTTTTCCTATACTTTTTTATATTTCTGTTCATGGTATTTTTGTATTGTCTTTCACTGCGTTTTTTATATTCCTGGTTTACAATGGATTTGTTTAATTTATATTTTCTTCTGTATTTTCTCGCATTTTTCATAGCAATTCTACAATCTATGTTAAACCATGGTTTTTTATCTTGTGATCTTGTACTCTGAGGGGTATTTTCGTTCTTTGACTTGTTTTTTAATGTTCCGAATGTTTTCTTTGCAGAAGTAACAAATATTTCGTAATATTTTCTACAGCTTTGTTAATAATGTTCGAATCAGCAGGAAAAGATTTGGTTTCTTCAAGATAGTTTTCTAATTCAGAAATCTTTTCTCTATCTAAATTTAAAATAAAATCTTCTTTCTTGTTTATATCCCATTTCTTTATTTTCTCTCCGCTCATCGAATTAATCGGCACTGATCCATATTCACATGTACATTTATTTATGTCGACATCTATATCTATAGGGCTGTGGATATCGGAATATAAACAACTAAAATCTAAAACTTTCGAATTTGAGATAATGTTAATAAAATCTAGCGACCCTATGAAATAATCAACAACTGCAGCACTTTTGCTCGTCCGTTCCCCCGCCATATTTTCTCCTATGCGGCCGTTTATAATATACATATTTGTAAATTTGCATAAATCAAGTAATAGTTTCCCATAATTATTTTTTGTTTTATCTTTATTATTTCTTGCTATCGGTATGTTGTAGATTTCGAATTTATAGGTGTCGTTTTCTGCGATTTCCGGTAAATTCAGAATGTCAGAAATATCATTTCCATCAGTTGGGATAAAATCAGCATCAGTCGATGTTCTACTGTTGAAATCGCCATTTAAGCACATATATTTGCATTTAGTTGAAAATTTTAGAATATCAGTTTCGATTTCGCGAAAGGCGTCGGGTGAACTATATTTTGTGTTTTCCGGTGGAATATAAACAGACCCAATGACTATTTCAGCATCAAGTTTAGTATATGAAGATGAGATTTCAAACCATATAACAAAATTACTATCACTCGATAGGAATTTTATATGATTGCATAATTTTTCTTTATAAAGAACCATAAGTCCACCAGATTTTCTAAATGTCATATCGTGTCTGTTTTTCATTTTACTGATATAGCCAGGTACGGAAATTTCATCACAATTGTCA
The DNA here is from genome assembly GCA_019925275.1 of Mytilus edulis. Taxonomy (NCBI): domain Eukaryota; kingdom Metazoa; phylum Mollusca; class Bivalvia; order Mytilida; family Mytilidae; genus Mytilus; species Mytilus edulis. Next base: position 33,132,783 of record CM034357.1, read on the forward strand.
GTTTTACTTTCTTGGAGACATATTATATCATAACGATTGATTAATTCTATAAATTCAGGATATTGTAGTCGTTTCTTTATGCCACAGACATTTAAACTAAGAATATTTAATTTACAAAAACTATTGTTTATAGACACACAATTACATCTTTTTTCATTTTCATCAGCTACTCCTTCTTCGTGCCCCTATGATTCTGCTTCTGACCCATGTCTTGCTCGTTTTTGTGATTTCCTGTTATCTGTTGGTGGTGTTCCTGAGAGGGAAGTCGACTGTTGGGTTTTTTGTTCACCAGGTGATTGTTTCTTAATTTCCGGTTTAAAAAGATTTCCTTCGATAAACAACTTATCTTTTAACATGTATGCTCTTTTTCCTTTTTTCTTTGCCTCTTTCATCACGGGGTACAATTTTTTTCTTCTCTCTTCGATCTCTCTTGAGAACTGAGTATTTATGCCAAAGTTTGGTTTATTTTTTAGTTTTGGTCCGGAATATAATATGGTTTGTAGATCTTCGTAAAAAATAAAGCTCGCCACAATAGGTCTGTGCCTGCCATTGTTATCTTTTTGTCCAAATCGATGAACGGTTCCAAGTTGAATTTCTTTTCTTATACTGAGTTCTTCCCTAATAAATTTATGCAGCACTTGTTTGGTGTTTTCTTCTGCAGACTCTTCCAGACCTGTAAATACCAAATGGTTCCTCATAGACCTGCATTGTAGATCTAGTATTTTCTCTTTTAATTCTGTTGTATTATTTTCAGCATCTCGTATATCCAATACATCTTTCTGCAACTGTCTAATTTTGTTATCTTGAGCAGAATTTTCACCACGTAATTCTTCATATTTGTTACTTATAAAATCGGCATTTTTCTCCAGATCAGTGGTTTTCGTTTTTAATTCGATAATGTCACTTTTCATTGTATCGACTTTCCTAGTTAACTGACCTAGCGCTGTTTCGATGTTTTCTATTCTATAAGTTCGGGCTTCGATCACGGTTAATCGGTTATCTATTTTTGTTAACAGCTCAAACAGTTCAATGGTTAGATCAGGCGCTTCTGACATTTTAGTAGTTATTCTTATTTTCACTCAAGTTTAAAATATTGAATATTCAATAGAGAGGAAATCTAAATTTTCAAAAGTTACGGTCACATGCATGTTTTGTAAATGAATGGTTTCATTGGATAATTTAATAGTTTTCTATTAATTATATTTAATGAGTTCAAACTTTTGTATCGTTTCTTTTGTTGACTAATTTAAATTTTCTTCTGTAAGTTATATTCTCAATATTGGTTTTAAGGGTTTACATCTGCAAATTGTTAAAGTTTAAAAGAGTTTCCTGTATTGTTTGATTGGAATTCATTTGTTGAATTATAGTAGACTTATAGTTGTTACGGCCAGAATCACCTCTAAATTGTAGCTAACAAAAGACACAAATCAATAATAAATTTTAACAAGATTTATTATACACAAGTTTACAAGAAGTATTACACAAAAATACATGTCAACTTACCTGTCAAAATATTTGTCCGATCTTTTATCTTTTCTTTATCCTGAAATCTTCTCGGGAATCCAATCAGAATTTTACGTCCAATAGGTCACAATCTAGTATGCTGTTGTTTGTAATATAAAACTGAAATCCAATTGCTGAGAGTATCAATGTTTATCGATGTCTATGTCTGACAGATTAACTTTAGTGTCTGTATATAAAAAAGTTATCACGGAAATCTCTAGAACACCGTAGAAGGGAAAGTCCTAGAAAACTGTAGAACGGAAGTTTCTAGAACAATGTAAGAAGTTTGAAAAACGCATCTTGTATTGTGATCATTCTGGAATCGTTATGTAAGTCAAATTGAAAGTTCCAGTCATTCCATCAGTATCTATGATTGTTCCAGTGATTTCTTACCTGCACAATTATAAGTCTTTAGATTGTTTTGTAAACAACTATCAGGCCACACAAAACAAAATAGGCTAACATGAATAAATATAATGATAACAATATCATAACATAGTTTTGCTACACTCTGGAAACTTTATTGAGGAGATACATATCTAAGGTAAATTTTACAATTAGTATGTAAAATCAGCACTTATCTAACTGTAGCTGTATACAAAGTGTCAACAAAAATAGCATTTTTCCGGAACTTATATCCTTCCTAATTTTTGTGTACAGAAACTTTATGTTTTACATGAAGTGAAAACTACCTGTTTCCTTTCTTTGTTTTACAAGAAAGTTGAAGTTTGTCCAATAGCCCTTGAAATAAGGAAAAATAGAATACTTAATCAAGTTTTTCATTTGAATCCATTTTATTTATTACTTCGTATTTTGATACACGTACACTATTCACTCTAAAGCATTTTGAGGTTGCACTACTATTTCTATATACAATGCAATAATTCATAGAAACAATATGTTCTCTTTACGACTAAAACATTTTAAAACAACACGACTAAAACTGTGCCTCTTTTACTTTGAAGTTTCGGGGGAAAAAATTATTGAATATAAAGTTTATATGCACTACTATTGTACTGAAAGGTATTGTGCTGCATATTCAAAAAAAATATATGCCAAGTTCTTTTTAGAGTTTTAATTAATGATAAAATTCTGAACTTCTGTACCATTCCAAAATTCGCTGCAACCATGTGTACACATGTATATACTGGTAAAATTCCCAAATAATGGTTCTATGAGAAAGTTAGTAAAAAAACCAAAATATCTGATAATAGTATATATCGCCCCAAAAAGCATGGTTTGTGAACAGCTATTTTTACTAAGTGCAATCTAAAGTGCATTCATGTCTATGATGATGTCACTGTGGTCTCTTTAAAAATTACATGTTGAAATAGACATAATGCATAAGATATCAAATTATGTATAAAAACGTTTTGAAAAAATGGATATGAATCTTATGGGTTTAATTTTATACCCCAAAAAGTAAGATCGAAAAATACGGAACTCCTAGGAAAATTCAGAAAGGAAAGTCCCTTATCAAATGGCAAAATTAAGAGTTCAAACACATAATACGAATTGAAAGCAACTGTCATATTCCTGTCTCGGTACAGACATATGACACAAATGATAATTAGGTACCTTATATCAATTCGAGCTATTCACTTTTAATATAATAAGATTTTGATTTCCTAATTATGAAACCTACTTTCAGTTCTTTTTCCGTTCAACTATTATTTTCGGGGATCACCATCTGTTTTGTTATTATAAGTTATATTGTCCGCTAATTACCCCTCTGGGTCCATAGAGGTCTAATGAAATCCATATGGAATGAGGTTTTGAACGTGGGACTTTTCATGTCGCTTTTTGTAGAAAAATAAACAACGAAATACCACAACAACACAATGAACAGTAGACGTGACGTAATGACCCCAAATAACTCTTTCTTTAATCTTTGTTCTATTTAGATTAGTCTTATCAATTATATTTAACTGACATGCAAATATGTCATAAACAAATATCTTTACACATAACTGTCTGTTTTGCTTTATTTTTAAGGAATTGCAGGTGGTGCTTGGTATGACTATTCCGGATCTGCAGTGAACTATCTTTGCCTCCCTCATAACCCTGATGTAATAAATGAAGATCTTAAAAAAAATCCTTTTTACAAGGATTTTTTATACGGGGCTGAATATCAAGATAATTACTTTGCCGAAAACTTGGACGGTAACGATGTTCCGTGTGCTGTATGCAGAGCAAAACATTCATCGTCTATTCTTATGATACCTGGAAAAACGTCGTGTTCAGGATCATGGAAAATAGAATACAATGGACGGTTAGCTAGTGGGCATTATAACCATCATGCCGGGTCACAGTATGTTTGCATGGATATGAATCCTGAAGTTCTTGAAAAAGGATCCACTGACCATAACGAAAAGCTTTTTGTAGGTGTACAAGCCAAATGTGGATCACTTAGTTGTCCTCCATTTCATGATAATGTTATGGTTTCGTGCGTCGTTTGTTCTGGATAATATGCTTACACTCTATGGAATAATAACCATTTCAATGTCATTCTAATTAAACGAATAAAACAAATGTGTTTTATCCCCTTAATCTGCCTGACAGTCACTTTATATGATAATACGTGATACCTTTTTGGAAAACTTTTCACATTCTTTGGATATTTCTTATGCAAAGGAACTATTTCTGAAATATCTTTATACCCATATTTTGACTATTTTATTTATTATGTGCTTCGTTCACGCATCATTGTAAATATAACGAAATTTGAGTGAGAGGTTTATCGCGATAAAACCAGGTTTAATCCACCATTTTCTGCATTTGAAAATGGCTGTGCCTAGTCAGGAATATGGCAGTTCTTGTCTATTTTTTCATTGTTTTGTCAATTGATTTTGCCATGTGATTATGGACTTTCCGATTTGATTTTCCTGTGAGCTCACTTTTTTTTTGTGATTTTACTTTTTTTTTACATCATTGTTTTGGAAAGTTATGCATCATTTACTGACAATATTTTGTGTGAAGGGTTCCTATTACTGATATAAGGTACAAGCCCTGTTTATCACGTTTTGATAGTGTAGACATGCACGAGCTTATATATTTTTTAGAAATGACGAGGTCGAGGGTATGATCAAATGATAGCGGGAAAGTTAATAATATAAAATGTCGTCCATCAGTTTCACGATCGAAGTAAAAATCAGTATGTTAAACCAAGTAATGTTCTTGTGGAAGTTTCTTTTTAAATTTTTAATCTTTTGCACACAAATCTTAAATCTTATTTTTTTTTAAATTGCACTTGACTGAGTTATATTTGAGGGAGCAATGCGGATTAGCGAATTAAAATTGGATATTGTATTGTTATATATATATATTGATATACTAGTTTTTGTTTGATTGTATCTGAATTATCTCCCCTTGACTTAGGTTGACATTTATTATGTGACTCTGTCCAACATGTTGTCCAATATGTTATCTGTTAATGATCTCTGGTGGCCTCTCCTGGTACCTGTCATGTTTTACATCACTGTATAGGCAGTGATGCATGTGGCTATAGGAGAGGGCTGATGCAATCATTAACCTTATCAGCATATTCAGGTATTCTAATCCAGAGTGATAAAGGATGTGTATGATCCAGTAGAAAATTTAGAACAATTAGCATAACTAACTTTTTAATTTTAGACTGTTATTGAAAAATTTAATATCATTATATGTATTATGAATTAATTATATAATTATGTATCACAATATATACTTGGTGTATTTTCAGATGAAATAAAAATAAATTACAAAAAAAAAAATGGATATTATTGATGTCGTATAAAGTAGCTGAAAATATCGGGATATAGGTATTTGTCGGATCTTAACAGAAAATTGTGAACACATCAAATATCCAAAACTGTTAAAAAAAAAATAAAGACTAAATGTTCAGGCTTTAATTATACCTGTTTTAGTAAGTCGATAGAATCATACGATCTTTTATACCTTATTTTTTCTATCATAATTTTCATTTATGTGCTGTATCAAGGGTTCTGGATGGTCTATGTAAGTCAATATCAATAATGATGATTTTTCTCCGTATCCCTTACTTTACGTAGTTAAACTTAAGTTATCTTACTTTAGTGTTGTAGTTTGTTGTATATTGTTTAAAATGTCTCTGTTTTGTTTTAGGGTAATATTTGTTTCTATCCTTTCTCCGGAATTCTTAAATTTCATTTAAAGTTTTACATACACAGTCAAGATATTTCATCTATCGATGGTCAATTAGTTAGAGAAGTCTAATAAATTAGACAAGTGATAATCATCATTCTAATGCGTAGGTACCTCAAATGACACATAAATGTACTTCTGCATTGTTATGGAATATTTAACTTCAAAAGGGTTATGCCTTTTTCATAAAAAATCCTGGTCCAGGAGACGACGAAATAAATATATTCTAAATCATGGGTTCCCTATACCTGATAGTGTCAAAACAAAAAATCAATTAGCGTCGAATATCTAAATAAATATGTGAACGGGAAAACCATTTCTGACTCAGAAAAAAATCAAACCCCCTTTTAAATGGTTGCTCCTTAACACGGTGGAAGTCACTAATGGTGCAGGTAGCCATGATCCTTTCGGAGGATCGAATTACAACCAGACTTTGTTTGGGTGAGTGTTGCTCAATATTTAACTATTCTTAACAATAACAGAATAAGGGTTGTTTTAGTTGTTTGTGGTTTAATCTTTTATCTTATTGTTCATGGTATTCTAGTTGACTTATAATTTTGATGTTTGTATCTTCTTTATGCTATGAAGAATTTCTACCTTTTACTATATATTTGTTTTGTTTATAACTGCATGCATGTAACACTTTAAACTTCTGTTTGACATATTTTATACGACGGTTAAGTTAATTACTCTCACAACCTTTCTAATTAAGACGATATGGCATGATGTGGAACCTGCAAGAGTAAAACAATCGGTCGAAACTAACACGTGAAACGTACAAACGGGCCCACATTGAGTACATATATGATAAGATATTTCGGAAATCGCGTTATCTATGATATTTGGTAAAGAATGTTTCCGATTATACGGAACCTGATATATCATGCGTTCCAAAAGGTAATGATGAAGTCATTGTCGAAAGTTTTACGGACCCCTCGCTTTGTATTGAAGGGGTTCATGGCGCTTTTGCTTCAGTTTCAAATCAAAAGACCTTTACATTGTTGGTAATATACGATGCATGATCACTTCATTTGATTTATATACGTACGCGTATTTCAACAAAAGTGGTGTTGTGATTGAGTCTCAAAGTGTTTTCGTAAGTGAAGGACATACTGTGTTATTTTTTCGGTGTGGTAGTTCTGAATTGTCAGTTAAGAGATATAGGCTTTAGTAGTTATAACATGCAGTACACTGCTAACTTGCATTACCGATATACATATGTCTTATAAGTGTGTAACATTTTAATCACTGATAAACAGAATATATATAATTATTTCTGGTTGTACATAATTTATTTCAAAATCAACGAAAAAACATAACATTTACTATAAATACTGGTTATAATGCTAATGTAAGTCATTTATACACAAATACTCTAAACTGAAAACATGATGCTATTTTACATTACTAGTATATAATTATGTAACAATGTAAAAATGAAAATAAAAATAAATACAATCTCGTGAATTTAATGACTATCTGCTACCTTGACTATTCCGCATTTTGTGGAAGACCATTTCATTATAAAAGTAGTAAGAATCTCGAACGTTTTTATGCCTGATATATATGATATAAAATATGTAGGACATACAATATACGGTACATACATTCAGATTTATAAAACTCATAATATCATGAAGTATTGTACAAATATTCTTAATATTGCACTAAAAGATTAATTCAAAGAAGGAAGTATATAGCATATGTATCATTATGGTAATATATTTTTTAACCTTTCGGTCATTTTGTACATGTTATATTGAACAGTGAAATAAAAAAGTCACATAATAAAAATAATAATGATTAGTAAGGAAAAACCCGTATGGATCTATAATACCCGTTTTGAAGGAACAAGGAAACAATTATATACTGACTTAAGTATATTAAATCCAAAGATGTAAGGCAAAGTTTATACAAGGCTAGCCTTAAAAAAAGTAACCCTCCCATATACGTTTAGATCTACAGAAGGAGAGACATAGTATCGTTGGGTCAATTTTGATCAAGATTCTACACCACTATTTCATAACTAGTGCAATACTATAAAAGAAATAGAAATGTAGATTATACGTTAGCGAGACAGTAATCCCACGATAAAAAAACCCAAATTAATGGTTTGTGTGGGGGGGGGGGAGGGGGCACAAAAAGGCAGATGTCCAGAGCATGTTTCAGACAATAAATATTTGAATGTATGAAATTTGTTTATACGCAATTTTTTTGCAATATTTCTTTTTAAAGTTTAGATATATGCAGACAATCATACAAGACAAACATTTCTTTCTTGTTTAAAACATTGATGACTGATTCAGCGGTAAATAATTCATGCATATTCAGGAAGAGATCAAATGGAAATAAATACAATGGATAGCTCATTAATAGAAGGGTGTAAGATTAAAGTCTAAGATATAAAGGTTGCCACGAAAAATGAGGGTATATTTGAAATACAGACCGGGACAGAACTTTAGCCTAAAAAACAGGTCACCTTCATTTTTTTGGGGTTTGCATGGGGTTTTAACGTTTAACTAACGTGGTACTTTCCTTTCACAAGGCATCGAATGTAACGTTCCCATTCCGCGCGGACGTGGCTGCATATTTGTACATCTGCACAGTCAAATGGACGCTCAAATTTAATATCCAAGACACATTTTTACTGTGTTTGATCTTTTAGATTCCTGCAAAAAGTGTTCAGGCAAAGAACGACTTTCCAAACAAATTAGATGCCGTGAAAGTTAATTCTTAAACTCGCCAAAGAGCTGTCTGTGTTTATTTAATTCAATTAGGTAGTTTTTTTAATTTTTGTATGTCATCGAGAAAATATACTGTCAAATTGATTACTACAATTGAATGACTCTAAATGTTGACGAAGTGTATAAATTAAAAAGCACTCGCCATTAAGTATTTATTTTTTTCTAATGAAATATTACATAGTCACTGTGGTGAAAAGCAAGATAAAGGCAATCTATGAATTTATGGTTTTGGTGATTGTTGAAGACCGTTTTGTGACATTTAATAGTTGTTAACTTGTATGTCCTTTGGTGTCTGGTTCATAATTGTCTCTTTGGCAATCATACTCCTGTAACATCGTCTTATTTCAATATTTTGAAATATCCAAACGAAAACTGTGTTGACATTTTTTGTTAAACTCATTTGTAGGATTCCACCCTAATCGTCACAGGTGTATGACAGTATGGGCACACAAAATACATCGGAGCACACTGTTTGCAAGTCAGTCTATGACCACAATTGAAAAGCATTGACTTTTTCCTTTCATTGCATTTTACACAATGCAAAGTTTCCAGTTCTTTTCGTGTACAAGTTTCCCAATGGTATTTATCATTTTTGATTTGAAGAGTTCTTAGTTCTGTGTAAATAAACATAAACATGATTCAAATAGTAAAACAGTCAATGATAATGATTATATCTTTTAAAAGGTAATGTTTGATTGAGTTTTTGAAAAACACAATTTTTTTTCTAGTATAATTAATTGTGATTGCTATTAGCTTCTATAATATGCTTAAATGAAGTCACTTAACCTTTGACAGTTTACGTGTAATTCGGTCGACGTTTTATTCCTAAAATACGCACATAATACTGATAATTTAATACCTTTTTCTGCTAGGTTTAGTCTGTGCTATTCGACTTTGTTTTTCATGTATTTTTTTTATTCATATTACAAGTTTCCTTCAAGTCATTTTAAATAACTTGTGATCGTAAAAAACTGTCCAAAACACACGAACAGAAAAAAAACCCATAGTTTTTGGTGAGTATAAAATCTTACCTCTTTTAAATTCCGGATCTCTACTTTCCAGTGTCTGATAAAGCAAAGATAAAAATGATAAATAAAAATGAAAGAAGATTAAGATTCAATGAAAAAAAAACTTGACGTAAAATGTCCAAATTTTTATACAATATGCAACACAATGTAAAATAAAACGAATTCCAAACTATAATCTAAATTTCGTACACGGGTTACTTCAAATATAATATTGTATTTTTTGTGGTACGGAAATACTCTTTTTTTTAAAGTACGAGAACAGAAGCAAAAAGTTGAATATTTAAGCATGGCATGTGAAACCATATGGGTTGTAGTGTTTTGTCTCATCTAAATGGATGCTTCTAAAAAAACGATTTGTTAATGGCAAATCGTAACTCGATGATATACATTTATAAATCAAACATGCAACTAGACTTTGTAAATATCACTCTTTTCTCAAGTGTCTCTTATCCCATCTTTGGAGTCAACACTCAAGTATCTCTTATCACATCTTTGAAGTGATCAATCTGCGTCAATAATAATAAATAAACCAGAATACGAAATAGACTTTCTAGTATCGGTAATGCATTTTATGTCTACATCACTGGTATATATGTGAATTAGATTTTGGAATGACAAGACGTCATCAGTACATCCGAGAATGAAATCAAACCCCCCAAAAAGTACAAATTTGTTCTCACCTTTGTAATATCAAGTATGTATTTCGGCCCTTTTCTGACTTCCAAGTACTTGCAGAAACCTCTAAGTAGAGCATGAGCTTCCCATGGATTCAACTGCAACCTCCAAGGCAACAAGGATAAACCACAACAATGGCAAGTGGCAATTTGTCTTTCCTCAATTTTCACTAATATAATTGTTAAAATAGTTAAAGATATTTTGTTTTGTAAATGTAAGATGACTATATTTTAAAAAAATATCATTATCATGGCATTTTATAACGAAGATTGGTTGAAATAAATACTCAAACATTTAAAAACAGTTGAATATTAGGTCCAACATAAATATGTTTTCAAAGTTCACAGTATCTGTTTTTATTTAGGTTATCAATCTTAATATAGAAAAATGTTGCTCTTACATTATTGTCGTTTTGCTGTTTTTACCTCACATGTGACCCACAGAATTATACTTCTCACTATGTTAACTATGTACATGCAGGAACGAATACATGGGTGCTTACCCTTCCCGAGTACCAGAAATCATAACTAAACTTTTGTTTTGGGTGGCGGCGAGGGTTGCTCATTCTTAAGTTTTCTTTTTGTGTTTTGAGTACTGTTACTTGTCTTTTCCTTTTTTGCCACGACATTGTCAGTTTGTTTTCGACTTATGAGTTTGAATATCCTATTGATATCTTTCGCCATTCTAGAACTTTGCACTCTATTTTGTTTCGTCAAATCATTTATGTTCTCCCTGGTGTATTCTATTAGTTTTGTCTGTTTTATAGATTTAAAGTGCGTACCATGAAAAAAACCTGCTTGTGACATACGTTCGGATGATATATTACCAAATACTTTAGACAAAAAGGTGTTTCTTCTATCAATTTCCATGTTATAACTCGGATACATTGGTACAAAAGACTGAAATTATTAAATGAAATTAGTTCATATTGTCAACCAGGATCTGCAAACTCCGGGAAAAAAAACAAAGCATAGATGTAAAAACTTAATTCAAAATGATTGTTTTAAAATATTCTCGATTCAAAAGACTTATAGAATAACTAATCGAAGAATTCAAATAGAGAAAAATATTCAACGAGTGACCGAACAACACATTAATTCACGAATGAGCGTAGCGCATGAGTTAATTATCAGTGTTGTTCGGTCACGAGTTGAATATTTTTCGATATTTCAATTCTTTGATTAGTTATTCTTTTTATTACATTGGCAAATGGCTCTTTTTTTATGAAATTAATGTAGAAAATGTAAGGAGCTATATGTTTTTCCTACGCATGTTTTGATCCGACGTTATCGACGTCTTGACAACGCCTATTGTTGTAAGACGTCAGAGAGTGATATAACCACGTTTATTTCACATGTGAAATTATCGGTTTTTATTTGAATTGGAAATCAATGTCATTCATTGCAACCAATGTAATAATTGTATTTATCAAAAATAAAATGCATATAAGACATTTGCATTACTGGTAGTTAAGCATTTAGTTGATATGCCATTATCAACATGTATCAAAGACATGCTATTCATATTCTCAATTTTAGTTTAACAATCAGTAAAAAAGTCCCTAAAATATTTCAAATAAAGTTATAGTTGATTTAATATGACAGTGTTGTTCACAAATAATGAGGAATATTAAACATTACAAACGTTGCCACAAGTTAAGCTACTAAATGTGTAAGTCACGATAAGTATGGTATAGGTTTTGCTCATTGTTCGAATGCCACTGATGAATTCTATGTAAACGAAGCCTGACTGTGAAACATTTAATTATCAGATTGTTATTTTTATTGAGTACTTTGGAGGAAAAAGAGGAATCTCTCAATATGTTAATAAACTCTTCATACCAGGATTTCATTTTATAGTTACGCCAGACGCGCGTTTCTTCTACACAAGACCCATCAGTGACGCTCGAATCCCAAAAACTAAAAGTGCCAAAATAAAATAGTACGATATTGAAGAGCATTTGAGGTTCAAAATTCCTAAAAGTTTATCAAATGCAGCTAAGGTAATGTCAATCGATCGTGTATGAGTTTGTCGTGATGCAACGTAAACGTAAAAACGTTATTTATGATTGTTTAGTTTGGTTGACGTTTCTTCTAAATTTATTATAAACGATTGAGGATAGTGGTGAATACGATGTTTATACAAAAGTATGAAATTATATGTCGAAAGATTTACCTGTTTCCAAGAGTTCCGCAGGCACGTTAGTCGATTTTTTGCAACGTGTTGCATGATTAAAGAGCAGACTGGAGAAAATCGGGCATGCATAACGATAATATTTGACTTTAATTCTTCCTTTTCAATTGCAACACGGCAACTGCCACATCGAACTGCATCCAAACCTGCAATTTGTAAATTTTGTAATTTTTGTCTACGCTAACCACGAAATAGGGTTGTTTCCTTTTTTTTGTGAAACAAACATTGAAAATTTTGTCGGATTTGTGTCTCTTAATTACCCATACATTTAATAACAGTGTTCTTTCAAGAACTATCATCATGAGCTGATTGGCCATTATGACAAAAGTGTGTCAGAAATCATATTTGATATTCTTCCTCAGTCATAATAAACTTACATCATTACCGAACTGTACAAAGACATAAAATACGGGTGCCGTCTACGGTGCAGGAAATTGTTACCCTTCCAGAGCACCTGAATTCACTCCTAGTTTTTAGTGGAGTTCGTATTGTTTTTTAATTATTATTTATAACTGTTGATTTTAAATGTCCTTTGGTTTTGTGAGTCTTTGTTTACTCCTTGGGTTTGATTGTTATTGTCTATTACAAAATTAAAGGATTAGATAACATTTGCAAAAATAGCTTTAATTTTTAGCCCTGGCGTTTTCAGTTTAATTTCGATTGATGAGTTTGACTGTCCCTCTGGTATCTTTCGTCTCTCTTTTTTAAACTTTAAGCAATAAAATTGTAGAACGAAAAGTAAGAGATAGCGTGTTTTTTTCTTTCTTAACGGAACTACCCGAATATTTTGAATATCTGGCAAAAAGATGAAAATAAGACAAGCGAAACTTCTTACATTCAATTAAAAATCACTCTCATAAATACATGGAATATCAGGAATAACTCTTTTTGAAGATATTAGAAAAACACTGCATAGATTATGAATATTTTTAAAAGTGAAATATTAAAACAAGACATGCGAATACTCGAACATCTTGGATCTGCGTATGTAACGGTTGTCAGAGGGGTTTCAAACTCTCAGATATCTGTGCTCAAGCTTAAGTGTTGACACTAATTATAACACACTTATCACAAATACTTCGCTGTTTGGTTTAGAAGTAATTTTAAAATTTGCTTCGAACTTCTTTCGGCAATGTATTTTTTATTTGAATTTGTAAAATCTTGCTACAAGTAATCAAGCTCGAGCGTTTATTAGTTCGTAGGTTTGACCGCTCCAGATAAAAATAAGTCAACAAAAGCCCTTTGGGCGCACCAACTTTTTAAAGAGTAATTTTCATTAATGATTACGTTTTTCATGTCGCTGATTTCTTTAACTGAAAGTACAAGGGTGTTTTCCAACTGATGTCTAATGTTCGAAAATTATTTTTTTGGCACCTACTTTTAAAAAAGAGGGACGAAAGATACAAGAGGGACAGTCGAACATGTACGAAGCTTCGATCCCTTAAACTTTTTTGTAATTTAAGGTCATTTTCGGTAAAAATTTTCATAATTTTATTTGTTTGTGGCATAATTAACATTAGCCGCCATCCACGATCTCAAAGTTTTGAAATTGATGAATTTTCTATCAAATTGGAATGTTTTGGTTAACCCACATTTTGGATCGTAGGTGTCGGCTTTCAGATTTTAGGTCTGAAAATTGCACAAAATCATCATATTTCGAAAAAATGTCCAAAATGGGCCGATTTCGGAGAATATTATGTACTTTTATGAAAAGAATTAATCTATTTAACATTAGGACTTTTAAAATAGACCCATTTATGAACCTCATTGTAACCGTATTGATGTTTTTTTGACAAAGTTGATATTTTAGGCCATTTTGTGACATATTTGGATTAAAAGGCTGAAAAAAAAGCAGAACGTTTTATGGTGCACAATGCAATGTCAATGTCATTACATTCATGGGTTGGTTTGTTCATTTTCTGATATGCATTTATACATATTTCAACGCAACACGCAAGTACAAACTCATAAGAAAAATCTAAGATTTATTTTGAAAGAACTGATGATGAACACTATAATATCATATACTGAATATGCTTTCTTATATTTTGTTCGTGTTCATGCGAATAACATAAACATTTGTATAGCATTACAAAACATAGAATATCCTTACCTCTGTCGTACAAAAACCCATAACTTCTAAGCTTCTCTGCTAATTCTCTAGGAACTCCAAAACTAGTTAGCCATTCCGAAACCGAAAGTTCTTTTAAAGAAAGTGTCGGGGAGGCAGGCATTGTATTTCTACTATTTGAAAAAGCTTTTCTGCTTTTTTTCATATCGCTTACTTCTTTAGCATATTCACATGTTGGCGTTAATTCTAAATGCATTTCGTGTGGTTCTTTTGTTTCACACCATTCATTAAACCTTGTTGTAACATTGCATACTGGACATATGAGAAGGTCATCCCTTCCGGTGTATTTGAATCCTGCCTCAATAAGTAAAGAATTCTTTCCATGATGCCAGTTTACGAACGATCGTACATTTTCAAAATTATTACTGCTATAAATCAAAACAGGTTCGATGGCCTGAAAAATAAACCAAACCGATAAGGTATTCAAATGATATTAGAGATCATTGATTCCGTCAGATATGTTAAGGAAGAAAAGGGGTATACCGCCATCTTGAATTGTACAATCATAGTAAATAATTGATCTAGTTCTTCACCCAAATCTGCAAATTTAGAGACAGATTTGCAATTTTTGGTTAAAATGTTCATTTATATAAAGAAAACTTAGTTATTCATTGCATTATCGAAAATGTTTTAACAAAAACAAAATATATGTGCTTTTAGAATTAATTTTTCAAATAAGCCATTGAAGGGGGGATAACTGTTTTAGTACGAAAACTATACTGGACATAGAGGGAAGTTTTCATTTTTACATGTAGAAAGAAAACAAGTTCGGTGACACCATTTTTTGTTTTATTTTTCTTAAAATATAAAATAAATCCTATCATCTCATATTTTATTTCACAATTTTGTGCCATAGATTTCTTTTTATACACACAAATGTGTTTTTTGATCAACAATCTAGCAAATTGTGACAATTTTGAATGATCCGTACTTAAAAATAGCGCATTGATCCATACCTTTTATCACTTTTTTAAAGCATAGTAAAATCTTCATTTTGGCAAATTATAAGAACATTCTGTGATTTTTTTCTTTACCTCTAAATTACCTTAAGTGGAAAATGCATAAAAGATGTCTAAAAAATACTGTGTATTTTCTACGAACAGAACATGCATAGATACTATTCATTTCTCATTTTAGTTTATCACAAAACGAACTGATACGTCGGTAACGATTTTATATATTGTTTTATATGTCTAAGCAATGTTCTAAACTTACCTGCGAAGGATAGTTTGGTTGAAACATTTCACCAGCCATCGATGGCGTTTTAAAAATATGGTCCATGATTCACCAAAATGTCATGGCATGAAAATATTTTTTTTTTCATTTTTCAATACCTGGAAATAAGTATGTCTGATAATAAATTGTTTGAAATGAATTGCACTTTTATTACAATGTATTATTTGCAATTATTTTTGCAGATGAGGTTTCAATCCAAAATTATGGTATAATTTTAATGATCGTTCACATTCACTGTGTTCATATAGAGAATGTTGGCTGGACACAATTGCTATTTTATAATGCTTAATTTGAAATATAGTGTATACATGTAGTCTATGTATTTGGAATTGTACTTCCACACTGCCAGTACAAATTAACCAGGGTCGATGTAACTGTATTGTTCGTTTCGCTCCGAGGGTAATGCAATCAAATATAATTTACTTGTTCAGTTTCTTGATTTACTAGTATTCGAAAGCTTGTTTACCCTCAGTGAACTATTGTCTTAGACATAATTCCCACAAAATTAAAAAGTTCTGGTATTAGCAAAATACTGCTATATTGTACATAATTATACGCCTGGTATGTTAATACAACATTTCCAACATGATTAATACGTTAACTTTCTGTTAGGTTACTGATTATTGACATGTTCTTTTCTAAAAACGAAAGATACTCATATTTTTATCGTTTAAACATTGGGATGAATCAATCAAAGAAAAAGGAACGTATTAAAACTTTATGATTGTGTTTAATTAGGATGGGTATTACATGATTTGGCGGTTTCGGGGAAATCTATACTAACCAGATAGACATTTTTAGAAACTAAGTTCTGGTTAAAAACATACAAACTATTTCAATAAGTCATAATTTTCAATAATAACATAAGTCATCAGATAATTGTTCATATTGGCTTTCAATGACTGTTTTATAAATTATATCTTCTACGATTTTTGAAGACAGAAGACCTGAGGAAATTGTTTATACCAAACATAATTGCTAGAAACGGACAACTTTTACATATAGTCTTTTGTAAATCGACTGCTTTTAAAAGTTATTGTCCTTGAATAGATATTATTATTCGCTTTTCAGGCATAAACAGACAACAATTATCCGGTTTCATCACATTGCAATTCAGTTATAACGTTCGAAAAAGGTAAACACTTTTTTTAAGTAAAGAGCTAACTGTTGAACTGGCCAACAAGTAATGTTGACAGTGTAGGGTTGTACCGATGACCATCATGCCTCTCCAATTAAGTTAAATGGGCGTGAAAAATTCTAAATGGATAATAAATCGTTTTAGGGACTACACGTGTCTTTAGATGCATATGTCAGGCACTATTTGTTAATAATTTATCGTCAACAAAACCTTAAATAAACTGCAATGGTTATATGATGTATATTTGGGCACTTTACGTGTCAGTAGACTTATTTGGTAAACGAAATAAAGGTTTTTTTTATGTTATAAACAATCGAATATAGTTTGTAAAGAAAGAATTCAATGAATTTCAAGATTAAAAATTGAGTTTCAATATTTCAATATTTTGACGTTGACTGTTTTTCTTTATAATAATTCTAATTATATTAACACGACTTTTTATATCAGTTCAAGAAAAGTCATAATGTGTAGCAACCAACGAAATTATTTCGCACATTTAAAGAGCAAGAACCACCAAAATGTAATGCCATCACTTTGGTGACAGCCAAATCATAAACGTTCTAACTTATCGTAAAAATGTTTTTCCCCATCTGTGAAATTATAGAACCAACAAAATAGGCTTCGATACTGTGATATTGTGATACTATTGTCGGTTTTTCAGTCTGTCTGTGGATAATGTCATTGTTGTATAATGAGTCAAGAATAGTACTTAATTTCATAAAACTTGAACACGGTACAAAGGCTTCTCAATGATTTTGATAAAACTCATTTTGTTATTCCACAGTTATGAGATCATGGGCCTTTACTAGTTCATATTAAGATAAGATGTTGTATACTTTGAATGCGTCAAATAATTTGATATTATTGATAGTATATTTTCCACGAGTTCTGGTTTCACGCGTGTTTGAAGGATTCAATCACACTTCTTATTTACTTCTAATTCTAATATATGTTTAATCTACTAACCTGTATGAAATCTTTTTTTGCTATTTGTAACAGTGATTAAATGACATGATCATGACTTTAGAACTCCAGCAAACACAAATTGAGAAATGTGCGCTGAAAATGTCAACTAACCAAATTGGTGATAAGTTTTTGACCCAAATACAGGCAACAGTAGTATACTGGTGTTCGAAAACATTAATTGACTACACAAAACTAAAATCATGGTCACAAACCAAAACAGAAGGAAACACATCGACTACAAGAGAATAACAACGGAACTGCACGAACGAAATTGGTGATAGTTGTTGGAATAAGCATTTCTATAGATATAAAGCGATTCGTACTTCTAAAAAACAGGCATTAATACCTATCGAAAGATTGCGTTCTTTGTGTCTTGAAAACACGTTTCGATTACACAAAGAATACTCATCAATCAAAATACTGATATATGTAACCCATGGATGGCATGATTTAATATGCATAAAACATAAACTATCAATATTTCAAATGTATTATTACATGTCAGAAGACTAATCAAGTTTGCCTTTTATTTTCAAAATATTGCTCATTTCATTCAGATATTATCATAGTTGACTGCTTTAATACAGTCTTTATGACACGGATTATGTTGTTTTGGTCTTCAGAAAGTTTATTTAAAAGTGATCACCATAACATATTATTATATATTTTCTCCAGTTTGTATAGAACTCGTCTAGTACAATTGCAAAAAAAGTTTCTTTACAAATTTTTACAGGGCATATCTGTTGTCTAAGACCTCATTGTATACATGACCTCATTCATAATATTACAATGAAATGTGACATGTGTGATGAAAGTATTTAAAACGACAATGCTCTTTCTCTATACAAATAATATTATCTTGTTATTCAAATACCCCTTTGAAAGTATAGTTCTTTAGTAGGATATGTACAAATCATTTTTGAAAAGATAACCCATATCAAGTTATGGCTTGTGTATGGACAGACACATACTGAGATTAAGTGTCAGGAGTCAAGAACACAAAACCGTTTAAACAACTATCCTAATTTAGCAAGTATTAGCAAATCGATAATGTTATAATTTAATATTTTGATAGATTATAATTGCTGTCTACTTGTTTCTCTTGTGTTTGTAGTTAAGATATCATTATCTTAGTAGTAGTTTTAAATATTTATTCATTAGTAAAAAAGATTTCATTTCAGTGAAATATCTGACATTGATTTACCTGATCATGTGTGTAAATGATACTTGATGTGATTGATTGACATGTACACATGCAAAATTAAACATTATTCTGAAAGGTCATGACTACAGAACGAAATGGTTTTATCTAAATTTTTAGGAATGTAAATGTATGTACAGATGTGTCTACGTTTTCACATGTTCATAAATTATATTGACCAACATAATGCAAACATACGGAGCCCCGCTAGGGACATATAAAGTAAAAAAATATATTGTGCGTACAACTTAAATATATTGTATGCACAATATAATATAGTGTTCGCACAAAATAATATAGTGTGCGCACAATTTAAATATATTGTGCGCACAACTTAAATATATTGTGCACACAACTTAAACATATTGTGCGCACAATAAAATATATTGTGCACACGATATAATATAGTGTGCGATAAATTCGTTGACCTTACACATGGTACGGGACTTCAATGTCTCCTTTGTAAAGTGACAGAATGGAGAAATGCATACGGTTTTCTTTTGAAAAGGGGCTAGATTACATGAAAATACTCTAGCAAAAACTCATCACTGCATTTGTATCGACTGATTGTAACTGGAGAAGTAACGTTTATTTCGTCTGAAACTTGGTTTACCAACAGATGCGATTGAAGCCTCCACTTTATATCAGAGTTTATTGGAACGGTTTGAAACAGACTTGGTAATAGACTTTCTTGTAACAAATATAAAACTACTTTTTGCACTCTGTTTATAGTGAAAGTTTTGGCTATAGTTTATGATGATGATTTAGTGTCATCAACTTAAATGAATACTGTGGTTTTTCTAAACATATCATTGTAAAAGTGTAAAGTAAGTCAAATCCACTGAAAACTGAATATACATACACAAGGTTTTTTTTTATCATTAAAGATGACTATGTTTGTTCATCATTAAGTATGGTTTTGACTCAAAATGTACTGTTTGTTATTGAAATGCGACTGTGTGTTCAGTCTTAGAAATTCACCATGTGAAGTTGTGATCAAATAGAGATAAAACTGAGTACATATATAAATCAGAAGATGCAATATGGGTGCAAATGAGTAAAAAGTTATTAAAAGTTAACAATTATTGGTTATAGTACGGTCTTCATTACGGAACGTTGGCTCACACCAAACAGCGAACTATAAAAGGCCCAAAATGGCTATAACAAAACGATAAACAGATATGAACCACACCAATAAACGACAATCACTAAATAACAAGTTTCTGACATATAAAGGTATGCTAATTATGATTTATAATTGTTAAGAGTTATGTTCATGTTTCAGGTGAAGTTATAGTTTCATTCTTATTAAAAGAAGAGGGGACAAGAGTACACTGGTCGTTTCTATTTTTTATCGATTTCATTTTACATATTTACAGAATATTGTTCGTATTCATTATAAAATTAAAATGTTATGAATTAATTTAATAGTCAATGAAAATATATTCCTCAGTGATATATATTGAAAACAAACGGAAAAATTATGATTCAATTTTTCCAAATATGGTCCGTTTTGGGGCATCATTTATTCAAAAATGTGTGGCCCGATTGATCGCGATCGATGCGAGTACCAATGAGACAACTATATACATATACACCATACCTCATACAAATACGGGTTATATTCTTCTCGTATATTTTATGATGGTTTTATATTTAACCCTAACGGGAGGGATTGTGCTCGATATTCAAATGATTAAGACATAATCTTTAAATCAGTTTAATTGAGGTGTGGAGCTGGCATGTCAGTAACTGCTAGTAGTCTTTTGTTAATTTATGTTTCATTTTCATTTTGTTAAGTTTCATTTGTAATGTATTCTGACATCGGATACGGACTTCTTTTAAACTGAGTTTAACTGTCGGTATTGCTGTGTGTTTTTTTTTTATCTGCATTGGCTAGAGATAAAAAAGAGGGTTGATATCTCACAAAACATGTTTAAAACCGCCGCATTTTCGTGCTTGTCCAAGGTCAGGAACCTCTGGCCTTTGGGTTGGTCTTCTATGAATTATAATTTTAGTTTCTTGTATATATTTTGGATACATAAAGGAAGATGTAGTATGAGTGCAAATGAGACAACTCTCCATCAAAGTCACAATTTATAAAAGAAAACCATTATAGGTGAAAATACGATCTTTAACACGTAGCTTAGGTTTTAGAACCAAATGTATCTGAGAAACAAACCTTATACAACATTCGCGCCTTATAATGATTTTGTACATTAAATACAGTTAAACTATACCTTTACTATCTAAAAAAAGACCAATTCTGAGATATTTAACATTGACCAATAAACCCTGAAAATGAGATCACGGTCAGATGACACCTGTCAAGTGGACATTTACACATTAAAATCGTTTCATACGACCAAACTATTGCATTTGGTATCTTAGATTTCGTTTAAACCACGAACACTTAACCTTGTTAAATGATCCATAAAATGAGTTCATGGTCAAGTGGTCCTAATTTTGGGCGCACACCATATTATATTGTGCGCACAATATGTTTAAGTTGTGCGCACAATATATTTAAGTTGTGCGAACAATATATTTAAATTGTGAGCACACTATATTATTCTGTGCGCACACTTTATTTAAGTTTTGCGCACAATATATTCTTTTTTCTTTGCATGTCCCTAGCGGGGCTCCGTACAAACATGAAGTGTGTTTTGTGATTTTTTTTTACATATGTATAATACATTTATTTTTCACAATATATCACAATAACAATTAAGCTATTTTTATTCATACAAGTAAAAATATATTTAAAACCTACAGTCTACTAGTGTTTTATTCATAGACATTGAGTTCCATCTTCCATTATACAAATTTGGTATAAGAGTACAACGGTACAAAACATTTCTATGATCAAAGGAAAATCAAACCTATGTTTATTAAAAAAAGTATATAGATGGCACGTTTGCCTGAGACATTCTTAACCTACATCATTGCGCTAAGACGATTTAAAAAAAGCTGCATTGATGTTTTCTTCTTTTTTCTCTTTTTTCTAGAGTATATTTACAACTCGTTCAATCCAAATGGCCGAATTATACGTCCTAAAGTTCTATATGCAGAGTTGTGTGTACACAAAGTACATTGATAAATGGCCCTAATAACATAAATACTATTCATCAATTTTCTACATTCAAAATTTACCGAACATCCTTTTAAAATGATTGTGCAGCGATTTTTAATTAAGGAATGCAAGGAAAAATATATAAAAATATTTGTGAATGCTGATGAAATACATTTATCAAAATGTGGACACATGATGTTATCGTAAAATTGCGGGTGTTACTCAATGTGCTCAGTATATTCATTTCAATACAATGAAGTTCACTCCGGTTGTTTTTCGTGCAAATTAACCTTTAAAAGGTACATGGAACGCTATTGCATAATTAAACTTAAAGGGCACATTTTAGCAATATGACAATGTATGATATGACGCTGAATAGTAAATATATGCTCATTTTATAATTTTTGGACCAAATTCTAGTTCAAATTATAAGGAATTTAAACTTTGTGATCATCTATGCCCACAACGAAATAAAAAAAAAGAAATGTGATATGAAGAGCAGTTGTGAAGCTGGCCTAATAGAAGAATCAGGCAATGTGAATTTGCATTTGCTGAGAAGATCATTATAAAATATACATGTATATGTAAAAAAATTGATATCCAAACAGAGAAGATTTTTAATAACAAATACAGATTCATAGACTAAACGTGTATGAGTCTTGAAGTTCATCGTTTTGATTGCGTCCCTAATGAACATTATCAACTATTCCATACTTTTTATGGATGAAAACAAAACGCTAGTATTGTAAACTCTAAAAAGTGACTTCAAATAAATATCACGTAATTTTTTCTTTTAAAATTAAATACTTTGAAATTATTAGAAGTCAGTTTTTTTTTCGTTTTGACTTCCATTATATTAGTATAAACCGTTTATTTGAAGAGGTGTGTTTAATAAGTCAAGCAGTTTCAACATTCAGAAAATACATATCAGCAATCTGTTCTAGGTAAATAAGTTCGTGATATATTCAGATGAAAGAAGTGGTCTTTTTTTAACTTTGATTTTTTATGTATCGTATATATTATTAGACAATACGTTTGCGTCGAACATCTATCAATCTACGGGGGGAAAATTGTGATATTGTAAACATAATAAAATAATAAAATACATGTATACAACGGATAAATATTGAGTACTTGTAGACAAATAGTTTTAGATGAAGAGTGATTGAACACAACGTGTTAAGAGACAAACCTTTTGACAATAGTAAAACAAAAAGGTCAAAACATCTCCTGCCACCCCTTAACAATCGACAAATGATCACATGCTTTTTCTTACTTACATGAACATGCTACAAATTGTATGAATTGTTGATGGGTTTATTCGTTTGATCTGTATCTGTTTATTATTTAAAAGTTTTAAATTATTTAATTTAATCTAAAGTTTAATGCACTTGTCTCAGTTACTCTCATTTCTGTCTCTTAAAACAATATTATAATATAATGGTTTATATAAAAAAAAAAGTCAGTACATTCTAAAACTTATAATTGTAAAATTACTAGGACATTTGCTCTCTAGAGCGTAAAGGGCTTAGATATTTGGAATGCAGGCCGGATTTCCTAAATACAATCAATAAGACGCAAAGCATTTAATAACACAGCAATGGGTTTGAAGTTGTTGAAGTCAGAACAGTTGCCATAGGTTAATATACATGTATCATCATTGTTTACTACATTTTTGTATCTTTACATTTTTATTGCAGTCGCTACAGTCGTACATGTGAAAAGAACACGCAATAGACCAGACTTTAAACTTAGGATGAGCAGGTTAATGTTATAAAATCTGTACTCATATTGTTGCAAAATATATTTATCTTAATAAGTTAATCGTCTTACCTTTTAGTATTTAATGCTTTAAACTAATGTGATCTCACAAAAACATGTCATATCATCAAGTTGTTGTTTTGTTATGATATATATCAATGTTGCCACTGGCCTTTAAATGTGCAAGCTATTCAAACTAAACCATATCTAAGTAAATAAATCGATATGTTTTTTAAAATCTTTTCACACATAAAAATATCTATTTTAGAGATGTACAAAGTATATTTTTAAGCTTTTTTAAAAGGTTATATGAAGGTTAAATGCACAGATAATAACTACAAGAATCTTATTTTCGGCCCAAGCTACCTTTTTTATATCTTCTATATAAAAATGTATTAGTGTCCTTACAACACATATTTAATAACATTGCATTACTACACGATCTACAAAATATTTAAAAGGACACTTCGTCGCATTTGAAAATCGGGTATGTGCAAATTATTCATTTTATCGTCCTTTCCTACACCTACACCATCCTGCTCTGTCGCTCATTCGCCACGCTCACTCACAAATAAGGTTCCCCATGTGGCTCGCGACTGACATTTTACGATATCAATGTGTGTGTAGATTAATTCATATCTTATATTAGGAATAGTAGGTGATACTCTTATCATATCATATAAAAATGCCGTATATATCCACTGTGAAAGATCAGTTGTAAAAATCATTCGGTTATCTTATTTGAGATGAAGGAAGTTTAAGACAGATAATTTCAAAGACAAGAATGAAAAATCACAGAAAAACAAATGATACAATGGTCTAAAAGAAACATGAAACAATTGCAAACAGCAGTCGTATTCTGGATAACACGTAAAGTAAATCGGATTTCGGAGTTGTCCAGAGTTTCCTATCTTGGCAAAATAGTGGTGTACATCGTGAAGTTTTGAAAGGTTAAACATTGGTGATAAGTTGGATATTTTTATTTTTATGTCATAAAGGAGATGGACAAGATATTAGCTTCTACGCTTAAGTCACAATCATTGTCTTCCATGAAATAAATGTTCCCAAACTGTCAAACAAATCATGATGGCATTTCTTCATTTATATTTTTTATCTACTATAAGAAATTACAAGTACTGTAAATTTTGAAAAAAGACCTATAACCGCGATAAAAATGACTGGCAAATAAGGAAAAATAATAATGATTTCATGATGCAGCAAATGAGAAAGTGTGTATTTGATACTTTCTAGACCAATTGGAAAAGGAAGATCTTACAAAATACAAATACATATTAATTCTACGATTTGAACATGAATTAATTCATAACTTGACCACCTGAATTTCAGTTAGTACATAAATATGTTTTTATATTTAACCAAAATCAATCATTACTTAGTTCCTGATAATTTACGATTGCCGATGCAGCACAATAATGCACATTTAATGAAATATCAAGATGTGTATGACACTAATGGTAAAAGGTAAGCTTTACGAAACATATTTGAAAAAGAATGACAAGCATGTTGTCCTAACAGGTGTTTCTCGTTCATGCCCGCCCTTTTTTCGAATTGTAATGAAAGAATATTATCATGATGCATTAAATAAGCCAACACATATTGGAAAAGTTGTGTTTTTATTGTAATCTACAATTTCATCGACAAACACATTTTAATACTAAGAAGATGTATACTTATTTGAACTCCCCCCACCCCCCCAAAAAAAATGATTTGATTACTGTGTTTGTTACATTTCAAAACTAGGATTCATAAAAAGCATCAATAATTCCTGTCCATATATGTATATAAACTTATCATAGATACCAGGACTAAATTTTGTATATACGCCAGAATTAACATAATAAATATATGATAAACATAAATCTGATGTAAGACATATCTGTTACGATGAATTTTAGTAATATGTTGTTTTTTTTGGTATTTAAAGTATGCATACATAGAATAAATATCTTTGTTATGTTTTCGTTCAATGCTTATATTTTATATTTTATATAAGTAGTCAAGCATTGCATTTAACTTTAGATAACATCAAGTTGGTTATACATATTTACATTGAAAAAACTTTTGGCACAGAAACAAGTTTTGAAACGAATCGTTAAATCTTTTTAAATTTTATTTCAGTGTCATTTACAATGACACCCGTGTAGCTTATATCCTATTTTACAATTGAAGGTATTTCGACAGTCACGAAACATATTCTATCAAGCAGTAAATCAATATAAATTTACAGGGGTATTTAAATTTTAAATCTCTATTTACACTTAAAAACCGTATTCATATTATGTGACAACTAAAAATTCCCAACGACGACATAAACTTCCTGAGTCATATAAAATGGAGGATTGTAAGAGAAGAAAACATTTTTGAGTAAGTAGCCAAAAGTATATCATCTTTGAAATTGACAAGGAGAATAAATTTACTTTTCTTTGTTGATGTAAACGTAACGAACGTACATTTATATATTTTACTGTATTTGCTCAACTAACTATTTAATCAATGAGTCCAAAAGACAAAGGAATCGCCATTACCCTAATAATAATAAAAATGATAACGAAAATTAAGATTATAATTTAATAATACTGTACGAATACGTATAATTTTAATCATAGTGATAACAAAAAATGAAATATCAAAAATACCTAACTCCGAGAAAAAAAACTAAAGTAACTAAGGGGAGATCAGTCGTAAAAAGACATACACTAACAAAAAAAGAACGATAAGCGAAACAGCTGGCAAAACTTTTAATAAAAACAAATTCAGAGCAACAAAAAACTCACAAAATTGGAGAGGGCTTATATGCTTTGAGATTGTTGACAGATTCTGCTTTACACGTGAGGTCATCGGTTTACTAAAACATTTATAAGTTGTATTAATTGATAAGGTATCATACACTAGCAGACTGGTAATCAACAACTATTCTAAAGTTTTTAAATTCGTTAACCATCGATCGTGTAATTTCTCATACACTTGATCGAACGAGTACATTTAAATTTGAAACCCGATTTATTTGGTTAGAGCCTACACCATTGAGAAGAAGATGGGATGTGATTGTCAATGTGACAACTCTTCACAAGAGACCAAACGACACACAAATTAACAGCTATACATTGAATATCATCATATGGCCTGCAAAGCCAATACCGCATAGTCAGCTTTAAAAACGAAATAACTAACGGCCTTATTATTGTACACAAAATGAACGAACAATACATATGTAGCACATCAGCAAACGACAATCACTGGATTACAGGCGCATGACTTAAGGCACGATCCAACTTACAGAATGGCACAGGGTTTAATATGTTAGTGGGTTACCAGACCCCTTAACCTGGGACAGTGATGTAACAGAACAAAATAAGAACAAACTATAAAAATCAGTTGAAAAAGATTGAACTCCTATTAGGGATACAAATAGTCTAACAAAAACAGAGTGACCGTGGCTGCTTACATGTACTTTTACATCCCAACGACAAAAAAACCACTACGTTAAGATCTGAGAGTTACTGACATCAAATTCAAAGCTAATAACAAGTAATAAAAACTAATGCATCTAATATTAAGTTATTTAATTGTACACATCCAACATCAAATGGATTTAGTGTAAATACATCATAAACAGTACCTTGTGCAATGCGATGATACACAAACTGTAGATCTAAGAAGGTGCACATGCATATAACAATAATATTCAGTATGTTTTTTATTTATTGATAACAAAATCAATATCATTACCAATAAAAACATTTTTTAAATACTGTTATAACATGGTCGTTACCATTACGAACAACAAAGCCAGTGAATCCTTTGTTACAGAAATTGTCTTTAAACACTTAACACAATTTATCCTATAATAGTGGTAATGGAGGCCAATATCTTTGAAAATCCAAAGCTTGTTGAAGAGATAAGTAGCTGTAAACAAAACAAAAATGAAAGTAAAATGAACAGTATAGCCAAACCGGGGAAGACTTTTCTAAATTTGAATAATTCAAAATATGAAGCTATATATATTTAATGACTGTAATGTTCATGTTGATGTACTATCATGTTTGTAGCGTCTCAGAATGCATCTAATTCTTTCTCTGTATTGCTTAGATTTTTTTATATGTGTACAATGTACATGATATGTGTTTCTTCAGATACACAGTGAAACGAAATTATGATGGTTTCAAACGATGGGATAGTTAATTATGACGCAGACCAACGGCTTGGCGTACAACAGCCTACTGGTGAGCGCAATATATTGAAACCTTTGCATACATTGTTTTTTCATGTAGAAACATTTAATACACTTTTATACATAAAACTTCGTTTAATGCATCGTAGTTAGAATTCATAAAAAAAAGTAACACGACACAGTAGGGACAACTATCGGACAGAGTTTAATGACGATCCAGTAAGCAATTATCGGTCATCTTACGGCATTCAACAATATTAAAAACTCAAATGGTATAGTTATGTTAAAATGGCACAAGCATAAACAAAAATATAACAGTTAACACACATAACTTAGGAGTTAATATATAACAATACCATGTACCTGATGTTTGAAAATTTACGAAACCATCGAAAACCACTGAATATCCGACATGTCTCAAATGTCTGTATTTATATGACATGCAATGAATGTTCGAATCAGCTTGTTTTCAATTTCTTGGATATTGCATTGGTCATCCAATAAATTAAAAAAAATATGAATATGTACTGCATGTTCACAAAGATTAACACTTGTCACATAATGTATAGGTGTTCGAAAACATGATTTTGTAGTCGTCATCATATTGTGCACTGACACATTTTCAGAATTTAAGTTAGTTTCTTTACATTGATTCGGACATAATTCACTATAAGATTCAGTATATTTCAAAATAAAATTGTTAAATTGGTGTGCCCTAATAAATTATATCATTATTATGGTCGCGGTGAACACTATTTGTTTCATTTCAGCCATAATAACGTGTTAACATGAAATATTCTACTTATCAGACAGGTTTATTGTATTCGTTGTCGATATCATTTAAATTGACAAGTTAATTTTTTGAATTGCTTGCATGTCCATTCGATAAAAAAAAAACACTTGTCTAAAGTTTAAATTTTAAATTAATGCATAATCTTTATGCTTTTTCTCTCTCTTTTCATCTTTTCATTTTGTTAACGACGATGAATGAAACGAAAAGAAAATTTGAAAACACACTATTCTACCAAACCAATCATAAAAAAAACATCATGTTTGTTTCCAACCAAAACAATCGGCTGTTGTCTGCTCTATGATCGGGTTGTTGTCACTTTGACACATTCCCCATTTCCTTTCTCAATTTTATGATAATATGACAAACATAAATAAACTCATCATAGATACCAGGACTAAACTTTATATATACGCCAGACGCGCGTTTCGTCTACAAAAGACTCATCAGTGACGCTCGAATCCAAAAAAGTAAAAAAAAAAAAAAGGCCAACTAAAGTACGAAGTTGAAGAGCATTGAGGACAAAATTCCTAAAAGTTTTGCCAAATACAGCTAAGGTAATCTATGCCTGAGGTAAAAAAAGCCTTAGTATTTCAGAAAACTCGAAAACAGAACCAATCAGTGCGATAATGTTCAAGGTACATACCATATTGTTGTTTTGCAGAAAACGGTATGTCATATTTTGCTCAATATTTCTACAAAACATTCTTATCATTATGATTTGAAAAGAGTGAATTACAAAGGGAATGTATATAGTATATATTATTTAATATGCACTTATTTAGTAACTATTATTTTCCTTTGAGGATATGTAGACTTTTATTTTTTCCGTAGGCATCATGGAAAAGAAAAAGGACGATGAAGCAACGCCAAAATGCGGTGATCAAGTGAAGAGACTTATAGCTAAACAATTTGGAAAGAATACAAAACCTTTAAAATTCAAACTTAAGCAATCAGACACAGAAAAAGGATGTGTTAAAATAAAATTGAATGACGGTAGGCATTTATCTTTTTTCTATATAAGCTCGAAACACCTTGTTGAAATTTAAAATTAAATTAAATAACTTATCTTTAATACAAAAAATCAACAAAGACGGGAAATAAAAGACAAAATTAAAAACAAACATGTCAAATGAATGTCAACAATTGTGAAAAAACTTTTTTGAGTTATTAACAATAAATTCCACATAGAAATGAAAATTTAACAAAAAAAATTACAAATTATCTACAAAAAAAAAACAATAAAAAAATTATAACCGTCAATCAGTCAAGCATCAGTCAGTTTTCTCAAACGGATAATTTATTTTGGTCCAAGCTTTTTATTAAATCTTTAAGGGTTCAATATTTTTTACTTTCAAAACGTTACTGATGATATATCAATGTTTAAAGACGTAGATTTTGTTTTGTTTCAGAATCAAGTTCCTTTAAGCTATCAGTTGACTTTAAAAACTCAAAAATGGACATGGTTTACGATAATTTCAAAAGACAAAACTCCATGAAAACATGCAGAAGAAATAGTTCCTGTGGACAAAATCAGACAAATGAATCCCGTCCAGTATCAAAAGGTAGTGTTAACTCATTACCATTGATTATGTTGATTTCTAAATTTGCTATTGCAAATGATATAACAAACTACATACATACATGTTATACAGATTAAGAAAAAAAGCGTTTTGATAAAAACTATATTTTATGTACTTAACTAACACTGAAATCTTAATTGACATTTAAGATATTATGCAAAATTCTAAACAAAACATTGATAATCCGAAGAGGTCTTTTGAGTTGTAATCTTAAGGCATTGTTCAAGATTGAGCGACCAAAACTTTTAACGTAAATATAAGAAGATGTAACAAGCTTGGCAATGCAACAATTTTCTACCAGAGACCAATGACAAAAAACCGTAACAACTATGTCATGATAAAGAAAATAGGGAATCATCTGAAAAGGCAGATGTAAAACTATTCAAAAAAGAAAACTAAAGGCCTGATTTGTATACAAAAATGAACACAACACAATTCGAAAAAACAGAACAACCACAGATTAACATGCGATTGCCTTGAGTGAGACACATTACATAATTTGGCGGGGTAAATATAGTTTGCTGGCGAAAAATTCTCCATCAAATCTAGAACAGTTGTGTAGAAGTACTTGAATGTGCAATCCCATTTGAAATGTGTATTTTTCAATAGTTCTTACGCGTTTTTGTAGATCACACATTAACCTAACATTGAACAACTCTTCCCCTAATGCATGTATAACTACTCTTCTTTAAAAGAAATACTGTTGACAAGAAATTTCCCACATCTCCGTGAAAGTATAATAAAGGTATAAAAGGTAAAATGTATTTTCTGTGTTAAACCACATATACTCCGATTAATTCCAATATAAAACTTAACAATTTCTCCAGACAAAACTGTGCATTTTCAAAGTTAAGTAGGACTCCTTGATCGTTTTTCAAACGACAAATCATAATGTATTGTCGGGTTCGGAATATTGTTGTTATGATTGAAGCTTTTTATTTACAACAACAAAAAGATCGCAATAACACACAATTAATTCCGAATGTTAACGCATTCTCATCATCGATACCAGTATTGACATTGAGTACGCCGGACGCGCGTTTCGTCTAAAAAAGACTCAACAGTGACAATCAATAAAAAATATATAAAATAAACTCACATATATACTAGAATTGACATATTTTGTGTTCGCAAGACGCGCGATTTGTCTACAAAAGACTCATCAGTGACGCTCGCAAAAAAAGGCAAAAAGAAAATCGAAATCAAAGAGCAGGGAGGACAACAAATCCCTCACATTTTTACAAAATACAGCTATGGTAATCTATTCCTGAGGTACAAGCCTTAGTATTTCACATATTCAAAGTTTTATAAACAGTTAATAAATAATTATGACCGTGTCAATGATGATTCATATCAACATAAAAGTCCTGACTACTAGGCTGGTGATATCCTCGAGGAATAAAAAAACTCCATGAGCAGTGGCATTCAGTTGTTTTGAATATTCTGTATACTCGCAAGACGCGCGTTTCGTCTATAAAATACTCATCAAATACGCTAGAAAGAAACAGTTCAAAAGTCTAAAAAAAAAGTACGAAGTTTAAGAGCATTTAGGACCAAAGATTCTTAAAAGTTTTGCCAAAATCAGCTTAGGAAATATATGTCTGGTGTAAAAATACCTTAGTATTACAAAGATCAAACAAAGTGCGAAGTCAAAGAACTTTGAAGACCAAAAATTCTGAAAACTTTGTCAAATACAGATTAAGTTATACATCTCTGGAAGGAAACTCGTGAGTTTTCGATTAGAATATCAAGGCAAATTCAATCTCGATTCCGGTCAATAATCTAACTCTTCACAAATCATTCAGGCATGTCTTTCACATTTTGGGTATGAGCGTTTCTACTTATTGTAAGTTCTTGAGATCTCTTCCAATTCATGCATCTTTCATTGGTTATTACTCTTGCTTGAATTTTGTCGATACCACTTCAGCTGGAATGTTAGTCGTCGAAGGTTTTATCAGCTCAGTAATCATAAATATGTTACTGGCACCATAAAGAGTTTTTATAATTTAATTCTCCTTTGATAGTGAAAGAAGTGGAGTAGACACTAATGTGCAAACTCCCTGAGACTTAAGAGGATTTTGCATTTCCTATTTCCCCTTCGAATCGATTGATACAGCTTCATACGTTTTAAGGTATTCATACAGTCACCTTTTGGTTTTCAAAGATTACGGTTTGGATGTTTCTGGTGAAATTCTCCTGAACATGCTATAAAAACGTTTGTCCAATGCATTATGCGTTGTTCATTGTCTTGATAAAATAGAACCTGCCTTGGCATTTAATGTAAAATTACCAGAGAACGCAGAACGATAATTGTGCAATTGAATAAAGGGTAGCTCACCCAATTTTATTATATGATTTTTTTTTACTGGAAAGACGATTCTGTTATCTGTTTTGTTCGTTCTATTCATGTTGCATTGGCGTTTGTTTTTGTTTCATTTCAGTGTTTCTGTTGTTCCGTTGTATTCCTCTTACATTTTATATGTTTCCTTCGGTTTTAGTTTGTAACACGTTTTTTTTTCTCGTTTGATTTGACTATATGACATTTGAACAGCGGTATACTACTGTCCCTTAATTTGGTTAAAGCTCACCGACATTTCGTTATTGTATACTCTCCATGTACAGCAGTTGTATATTTATATTGATGTTTGATATATATAGCTTGTATAGAAATTACACCATTGTTATTGTACAATATTTTTTGTTACTTCTATTAATTTGTTTTGTTTTCGTCAAATGATCATAATTGTCATTGATGAATCTTCTGCAGACGATACGTGCGTCTGGCGTACTAAATTATAATCCTGGTACATTTGATAACGATTGTGACTGTTTTTTCTAGAAGTTCAAACAGAGAATCCTGCTGTGCAAAGTCAAGACGGTAATTGAATGTTTTGCAATTGCATTGCCTTTCTAACTGCTATCCTAAATACAAAATAATGACTTCTTCATATCTTTGACCCTCTGTAGACTAATACCCTTTTTGTTTTATTTTAACATAAAGTAGCAATTTCAAAAATACATCTATTTTTATTTGTGTAAAAACCCCAAATAATGATTGTTTTACAAGGTTTCGATTTTTTGTTGTTGAACATCCCGAAACAACTGACTTCGCCATTTGGTAGCAAAACATGAGACTTGAGACGAAACTAAACAAAAACCATATCAATTCTATACCTTCAATTGTTGTACAGAGCGACAACTAGTAAATCCACTAGATCAAAAAATTGAAAACAACACGTTTGATAATTCAATACGTCCGAGGCGTTTTTCTGGATTTACCTTCATCAGGAATTCCCAAAGCCAAACATTTGAAATCCGAGGATATATAAGAACCGAAACCCGTGAAATAGCTATATGTCAAAAAGACCTAAAATAAATAGGCAAATTCATCTTAAATCTAAAAGTCGAACTATAGAATGTTGAAAATATTGAATCATTTTTGTTCGTCATATTTTTTAATAAAATTTATGCAATCTTATCAATTGATATATTAAATATAGACCAACTAATCAATAGCGCGAACACACACTCAGACTATTACCAGGTATATATACACATTAAACAAAGGTGAAAGATGTTTTAAGTATTGCATTATGATGTTTTTCTATTTTTTCTCCCTTTTTGCCTTTCATAGCTTCTTTAGTTTTTACTTTAAATTTTGATTTCTGATCTTCAGTTTATCTAATAATTATTATGACAAATAATATTTATTTTACAGAAACTCAAACAGAAAAGCTGGACATGCAGAGCCAAAACGGTAATTAGATATTGCAAAAACAAGGTTCATCTATGTTTTGAAAAACTCAGATGTAAAAATAGACATAAAATTAATATACTTTAATGAAAGTAAGTAATGCGTATTACTGTGGATTCATTTATTTTCGTGGGTACCAATTTTCGTGGATAAGGGAAAACTTGCATTTTCGTGGATATTTAATTTCGTGGTTTCGATGCAGTCTACATACAAGCCTATAGCAATTTCTCATTCGTGGAACATTTAATTCGTGGTACACCTGTAACCACGAAATCCACGAAAATTGGTATCCAACGAAATTTAATGAATCCACAGTACCTAAATAAATATGGAATGCAAACGGTTATAGTCAAAACAGAAAATTTAAGCTGATGCCAACATTAATTACGTCGTTCGCCTTTAGTGCTTTTAAGGGAAATGCCTCTTTAATCTGTGTTCACTTCAAAACTTAAGTCGCTATTACATGTAAACAAAGTGAGTTAACTTTTATGTGTTTATCTTTGATAAACGGACACAATATGATTTTTCATTATATTTCCAAAGAATCGTAATGTGTGTAAATGACTGTATGTTACTGTGTGTTGACATGGTAGCCTGTGTTTATTGGTTTATCACAAACGATAAGTTTACCAATTAAACACTGTTTTTAGATCTTTGGTTATTTTTTAGTATCTATAAAAAAAATCAATAAATTAAATTCAAACTTACAATTTTGTTATTTACACATGATAAATATACATAAGTTTACAGTGTAATCTGTGTTACCCGAATCACCTAAAAAACTATCAGATAGTGCAAGTTGTTGGAATACTCAGGTTTTTTTCTGCAAAGAAAGGCAAGTTTTTAGACCAGACAAATGTGTCGGGTAACGCATGATGATGGATTACTCAGGTGTCGGATTAGGCGGGTTATCTTTTATTGAATTATAGAATTGTTGTTGATTAACTTTAAGGGGTAAAGTAATCAGCAGAAAAATAGACCTATTTGTATGTTTTTAACTAAGCTATCGGATAGTTCTGTTGTGTTTTCTATTTCAATAATTTCCAAAACAAATTTGATTTCAAGCTTATGAAGATAATATATATTTTGAATGGTATAGTTGTTAATTAAACACCGGTAAATTTCTTTCGCAAAAATTGGTTACTGGTAAAACCATATGTGTTGACATGAACTATCTTTGATATGGTTAATTATAAATAAACATGTTTATAAACCTTTCTTCCTCAGGAGTAAATTACTTAGATATATTTGGTAATACTTATAAGAATTTCAGGTCCTCGATGTTCTTCAAGTTCGTACTTCATTTGATTCCAGCGTCACTGATGAATCTTTTGCAAATACAAAGTTTAATCTTGGAATTTATAATTAATTTATAATTAAAAAGAGAAGAAAAACAAGTTATTTTTTTTACCTAATTTATACACATCGTTCTTATCCGCTTCTAATGCAAACAAATCTATTAATTGTAATATATAAATATTGATATACAATTAAATCGTTTATTTAATATTTACAAAATGGTATAAGAAAATGTAAATATCGTTTTAGAATCCCCGAGTCTTACTTACGTTTTTCTTGTATGTGCCAATTTTTCAAATGAAGGATTTTGATCATTTTTTTCAAGGAGCTGTTTAGATCGTTATTATTAACATTATCTTAATGTACCTATTCAATTTCATTTTTTTTCTAAAAATCAAATTAAATGCTTCTTTTCAATCCTAATTTTCTCTTAATTTCAATAAGTTATATAACCAAGCGCATGATCGTATCATTATCATAGTGGTTTAAATTTACGCTATATTTGATCGAGTTTCTACAGCTCAATCACAAGTTCTAATTGTATCACTAAGGGTGAATATTGCTTATTTTGTTATATCAGTAAAATAAAATAATGTTTTTCATTTATACAATCTTTTTTTTTTCAGTGTTCCAATCACAGAAAAAGGAAGTTCAAACACAAACAGGTAATTACTTGTCAAAGGAGCCTGGCTTATAATTTGATACACCAGACGCGGAATTCGTGCACATTAGTGACAAATCAAAATAGTTGAAAACACAAACAAGTATAAAATTGAAAAGCATTGAGGACTTAAAATTTCAAAGAAATGTGCCAAATACGGCAAAGGTAATCTGTGACTGGGATAAGAAAATCCTTGGTATTTCGAAAAATTCAACCTTTGCAAACAGTTATTTTATAACAAATGATCATATAATTAATATTCATGTCAACACCGAAGTGCTGACTACTGGGTAGGTGATACCCTCGGGGACTAAATGTCCACCAGGGATGGCATTGACAAGGTGTAAATAGTTATCAAAGGTACCAGGCTCATTATTTATTTAGAATTTTTTATGTGATCACTAATAAAAAGAATATTAAACTTGGAAAAATGTAACATCAAAAGAAAAAAATAGACAACATAACCACAATACTTAGTACATTTTTATTTAGAAACTGGACAGTACGCACACGTTGCTCCTTGCGAAATTAAATTTTACAAAGCATTTATTGTACAATGGTACCATATGTACGTTTATCAATGAATGTGTTTGTAGATAGATGTTTTTGTGTTCTGTTAAATTGTTCCTTTTAAAAAATTGTTCCACGATGATGACTGCTGAACCCATATTGTGACTATTTTATTTATTGTGTCTGTTTAGTGAACGCACCATTGTAAATATAACCAAATTTGATGAGACTGTCATCAAAATGAGAGGGTTAGCGCTATAAAACCAGGTTTAATCCACCATTTTCTGCATCTGAAAATGCCTGTACCAAGTCAGGAATATGACAGTTCTTGTCCATTCGTTTTTAATGTGTTTTTTTTATTTGATTTTCTCATGTGATTATGGACTTTCCAAATTGATTTTCCTCTGAGTTCAGTATTTTTGTGATTTAATTTTTAAGTATTTCTATTTTCCTGTAAACTTGAAGTAAATGGTACCGACAAAAAACTCTGGTGGACTTATGTCTCCTTGAAAATCAAATTCAATTTCCTCATTTTTAAGATAAGAAGATCTCGCCGCAGCTTTATATTTTCCTCAAATCAACAGCTATGATTGACTAAAAAATAAATCTTTGACTTCGTCTTTAATTCTTTAAGCAGTAAGATACACTCTATCCAAGACATGGCTTGTTCATTACTTATCTCAATTTTACAAGTTTTTGCATGTGCACAATAAGCGGAATAAACAGCGATGTGCTTCTTACACAAATTTTGCTGCTACATGTACTGTCGACACATTCGTTCTTGTATTATTAGTAGTTCATTATATTCCGTCAATTTTTAACTTGATATTTCGTTCAATTTGTTTTACTCAGCATATACTTTCTTATTCACATCGGTTTTTTTTTATACTTTAGGGATATGATCTCCTTTTAATATCTATGTCGTTGGTTACATGAAAATATTTTGTTTTTCTCTTCAGAAGTCATATTGAATGCTGATATTCAAACGAAAACCGGTAAGGATATGTGAATTAATAATACTAAATTAGATTCAGTAAATAGTTATCAAAGGAACCAGGATTATAATTTAGTACGCCAGACGCGTACAAGTACAAAGTTGAAGAGCATTGAGAATCCAGAATTCCAAAAAGTTGAGCCAAATACGGCGGCTTAATTAGATTTAGTAAAATATGAATACTTGTATAACATCATAAAAAGATTGAAATCAAATAGTGCACTACATATTCTCTATTGGTGTATATCATCATTAATCATGCTCACGGCGACAACAACAAAAATTTTTACAAGACAACAGTAGAAAATTGATATGTAAAAAAAAAAAACCCTTCGTTATGGCATTTGAACCATTTGATTTCAATTCACTTTCTTTATTAAGTTGTTTGAAAACAAGGCCCCAATTTGTCTAAAAGAAACATTTGTAGGTACTTGTAGGTCTTATGAATAAGATGAGAATCGCTTTGCAGGTATTGATTTGAACAACATATCGGCTTCTGATCATCTCTGTGGTGTCAGGTTATGCAATATGCTTTTTGACTTATTTCATAATAATAAAACTTAAATTTTGAAGTCGAAATTATACGTTTTGAAATACCATATACATGTTTTGCTAAGATTTTAAATCATACCACATATAGTTTTGAAGAATATGTAAAAACCACTTTTTCGGATAATAAATGGTGACTTTTATTATAAAGAAAATCAATTAGAATTGTCAAACAATAAGGCTAGATCTGACAACATGGACAATGAAATTTAAATATTTTTTGTATTCCTAAGCAGAAACAAATGGTTGTTTAGAATAAGTACAATGACATTGTACATTTTAACAAATGCTCAGGAGTAGAATGTAATCTTAGAATAATAATAATTGAATAAAATTAAACCCAATCAAACAACGAAATAAAAAAATATTTATCATCAACTAACATCTGGCACCTGACAAAGAAGGGTTGAAAAAACAAGAATAAAACACAAACAGAAATAAACAGATTTAGTTTGAATTTCAATACTTATAACCAACCTATTAACAGCTGTGATATTTTGGTTTTCCCATGCAGTACGTATATTCAAATTGATCGAATTACAATAATAGAAAGCTCTAATCATACAATGATATAAAGCGTATTTGTCGCTTTGAGTTCCTGACAGTTCCTGGTACTCGACAATCACGAACATTTGTGTCGAATGTTTATATAAACACAAATAAGCACAAATGCACTTTGATTCAATTACTATTTTTAAAACGAAACATGGTTCAGAGATTGTTGAAATAGTAAAATTACTATTTTATTGTTATTGTTTTCTTATTTTACTTATCGGACTTCAGATGCTTGTTACTTCATGTTTGCCATGACACATGTTTCTATCTGATTCGATTTTCAAAAAGTTATGGTCTATTTTACAGACATGCACATTATTTATAGTATATTTTACACATGTTTGTATTGAATCTTCAGATAAATAACGACAAAGAGTTACTTGAGTTTATAATAACGATTGTCTGTCCTTACACACCCAAACTTTTACACAGACCGAAACACTTTTTGTGTGCAAGAAGTATCAACAAAAATATTGAACTCCAATGTATATCATAAAATGGTCCATGTGAATGTGTAACGTATTTAAATTCTATTGTGTTTTCTGATGAAGTTTTGATGATAAGAATGCTGTGAACAGATAAATGTGCATGTGTTTTAAATTAGTTTTAATTTCTTTTTAAATACCTTTTTGTATCGAACTCGTCTGAATCAATGTATTTCGAATCGAACATATACATATGAAAATCTTGTATTCATGTGTTTTTATGCCCGAAAAAAAAATAAGTTCCAATCTTTTAAGGGCATACGATACAGTTTTGATCCTGTATTTACAGTTTGATGAAACTTTCCATATAGCCTAGTTTTTTCCTGCTTTTAAAATCAAATATGTTATAAAAAATATACCTTCATGTGCTATTTATTTAGTTAAATGAGGTCGAAATTTTGTATATTTGCTCAAAATTCGGATTTATGGCCGTATTTTCCCTTTCGAAAGAAAGCCATAACTTTTTTGTTTTAAAAGATAAACACAAATTGTTTTTTGTTAGATAATTTGTAATTTTTTGTATTTTAAAAGTATCCTAAAAAAAAATGCATTTTCTATTCAGAAATAACTCATATTTATCAAATGGTCATGAATTAAGAAAAAATCGTATTTTTTTGCTGTATATTTATCAAAATTAAAAAAATTCCTCTATTTACAGTTTGATAAAATTTGGTCCACATAATCTCCTTGCAAAATGAAACAAAATGTCGTTTTAAAAAATAGGGGTCCATGCACTCATTTTCAAATTAAATCAGTTTGAATGATAAAAAATAGTCGAAAAATCCGATAAGTCATAGTTTGACGTCGCGAAAATAAAATTTTACGCTAGCAACGTCATTACCTTCTCTGTAACTGTATCGTATGCCCTTAAAGTGTAATACCACCAAATCATGGTACGTCACATCCGGTTGTATACGAAAATATGTCGAAAAAATATTCCCTTAAATTCGACAGATGTAGGTAATTAATTCTACATTTTATTGCAGTTAAACATTTCTGTGTCATAAAAATATGTTTTGGATATTTCAAAGCACCATTTTTTGTTATTTGGGGTTTCTATAGAATATGTTGTAAACTTGAGCTTACATGGTTACTAAATTTTGTACACAGGTTAAATAAGGGGAGACATTTGATTGGTTAACTTCCAGTGATGATTATTTTCTTATATGCAATGAAATGTTATGTTATTTTTTTTCTGTAGTACTGGACAAGATAAAATTTACGCATGCCAAGTATTTCTTTATTTGAAACAAAGAAACATTCTGCACATTTTTTTAGAAAGTGCAAATCTTACAAAGACTAATAGGGGAAAATCAATGGTGGTATTACACCTTTAGCTGGATCAGTATTTAACACATACACAATATATGAATTGGTACACAATACTCATTATATGTTTAAGAAGAAAAACAGAAATAATAGTTTATTCATTTTCTTTAACCGAACATGATGTACATAAAAATACAAAGTGGGCGTAATAGATTGTTTTGAATAAGAAAATTATGTGCCACGACCAATGAAATAGATCTTTAAAAATATACATCGCCGTATCGCCGTCAATAAAGAGGGGGGAAATATCTTATCGTGATCTGTAAATGGCCTAAGAAGGACATTGTATAAGTTAACTATATAACAGACATACCATAACACCTGAAGTATAGTGTATTAGAGACAGCTTAGCAAATCCAGACCTTTCCACTAGTTAAGTAATATTTTATAATATTTTATAAGATCAGCTTTTAAGATAGACGGACAGGACTATATCTATTTATTCCGTCGGTTCAACACAAACCAACAAACACAAAAGACAACATAATAAAAACAAATAGTATTGTTCGAACATTAGGGAAGGCCTGCACTAAGATCAATTTAATTTAATAATCTAATATGTCGGATTCCTAAAATAAAGTCTAGAAACAGCTGATTCAGTTTTAAAAGAATCCTAAAAAATCTATCGGAAACAAAATAGTTTATTTCATTTTTTTTAATAAAATCTGCATGCGTTCAATATATAGTTTTAACAATTTTTTCAGTAATGTTTAAAGAATAAATGATTATTATATTGCAATTCTTGATAATTTGTATTTCAGAACAATCTACAGAAATGAATTATAACACAGGCGTTTCGTCTGAAGTTAATTCAAAGACTACAGATATGACCTACACAAATGAGGTATATGTATAATTATAAATTGTTTATATATATTTATTCTAAATCGGAAACTCTTCATTCTATGTTATGAAGTATCCTTAAACATAACCTAATAAAACATAAAATTCGAAAAATGATAGCAAATAAATCAATTTACTACTACAATATTAAGATAACTTACATTTCTTGAAAGATATTACAATTCGTAATTTTTGAAGACACTTGCAAATATTTGATTTGTTACAAAATAGTAAAACTTGATATTTTTTTTAAAGAGTGCATTGTTTTATTTCCATTCTTAGCATGAGTTTCAGACCAGTACAGGGAAGGAACAACAATTCGACACAAATTCATGCATGATGATCAATAATAATACAATTTGTTATACACAGTTAAAATGCCAAAGGAAGGAAATTGAGAAACAGAATGGTTCAACTGTTTTAGTCGGTTCTTCCGAAAGATGGTTCACACTCAATGCAGCTTTAACAACTTACAGAAACTCAGAATTTAATGTGTCATCTAGTGTGTTTGTCAACATTGAAAGAACATCAGAACATAATAGCGCGACCTTTTGGCATCCAGTTGATAAACTAGACAATGAAAAAATAGTTAAATTGTGTCATGGAGCATTGAAAAATACGAATACCTCGATATCTTCTGACCAATTTAAAAACTTAAATGAAGTTTCTACGAATGCATCCCTCTCAACAAAAAGCGACAACCACATGAGTGATCAAAACAAAATTGAAACTGAAAATAAGAGACCAACCCTTGTTCAGAAAGAATTAACAGCAAGTAACTATTCCCAAAAAAATAGTTCTGAAATAAAATTTGAACAAGCTCAGGCGATTCAGGAAGAAGGGTGTCTAAGAAAAAAAGTTCCATCTAAAGTAAAAGGTCAAACCAGTCATGCTCCACAAAAACCGTTCTACATAATAACCACACTAGACGACGAAGTTATCAGACAATTACTTTCGGATTTTCCTCTACACGATTTTGTTAGAAAAGAAACTAACCACTTTTTCAGAAATGAACAAAAAATGCACTTTACTCGTCCATCTATTCCAATACCTTCAATGCATCCACTACTACCATATAAACTCCGTTATCTGGATGAAGTAGAACCCTCAGAGCATCATATTATAGAAACATCGTCAGCACCAACTGAATCAGAAAGTCAGGTAAAATATTTTCTCAGTAAACTAAGTCATTTACTCGTTGACGACAGTATCGAAAATATGAAAAACATGACTACTTCTAATAAATGTTTGTGAAATTAGAACATAAAAAATTTGACTAGATTATTACAGACTCACAGTAAAGTACATTGTGCGAAACAAATTGTTAGCCTAATCTTTTACAAATTTTCACAAAAAATGTCACTATGTGTCCACAAATATCAGCAAATAGAAATAGGAACTTTGAAAGGTATGTCTTAAGTTCTTATTAATGTGCATATTTTACCTATAAACTAAAATAGAAATAGAAAATGGAATGAGAGAAAGAAAAGTATACATTTTAAGATACTTAAAATATTGAAATAAACAGTATATACATAGTTATCAAAGGTATAGAAATAGGCATAATGCACTACAAAAGTCTAAAAGTCTGAAAAGACCAGTTTTTGTCTTAATTTGCATGAACTTTTACTCGACATTCTCCAAAAGTATGACTTGTGTCTTAATTTTTCTTTACAAATTCTCATTTATATAAAATTTGTATGAAATTTACTCGACATATTCTTGACATTCCTAATATGGTCTTAAAATTTCTTGACAAATTCTCGACATATTCTCGACATATTCTCGACATTCTTATTTTTTCTCAGTATGGCTTGACATATTCTGAACATTTTGAATTGTGTCTTAAATTTACTTGACAGTTCTGAGTTTTACAAATCATGACCAATATGTGGGTTTTTAAATAACAAATTTTAATTCCTAAATCTTATAAATGAAATGATTAAAACCAATCATACTGTCTAGTAGACATATTTCATTCTACGTTTATAATATTCAATGTTAATATGGTAAATAATTATTGTACCAAATTGTGGTTTATATAAATAGTAAATTATGATGATATACAAATCATTCATTTAACAGAACAAAAATGTGTGTAATGGCATCTTCTGGAATGTATATTATGTATTACACATGGACACGATGTTCCCCATAAAATAAAGGTATTCCACATCCCAGAGTACACGCAACTGTCAAATATAAATTACTGCTTTACCTGAAATCAGCCATACAACTTATCAGTTGACCGACCATGTCACTACAATTTAAAAAGTTTCTTGATAGATGAAAATTATGAAAATCATCACTTTCATAAAAAAAAATTGAACTAAAATGGATTTTCTTCATCAAAATTATGAAGTTAATTATTTTAACATAAAAAAATTGAATAATTCCAAAAGGATAAAAGAAAATAATTATCTACTCCAGGACTAATAAAAAAAATGTATTCATAATGGGTCTTATGAAATGGATCTCAAACAGACATGCATAATATAGATATAAACATTTTTTTCTTTTCACAAACATTTATTTTTGATAAAACAATTATAATATTCAACACTCAAAAGTTGAATAAAAAATGATTTTGGGTTGTCCTAAAAAATGAATAAGGTTTTTGAATCAAGATTAAAACAAATTATTTGACCTACACGAAAGCTCCCCCCTCCCTCTTTTTTTAGCCACACAAACCTAAAAGATGAATTGTGGGGTCCAAAAGAGACACAT
Source organism: Mytilus edulis (assembly GCA_019925275.1). Lineage (NCBI taxonomy): Eukaryota > Metazoa > Mollusca > Bivalvia > Mytilida > Mytilidae > Mytilus > Mytilus edulis. The sequence goes on from CM034357.1 coordinate 33,176,864, forward strand.
GGTCAGTTTAAAAATGGCCTCAAGTCACCTATTTTATAGTAAAGCAAATTTGACTGGCAGTTTTGCGAACGGCAAAAATCTCAATGCTGTTTGTCAGTAACTTCGACTTATATTCCAAGTGAAAACAATTTATAAAACGTTTAATAAAAATAAATCAAAATTAAACTACATGGAGGATTATTCAGGGTAATTAAAATTAGTTGAAACAAAAGGGTGTCTTGTACCAAATTAATCCTGGATTCTTCAAAGTTTAGTTTAGCCATGATAAAAAGGAGTATATAACAGCAATAGAATGTCATAAACAGTGCAGAATAAGTCTGTTCACATTTCAGACTAAATTTATACTGTTAAGATAGTGTCATGACATATTTAAGACTGTCAAGAATGTGTCGAGACATATTCAGACATTATTTAGAATGTCAAGAATATGTCAACACACATTCAGACATTATTAAGAATGTCAAGAATATGTCAAGACAGATCGAGACAAATTTTAGACAGTCAAGAATTGGTCGAGACTAATCCAGACTCGTATCAGATGATACAGAAAGTGTCGAGAAATTTAAAGACAATGTTCATACTGTCAAAACACTTGTCAAGAAAAATCAAGAACCTTATAAGACAAATTCATTCTATGTCAAGAATATTTAAAAATTATTTAGACAAATTAAGAATGTCGAGTAAAAATTCATGCAAATTCAGACAAAAACTGGTCTTTTCAGACTTTTTGACTTTTGTAGTGATGGTAGCACGTTTGTAACTTTATATATATGGTTTGATACTTTTAAATAAAAAAAAATTACTTGATAGACCTTTTGCATTTAAAGCACTATTCTTGACTCCTAACAATTGAATGCTAATGTGTATTAATACGTAGTAGCGTTAGGAACATACTGACGAAAATTGATCAACAACAATGGTCAATTACTGCAAGTTTCAACATTTTCTAATGGTGTTGAAACCTTAGTTTTAGTGGTGTGTTTTTTTCTCAACGGTGTATTATTATGCTTTTAATAAACGTATATTTTTGAACGAAAAGGATATACTGATATATCATACATATGATTTGTCTTAGTTGATATTTACCTATTATATCTTGACAAGTTAGACATCGTTGTAAGGTCAGTTTCATTCTTAAAATCTCATCGTGGAAATTCAAAACTTTTTACTGTTCTTGTTGATTTTTATTTGTAGCTTTACTGTTTTCAACCCAATGTACATGATCTATTCTTTACACCCATTGCAAGTCTTAATTGAATCACATTAACGGTACCAATTGTTCTGCACCAGATGTGCATTTCGAAAACTAAGGTCTCTTCGGTGATGCTCCAGTCCAAAAAATAAATATAAATTAATTATGCTTTATCAATGGAATCTGTTCATTTTTGAATTATGCATTAAACTAACTCAACAAGACAGATATATTCAAAACTAGTATACACTCCGAGTTAACTTAAGTAACCCCATCAAAACAAGTCATAAGATATGGTAAATGCAGTAACATAATTGGTTACCACTTTAAACTTATCAGCAAATGAAGGTTCAATTTTAATTCAAAACCATTAAATTGCTATTACATGCTTTAGATGTTAAGTCAATGTTTCATTGTGCATTCTTTCAAAATATGTGATGGTAAAGTACTGCATCCAACAATCTATTTTATTGTTTTATTTTTTAGGATTCGGACTTTCAAGAGGAAGAATACTTTATTTAAAGATTTTACAATTTCGTTATCATCATTAAGGATGTTCGCTTGTCATGTTTTGGAATTGTCGGTCAGATTTTCGGAATCATCTGGTTGTATCCATTTGAATGCCTCAAAAAATGTTGTCCATTAACTCCCCCCCCCCCCATTTTTCTTTTTATTATCTTTTTCATATATAATTATAAGCCATCTGTAAAAGTGTTATCAAATCTTTGTTATATTTTGATGGTTTTTGAGAATTTTAAATCTTGTCAATGATAAAGCTATGAAAAATCAAGAGAGAACATTTTCCCAACAAAATTTCAATGGCTAATATCTCGAAAACAAGCACATTGACCTATATTTTGTTGTGCTCTTTTGTTTCTTTTAATAATTCCCTACCAATATTTACTAGTGTTATGAAAAACTTGTTAGTTCGAAACTGAGTAGCGAACCTCCTTAAGTCATTAACTATTTGCATAACTTTTGAAGATCTTTGTTGAAATTATCTGTAAAATATATTTTTAATTCGCTTGTAATGATATTTCTTTTGAATATGACAGACTGTTCTGTTTGTCTGTATATATTGTATCTTGTGTGTTTACTCTGTATGCTGATTGTATACCTGTTATATAGTTCCCACAATTTTTCTGTATGATAACACTAATTGGTAATTTCTTAAATATTGGCTTATCAGATCGCTTGATGTATTTTCGAAAAGGCACACCTACTTGCAAAATCCATCCGCATGAAACCCACAATTTTGTTGCTACTAACATTTAGAAAACATATATAACTGTATTGACATTAGACATACGGTGCAAAATAATAGCATATTCAAATGCATTCTTCAATAAAATTGAGAATTGAAAAGGGGAATGTGTCATAGAAACTACGACCCTACCACAGAGCCCTTCTTTGAATGTGTCTGTTCCTATCAAACATGTCAAAGAATACATTTGGCTCCGGGAAAAAATTAATTGTTGACGTCTTACATCGAAACTTACATTACCTAATGATAAAATAAATAACAGGAAGCTTTGAACTGTTCTGACTAAACAATGATATGTGAAAAATGTGGAAAAATGGCCAGTCACAAATTTGAACCGGAAATATACAACGACTACCATTTAATTTCAAAATTTTCTAGTTTTGCAAAATACATAACAAAGGAAAATTGTGTGATCGGCCAGTTTTAAATCCATTAAACATGTTTGAATAACAAAACTTTTAACTATTAAATAAAAAAAACATATACATGGTTAACAAATTTTGTGAACGTGGTATTAAGAGATAGAAAGTAACAACAGAATTAGAGGTACCTTTAAGAACATCTTGTAATTTTGTAATCGTTTAACTCAATGATATATTAACCTGCATTAACAAAAAAAATACAAAGAAGAATGCTAAATTAAGGGAAAAAAAGTCGAAAAGGACGGAAGGAATAATCAAACTTATAAGTCAAAAACCCATGGACAGTGTCATTGCAAAAAAAACAACACCAATCAAACAGCTCCCAACAGTTTACAAAACAAACAAAAAAGATAAATACAAAGTAACACGACCTCCACAAAAACGGTTGGTTCCTAGCTGCCAGGCAGGGTTTGCAGATCCTGCGCAGCATGTTGCCTTCATCTTTTTTCTCATATAAGTATAAACCCGTTAGTAAGTTTATTCGGAAGGTCACACTTAATCAAGGGAAATAGTCTTGGAGTGTTGTAATCATTCCTCATGTGTATATTCATTCAAGAGAGCACATTACATCAAACTGACCACATCCCCAGTTTAACGTTTCAGACCAGCCTTAACAAAATACGAAAAACTAGAGGGCTAGGAGAAATGATGTTCATAAGAAATGTATAAAACCATCAGAATTTATGTTCATCTTTACTAATTCTGAAATTTCATTTTCCTATTTGTTGAGCATTTACCCAGTAAGATTTTTTTTTACATGAAAGATCTGTATTGTTGACATTGTCATGCATTACCATGTATACTTGTGCTTTTTTGAGTTTCACATAATATACAATATATGGTATACTGTAAATACTTACCATGAAGATAAAATGAGAGATTGTGAAAATGATTTAATAATAAATTTTGTTTATACTTAATGTTTTAGTTAGAAAAGAATCTAACCATCATTGTTTTAATATAAGAAAGACGTAAAATTACAAAAATACTGAATTTCGAAGAAAATTCAAAATGGAAAGTCTCAAATCAAATGACAAAATCAAAAACTCAAACATATCAAACTATATGATAACAACTGTCATGTTCCTGACTTGGTACAAGCACTTTCTTATGTATAAAATGGTCGATTACACCTGGTTTTATAGCTAGATAAACATCTCACTTGTATGACAGTCGCATACAATTTCATTTTAGTGACAACGATATGTGAACAAAACAAACAGACATAATAGGTAAAATGTCAAAAATAACATTGTATTATAATCTTAATTACTATAAAAATAAACAAATATGTGACAAAGAAGCACATAAATAATTATAGACAAGCAAAAAAAAGGACAACAACATAATGACGAGATGTATAATTGCAGAGCCATGTCAAATAGATGTCACCAAAAAAATAAACAGTAAAAGTAATCGTCATAAAGACAAATCAAAGAATACAATAACACGTTATCAAGATGATAAACAAAGTCAGTTCCCATGCAGTATCTACACGTCAAGATAATCGTGTATTATTTAAGAAGTTGATGCGGAATATTTATCAACATGGTACCTTAGTACCTTGCAATGATTTTTTTTCGAAAAAGGACCAGACGTTTCTTGACATACCCCTGGTTCAATACATTCTGAAAAATATCTAATACACAAATGTAAAGAGGATGCAACACGTCGAGGTATAACAGTTGATCGTAAAATAGTTTCGGCTTTTGGGAATAATCTGCTTGATGTTCTTTATTTGCATTGGCATCTGTATTTTTCAACAGTACATTTGTAAGTTATCGAAAAAGTCGATTACCGAATAGGTCAAGATTTTTAATTCTGTCGGCATTACACGTTCAAAGACTTCAAACTGATTCAAGACCTTTTGCGTCGAATGAACATCTTTCGACAACTTGAACTCGTGAAATTTAAACAAAATTGATTTATTTGATCTTTTACCTGAATAATATAAAAGTGATTTAACATACTCACTTTATCACGGGTATCAAGAAGAATGATTGTGAAGGAATAATATTGCAATCGGATCATGTATGCAATCAAGTTTCACTTAAGGCGAAGTGTACGTAATATAACTACTCAATGGATTTTTTTAAAATTTTACATGTGGATTATGCTTGTAAAAATACATCAGAATATAAAATAAAAAAAGGGGAGAATCATTTCGTTTTCAATATACAAGCTGTTGAAACTAACAGCATGATACGCCAGAAATACAAAGGATATAAAGAGAAAAAACGGCAGATATTTTTACTTTATCATGATTTTCTAATTCGTTGGTCAACAGAATTTGTTTTAAATTCGAAATTCGATTAAAAAATAAACGACAAATCCATTGGTGCAAAGAAAGTCCTTGGCAACCATGCTGGTTTTCAAGCTAAATTCTCTTGAAGTTAAATTTTTAGCGAAAAATTATAAAATATTCGGCGACATTATTGATGTCTACTGTAACGTCACCACAAATTCTACTCTATAACGCTGTTATACTCATTGTACCGTACAGTATTGTGATACAAATCGTGAGTGTGGTTTACACATTTTCTTAAGTGTAGGACATGTTAACTGAAAGATAAAAACATAATCGATTGACATGGTTGATAATGATACAAACTGAAAACGGTTGAAGAATATTTCTGATGCCAAAACAATGCAAATTGGTAAATAAATATACTGCAAATGAAAGAAAGTTACTGTATATACTTTAACTCCATCTTTTCTCAATTAGACAGGGTTCCACATCTTTTTTGAAATATTTGTATTGTTCTTATAATTTTAAATCAAATATAGAGTTATCCAGATTAGTACAAAATGATTAGAACTATAAAAATCGGTTATAATATTGGGATCGCTTCTTTTTATTCTCATCATTTCCGGCGCTTTTTGAGGTATTGCGTACATAACCCATTCTATTTGTCAAATTCACACACGTGCACGTGATTCAACAATTTTTACTTTAAAATTTCCTTTCTCGATAGCTTTCACTTTTCATTAACTACACGACAAGGCATTATCATGGTATCAATGTTTGCTAGAGATTCATCAACAAGGGAAATAATTTCTTGTACCTTTATTTCTTAAATTTCCACATGTACGACTCATAAAAAATAAGATATCTGCAAATGCATATCATCTGGAAAATGGCTAATATAAGGTAAAAAAAAAAAGAACCCGTATATGAATTTCAGAAAAATAAAACAGATCGGAATTTTTTTTTATACATTTTTTCCGTTGATTAAATTGCTGCCTACATGTGTTATGCCTTAGCATTGTGTATATGCTTGAAATTAAAAGATTGAACGATCAATATTTTTTTCTTAAGAAAATTAGGCCCGTGACCCTCTATTTTTTTTTAATATATATATTTCAGAAGTATAAATAAACGAAACCGGGCCGTCGAATTTTAGACAATTCTATCGTTTAATGTTTCTTCAATGAGAAAAACTTCAGTTTCCTTTATATAAACAAAATGAAATACTCTAAATGTGGTTAATTTTAATGTATTGTTACGAAAAAACCAGGTCCGCGATCCCCAGTTTTTATATTGAATTTTGAAATTACTTTGACCGAAAAGTCTTTTACAGATTTTTACGTAACATTTATCGCCGAAAATTGACACCCAGCTGCCTTATCGTATGAGGTGGATATAAGCAATTATAATGTATGATAGGCAATCATTAGGCCATCAACCATGAGAAAAATCCCTAACGTTTAGTCGGTTATAAAAGGCCCCGACATAGTAATCATATTTTCTTCACCCTCTCTCTTCTTCACTGAACCTTATACTCTATGATTCTATAATACATTGGGACTAGAGAAGAAAAATATACTTCAAAATTGTTTTCTCTACTTCTGAATGATACACAAAAGAACAACACACGAATGCACTCTTCGATATCCTTAAGAAAATTGCAATTGATCAAGAAAAAAATGCATGTTCGTTTTTTATTATACATGTGTAGTTTCAGTTTCAACCATGGTTCTACATTTAGATTTTACTTTCCCAAAAAAGTGAGGACGGAATAGAAGACACCTGTTTATTTTCTCCTCCGTGAAAACTGAGAGTTGGATGACATAGATGATAGTCTGATATTACTTATTCTGAGATAAATGTCACACTGCTAAATCCTTAGTTTCTGTGTAATGTTTTGTAGACGGAATCTGATGATTTTGTTCGATTTTTCCCTCTCTGTAAACGTTGTCCTTCCACTTGTACATGTTCAAATTGTTTCACTTGAGGTCGATAACTCTTTACTATCGTTGATACTTTTTACACGAATATAAATTATCCTAAAATTTTCAATTGCATAAAAAACGGGACATGCCCACGCCTCTGTAGTTCAACACACGTATTTACGGTTATGTTTCGTTAACTTCAAGATTACGATACAAGATTTCATTCAAATAATATATTGTGGGGTCAATTCTAGTTTGATTTTAACAAGTATATGACAAATGTATGATACGACAAGAAGAAGAATTGTCACTAGTTTATTTGTTTATTCTTAATTTCTGTTCCAATAAATACGAGCGATATTAGGAACCCGGCCGCTCCTGCATCAGCCTGAGGCTAAAACAAAAACAGTTGCAGAATAACCAGTGATACTAAAATCTCTGATTGGAGTCTGATATTTTCTTTGAAATTTTGAGATAGCACAGGAATTCTTGTGTGGGTTCAAGATAGACCGCGCAACGTCAATGAAATGATGATTTGTCCCCGGATTTCTCTTTCATGTGCCCATTTACCGTTTCTTGGAGTAAGGTAGATAACTTTCGTAACTAACGACGCACGTTTTGTATCCCGATTTCCGCTAGTGGCGTGCATTAACGTACACTTCGCCTTAAAAAATAGGCTGTATTTTCAAAAGTAGAAACAAATCAGAAAAAAAACATGTCTGTAAACAATTTTTCAACTTCCTTGAAAATATTATCACTACGTTGAAGAGAAAAAGATCAGCAATTAAAAAAACCAAATAGGGCAAAGGAGCCTACAGAATGTATGAGAATCATTAAAACAATCGCGTTTCGTATATATAACGTTCACATTCAAATACATCAAGATATGTTTGAAAAGTAATCTTAAGTTAGTTAGATAATCAAGTTAAATTCAATTATGAAATCACTTGGAAGAGTTCATATAGGTTTTTGAAAAAGTATAATTTCCAGGTTAAAAGATTAGAAAATAACATTTCTTTGACCAATCGATATACTTGTAATTGGTTGAAAGTATAGCTACATACAAAGAATTAATGCGTACTTCTGTTTCCATTAAAAAATACAAACTTTTCTGATTTTGTCCTAGTAATATTCCAAAACAATGGACATCATATATACAGTTTCCTGATTCTAACTATGGACTTTTTTTTTTACCCCAAATTTGACTTCTATGTCGGAACCCATAACAAACGAATGTAATTCGGCGTATGGATAACACATTTCTCACCTTATACTATATTCAGAATATTGCCAATCCTACTAATAATTTATCAACGTCATCAGAGTTTGAGTAAACAAATAACGCACCAGGATTTGTGAATGAACGTCTCACCCTTTTTTTCTTAAAGTTCCTAGGTAAGTGAAAAGACTTTATAAAACATTAAGCAGTGTCTCGTTCACAAATGATACATGTTGATCATAATGTATACATGTTATAGATTCTAGGTGTTTTCTTAGTAGAGTTTATTCTCATTTACAGTTTTTCCATTCTTTGTATATGAACTATACTTATGTTATTTGGTCGTATGACGTTTGAGGTTGTTTGGTATGTATGTGCATTCAGTTTTCAGGTGTTTGGCTTTGACGTTCCTTTTGCTGGTGGGCCCAGAGATGCGATTCGAAAACATGAGGTTTTGTTTGCATCAATTTAGAGTGCCAGCATGTTCTTTTTTATTCAAAATATTGAATCGCAAACATAATTCAATAGTTTTCTTACCTCAGACTGACTGATATAATAAAGTTATTTGTCAGCAACAACCAAAACTGACCATATATTTGAATATTATGACTAAAAAAATTTGTTCGCATCAATTAAGAGTGCCAGCAAGTCCTTTTTTTTATTCAAAATATTGAATCGTAAACAAAATTCATTAGTTTTCATATCTCTGACTGACTCATATAATAAAATTATTTGTCAGCAACAACCAAAACTGACCATATAAGCATTTTATTATGTAAATCTATATAGCCACATAGTAGATGAGTTATATTTTCATGTAAGGATTGATTGTATAATAGAATAGGTAGCAATATTTGAATTTTATGACTAAACAATTTTGTTCGCATCAATTTAGAGTGCCAGCATGTCCTTTTTTTCTTCAAAATATTAAATCATAAACAAAATTCAGTAGTTTTCATACCTCAGACTGACTGATATAATAAAATTATTTGTCCAGAACAACCAAAACTGACCATATAAGCATTTTATTATGTAAATCTATATAGGCGCATAGTAAATGAGTTATATTTTCATGTAAGGATTGATTGTATAATAAAATAGGTAGCAATATTTGAATATTATGACTAAAAAATTTTGTTCGCATCAATTAAGAGTGCCAGCATGTCCTTTTTTTATTCAAAATATTGAATCGTAAACAAAATTCAATAGTTTTCATATCTTAGACTGACTCATATAATAAAATTATTTGTCCTCAACAACCAAAACTGACCATATAAGCATTTTATCATGTAAATCTATACAACTATATAACTTATGTGCATTATAAACAGACGAAAGACGTATATTATTGTAAAGCAACTATCTATTGTCGATTTGGTATTATGAAATAATCAGAACTTTATTGCCACGGTGAAACAAAACCGATAACTAATGGCTATCAAATGGACCCGATATGAAAAGAAAAGCAATTTGAGAAAACTCACTGTCTAACTCATATTTTTTTGTTCTTTCGAAAAACAAAATATGACAGATATATACTTAGCGACAGAAACCAATCAACCATTAAGGTGCTCTTGAATGGTTAGGAGATTCTGCTCTCTATGTTGCACCCACCGTTTGTACCATGTTAGTACAAAACCGTTGATAAGTCTAATTCGCTAGCTTTCATGTATGACGTGAGCGGAAGAAAGGATTGTTGATGCGACATTTGGAACAAAACCGTTGTCACTGTGAAACAGAAATTCAATAACGGTAAACCAACTCGTTATTGTGTCCGTAAACTTTACGCAGAAATGATTTAAAAGAGGGACGAAAGATACCAGAGGGACAGTCAAACTCATAAATCGAAAATAAACCGACAACGCCATGGCTAAAAATGAAAAGGACAAACAGACAAACAACAGTACAAACGACACAACATAGAAAACTAAAGAATAAACAAAATGAACACCACAAAAAACTAGGGTTGATCTCAAGTGCTCTGGAAGGGTAAGCAGATCCTGCTCCACATGTGGCACCCGTTGTGTTGCTTATTAGAAATCAAATCCAGTAAATAGTCTAATTCGGTAGGTCACATTTATGAAAGGAAAGTGGATTTAAGTTATGACGTAAGGAACATGTCCGATATCATTAAATTTTGTGAAACGGTTATTCCATAAAGGTCAACCAACTCGTTATGGCGTCCGTAAAATTTAAGAAGAGATGATTTCAACTTCACCATTTGGAACTCTTGATTAAATAGCTTCCTTGCAACAACCCTCTATCAAGAAAATCATGATAGGAAATACAAGCACGGGAATATCGTATCAATTGGGAGATATATACACCGTATGTAGGTACTGCTGGAATGTTAAACTTCACCACTTGGAATTCATGATTGAATAGCTTACTTGTGCGCTGCAAGCCCATAAAAATGTAATCTTGATAGGAGTTACAAACCCTGACATATGAATAATCTGGAAGATATGATCGGTATGCAAGCTCAGCTTGAATCTTGGTACATAAATATAAACAGTTCAAAACTGGTAAACTGAAACTATATTTTTTGTCTTAAAATGTTGTTTTCATTGTCAATTTCTAGATGTGTGTCGAGATCTGAGGCAGACCTGATGGTATCTGTAGTATCTTTTTATTTCAAGTCCGATAGAATAGATGTTGTCAATAAAAAATTTCAGTTTCAGATATTTTTCATATAAATAATATAGTGTCTTTTTACATACTACAATTTATCCCTTACCTTAAAACATACTTGTTTCTACATAAATAAATTCTTAATTTTTATTTTTTTCATTAGATAAAGAAATCCAACTCATTTTTTTTTCTTTTAGTTTGAAATAGGGTTTACCCGAGTAAAGTGAAGAAAAGCGAAATGTGTTAATACTAAGACTCTTTGATGGCATGTTCTCTAAAAGTTCTTTGAAAGTTTTTTGTATACACTTCTTTTTCACGCCATCACTAGACTAGGTAGCTTCGCAATACCTGTAATCCCAATCTTGATACTGTGGATTCATTTATTTTCGTTGGTACCAATTATCTTGGTTTGAGGAAAATTTACATATTCGTGGATATTTAATTTCGTGGTTTTGGCATAGTCTACACTCATTCCTTTAGAAAATTTGTTATTCGTTGAACATTTGAATTCGTGGTTCTCCTGTACCCACGAAATCCACGAAAATTGGTATCCAACGAATATTAATGAATCCACAGTAGCTGCTAAAATTCATGTCAATAACATAAAATTTACATAGTAAGGCACGTATAAATCCCAGCAATGTAACGTTGCTTGCAAATATACTTGAATGTGTAGTTTAAGAATAAAAATCAATACAAAGTAGAAAAGCGTCTAATAAAAACCCAGAACAGACGTGATAGTGTATCTATAAATCCAAAAGAACAGATTGACTTACAGTATATATTTGAGAGTATTTGTCTTTGCTACAACCATTTCGAATCCTATAACAACTAATTGTTCAAAGTTGGCGCATTCAAGACATAACCCTATTCATAAACAAAAATAAAGATGAATAAGTCGTTTAAAATTAAAAAAAATGTTTTATAAATTACAAATATGTATTATCATGTCATCTCTTTAATGTTACACGATACCGAATGACGTTTCGCCACGAGTTATTGTTACTGACGCACACAATTTAATGCAGCAGGTTCTGCAATCACAAAGTGATTTTAGATAATAGCAATCTTTTTATATTTGGTAACTATGTGACATTTTTAACGGTAACTTTCCATAGATGCAGAGTGCCGAGAGGTTTGATGCAATACGTAACGGTTATCTGACATTGATTGCTTTATCGTTTTCCAGCAATAGTTCTGCTCATTGTTAACCTTTAAAAATGTATTACTATACTTTATACATACTCTTTTTCTTTAATAATTAAACATGAGACTTTATTTGTAAATAATTCGACCCGAAACGTGGAAAACCTCGGCATAGCCTCGCGTTTCTAAGCCTCATCCTTTTATCGTTGATATATCAAGTACATGCACTATTATTGTCTATCTATTATTGTTGGGTATGATAGGAATAATAACAACAATAAGTGGACTGTTTATTAATCAAACAATGATATTACAAAATAAGTGTTTAACAATGTTTAAGTAGTTTAAGTAGTTGTTGAAATTTACTTAGTCATTGTTAGTTGTATAATGAGATAAATAGTAAATCATAAATGAAGAAGTTTTGCATCAACTATAAGTTGTAAACGACAAAGTCACATAGGTACATTTATATATAATATCTTGGTTGAGATTATTGTATATTTTTCATACAATTATATTACTAATAAATATTTGAGTGTTTGTTAAAAATTTATAGAAATATATCTTATTTGTACTATTAGATCAATAGCCAAACATAAGTGGATTTCTGAAGTGTAGCACTTACATGTTATTAGTATGTAAATAATGAGGTCATATTGCTGTCTTTTTATCAATCATATTATTATTATATATTTTGTGAAAAACTAAGAAGATGGTAAAATCTATATAATATTCCTTATTTAAATTCATTGGAATTTTAAAATAAATTCCCGAGAGTGGTAAGTTGATATAAGCTCATGTTTATGTTTAAGTCAATTATGGTAATTTAATTTTGAAAGTCATTATATTTTTTAACATGCATGTGTCCATAGAACATGGATACCCCATCCACACTATCATTTTCTATGTTCAGCGGACCGTTAAAATTGGAAAAAATATCTACTTTGGCATTAAGATGAGAAAAACCATATCATACGGAACATGTGTACTAAGTTTCAAGTTGTTTGGACTTAAACTTCATCAAACACTCGACTAAAAATTTCAACCTGAAGCGAGACAGACAGACGGACGAACAGACAGACGGACGAACGAACGAACGAACGAATGGACGTACAGACCAGAAAACAAAATGCTCATAAAAAGAAGCAAAAACAACATGAAATGATCTGTTGGTTTTTATACGGTTTTTCTATTCGGTATATTACGGGAAACGGTCATATTTTTGGGGGGTTAGTTTAAAATGCTGACTAACAGGTACATGCGTTCCCCGCCTATAACATGTGTAATACATTGGATAATTTAGTATGAACTAATATGTGACCTGATTATATATATATCTCATCATGTTTGTAACAAAAAATAATGTAAGAAACAATAAAATGATCCTCCGGTTATATTTTTCGAAAAGAAACAGTTTTATATAGCAATTCTGTTTCTCTAAAAACGACACAAAAGAACTATATTGAATTACCATTGTTGTTCCACCTTTAAGATAAAACGTAAGCAGATAACATGGATGGTAGAAAATAATTATATTTGCGAAATAAAATGGATTGCATTATCAAAGAATTATTAGGTACTTGACGTGCTTTAAACATTGACCAATGTGCATTTGATTTAGAAGAAAAAGTTCACATATGTTTGAATGTATCTCATACCGAATAGCTTCTTAATTTGCACGAAGAGTGTATTTTACTAAAGTGTAATGAACTGAGTCTTTTGGTGTAAACACACAAGTATAGCAATATGATTGGGTTTTTATGTTTGTTATTCAAACGATTTTTATTATGTGTTTTGCATATGTCATGTAATATCATCTTTAGATCTAGATTGGAATTATTTCACGAATAATAAAGGTATCAAACAGCCAATAAAAACCCCCAGTACATTCAATCAAATGTTTAACTTTTTACAGCTCTCTATATATTCTATCCTGCATTTAACTTCATGAGAACCATTTTAAGTATTTAGTATTAGAATTTAATTCAATAATAATTAAATTCAGTTATTGTAATTATATAACTTGGTATGCCTATTATTGATTTAAATTGACGGTGTGTTCGATTCATTTTATACTGGTCACTTTAATATGCTAATTAGTTTAGCCCGCGAAATGTTAGTCCGTGCAATTTACCTCGTGTGGTTTGGTCATTTGAATTCAAACCTTACACGGAGCTTGACCAAAGCTATAGAATTTAAAACACAGAAGAAAAGATGAGTATTCTTTTTTAGTTTTAGAATTAAGCAACATTTTATGAAAAAATAATAGCTCAACAATTTAAACTGTTAATCTGGTTTTTCTTTCTTAAATAATTTTAACTTTGTTAAATGCTTTAAATAGTCGTGAACTTTTTCTTTGGTGTTATAACTGAATTTTAATTCTATCATTGCGTAAATTGTCAATCTTTTCTTGGATATTATTTTATATTTATATTTGTAAATTGAGTAGATGGTTATACTTATTGTGCGAGTTGTTATATCTAATTGTTTAACTGTCTTAATACGCTAATGAACATTTACCATGTTATTTATTCTTAATCCAAATCCAAATCTTGCAGCGCGAAGTAACCGGTGAGTAAGCCACATATTAATTTCAACATAAATGTATATAAAATTCTTTTTAGTCCTAAATATGCATGAAATAGGTGCCACTGGACATAAAGAAAACAATCTATGAATCCAGGTATGGCAACGAATGCTATTCACATTCAATGCATTTTGAACTTCAGTCCTGAATGAGATTGGTTTACAGATTTCACTGTATAAATATTGTAACTGATATACAGATATGAATTTACTTTACTTTTATACATACAAATATTTTAATTGTGATCTGATATAATTATTTGTTTGAAATTTCTGGAATAAGAATAATGTTATATTATTTTCATTGTTTTTCAGTGCAACAGGTATTTTAGTCCAGTAGAATAATTGTTAAAAGGTTGTTTATCTTTATTTATAAGCATTCACTATACATGCTATATAAGAATAAGAATATTTCATTAACTGTTAATGAAAAGGGAACATTCTAAACTATCATGACAATACAAAGACAGATGACATATTTCAAAACTTTTCTTGTCTCTCATGGTACAACTGATTTTTATAGTTTGTTATGTTGTACTGCCACAGGTCAGGGGGGATTGGGCGCCTGCTAACATGTTTAACCCCACCACATTCTGTATGTATGTGCCTGTCCAAAGTCAGGAGCCTGTAATTCAGTGGTTTTCGTTTGTTAAATATTTGTTTTTCGTTCATTTTTTGTACATAAATTAGGCCGTTAGTTTTCTCGTTTGAATTGTTTTACATTTGTCATTTCGGGGCCTTTTATAGCTGACTATGCGGTATGGGTTTTGCCCATTGTTGAAGGCTATACGGTGACCTATAGTTGTTAATTTCTGTATCATTTGGTCTTTTGTGGAGAGTTGTCTCATTGGCAATCATACCACATCTTTTTTATACACACACACAAACATATACATTTGTATATAAAGAGTAATATTTCATATTTTGTTTCTTTACATTCAAATGTTAATAAAGTTTTACTTTACATTTTCAATATACCAACTGATGCTCTGAAAAAAGGAATAAACAAAAATCGTCATGTTATGTGACTTTGGACGATAGAATTTCATGAGAGTGGTTGACATTTTCATGCTTTAAGCTTCTATTTTGACCAAAAAACTTAATATGGAGGATTGAAATTGACTAACAAGATGTAAAAGAAGCAAAATAAACAAAAGCTATAACCCAAATGATTAAAAAAAAAAATTAAAAAAAATTAAAAAATATAAAAAATATATATATATTTTATTAATTTTTAAAGAGAGGCAACAGTTTTTCCAGAGTAGTGAAAAATTACCATTTTGAAAATTTGCTATTTCTTCGTTGTTATTATGTGTATTGATAAAAGTGAAACTGTTTTGAAAATGTCTTCACAATGCCTTTAAAATGAGGTCAAGTTTTTTTTTAGATCAGTTGATTTAAAAAAAAAAATCACTTTCCGTACTTAATGAATCATTTCTTTTTGTAAACTTTTGCGAGCCATCAAGGATGTTAGTTGACTTTAAATATATATACTTTTCGATTTAATTGTTTCATAGTTTTCATGTATTATAGTCGATTATAGGATAGGAATATTTCTCATTAACGAAGGCCACTTCAATTGATATTCGGTAGATACAATAATTATTTTCTTTAATGACTTTCGTTATCAATATGATATTATCATTATGAATATACTTGAAATATCTGCCACTGGACATAGACAGCCACAATCAAGCATTTGCGGTTTTTTCTACTTTGGTTATTGCCATTGTATCTTAATACTAATTAGTCAATGGTAAAAATTGAAATATTTGTATTTCAATATTGATTCAATTGTTTGATTAAGGGATGTAACATTGACAAATGATATACTATTTTACTAATGCATTGACTAACATTGTAATTATTTGTTTAAGCCAGTATGCCGAGAGGAAAAGGGGAGAGGGTGCTGCCAAACCGTGCTGTACGTAGGCAAAATCAAATACAGCTACCGGTAAACAGAAGGCTTCGCCCAAAGAGAGCTGAAATTGTAAGACAAAATATAGCCATTCCACAACCACCGTTAATACCACCACAACAGCCATTAATGCCACCACAACAGCAATGAATGCCACCACAACAGCCATTAATGCCACCACATCAGTTATTGCCACCACATCAGTTAAAACCACAACAGCAGTTATTACCACAACAGCCGTTTGTACCACTACAGCCAATTCTACAACCACAACTCATTTGAACTTCAAACTTCCTCAGCAGCCCGCTGAACAACAAGTTCCTGATCAGGGATGTGTCACCCAGGGCAGCCCACAGCTCGTAATTCTGTACAAAACGGTGAGATTTTAGTTATACCTACTAGTAATGATGTTGATGTGTTTGTACCACAAAAAATTATAAACCAAATATGGAATTTAGAATATGTTGATTTGGCACAATTACTTTACAAAAACATTTTGTTTCAAATATTGATCAACCGAAAAAAGTGCTCGGTTTTGATGAAGATGGAGACATTTTAATTGACAGAAACAAATATTCAAAAGTAAATCATTATCTAACTTAGGTGAGTGGACTGAAGGGTTTTTAAATTATATGAAAATTTTATTGCAAAGATTCCCGGAATTGGCAAATGAATTAATTAGCTATACATGACGATTATAAGGGGGTGTACCTTTTGAGAACGTTTATAAATGACATGCAATTTCGATTTAGAAAAGCTCGTGATCATATGCGTGCATGGGACGTCATTGATGGGCAGCTATGGCTTCAGTTTATTGCAGTAGGCATAAATCATGTTCCACAGACATCTTCTAATATACTTCTCACACAGTTATTAGTCCTTGCTACGATTATAATTTTAAGGCCGTTTGTACTCGTATGAATTGTGTATACAGCCATGAATTCATGTATAAGATGTAGCCAGTTCCATCCTTCGATGTACTGTACAAATTATTCATATAACAAGAATAATCCTCGGAAGTTCTGTAACTTCGGACTATTCTGCTCTTAGGTATCAAAACTATCCTAGGGCACCTGATGCAAACAATTTGCACCAAGGTATTAGTCCAGTGCTAGAGCAGTCAAACAGGGTTTTGGATACACATGGAAATTTTAACCCAAATACTCGTTTTTCGATAAATAATTTTAAAAGATTTCCCTGTCAGCAGGCTAATGTTCCACGAATGCAATTTAATCATTTCAAATTTTATAATTCTGTTTACAGCTTGCAATCACAGTATGATTTTTGGTATTTTTTGTTGTACCCCTGTTAATACTACGGTTTAAGGGAATATGTTGACTGACTACCCCGTTAAAATATTGGCAAATTTATTATATAATGGTTTTAAATATGGTTTTCGAGCACATCATACAAGCAACACATTAAAGTCTGTTTTACATGATCCAAATTTAGCTTGGAAAAATCATGAGTGAATTGAAAAATGGTAGAATTGCGGGGCCTTTTTATTATCGACCTATTTCTAATCTACGTTTTTGGAAAATAATTTTAGAAATTATAATGGCATTTCTTATATTTTGGATGACAAGTGGTTGTCGAGTTCTGTTTTAAATCTCTTCATCGGTAGTGCAAGAGTTATTCAAATACTTGGCTTACGTATCAAATGGACTAATTTAATTCAAAACTTTAAACATAAACTAAACCTGTATGACGTATGGCCATGCCCCGTTTCACATTTAGTTAATAGTAGCTGACATGTTTAAGGATGAATATTCTTATTCCACTGGGAATGCGTACCTTTCAGGCATTAGGTTTAATCATAAGATCAATGGTTTATTGGACAACACTCATTCTTTTATTGTTCAAAAGATGCTCAGTGACATAAGCGACACGTCTGTCGTAAGCCTAAATAGTTACTATTGGTATATTAACTAGACTTTTAGATGCGCTTAATTTAGTTTGTTATTCAGTATATGAAACATGTTTATCCAAAGCTTCATTTTCAGCTAGAATTTTGGGTTTCTTAGTTTTGGAGAAATTGCAAATTCAAGTTTTAATGAAAATCTTATTGTAAAACGATCCAAGATATAATTTGATGCTTATTCAGGGTCACTTATTATAAAAGTTCCTTCTTAGAAAACAGATCAGCTGGGTAATTCAGTAACGACAATTCTGGAAAAGAATAAACTACTTCAATTTGTCCTGTCCGGTTGATGTCGGACTACATTGCTGAGACACAAAGACGATGGACATTTTCATACACTTTAAAAAAGGTTATGTAAGAACAAACCTTGTATAGTTGAAACACTTAATTTCAGGGTACCTGAAAGATATTTGGGCAATTGACTCTTTTATTGTCATAGGAGCTGTCATATTAAGCTTATAGGTGCATCGTTCGGATTAGAGATAGTTGGGTGTATTCCTAAATCAGATTCAAGGAGCTCTGAAAATGTTATGTATATATTTTCTTTAAATTTCCTCATTGTTTGGTTTTCCCTTACAATGAATAACATAGCTTAGATGTTGACAGTATTGCTTTAGCTGAAGTTTATGTTGATGTTGCCACATGAATATCAATTTAATGAAGTTCAAAGTATTGAATTTAAGTTGATGTTGAAGTTTTTGATGTTTGTGTTGAAGTTGATAATAATGTTGAAGTTGATAATATTGAAGTTGATAATAATGTTGTAGTTGATAATAATGTTGTAGTTGATAATAATATTGAAGTTGATAATATTGAAGTTGATAATAATGTTGAAGTTGGTAATATTTAAGTTGATAATAATGTTGAAGTTGATAATGATGTTGAGTTGATAATGTTGTTAATATTGTTAATGTTGAAATTGATTATGATGTTGAAGTTGATAATGACATCGAAGTTGATAATTATGTTGAAGTTGATAATGACATCGAAGTTGATAATGATGTTGAAGTTGATTGATGTTGATTCTTGCTGTTAAATTTGTCATGCGGTAAATTTTATGGCGGATTACAAGTTGTGCAACTAGTTTCTCAACTTGTAATTTTGGCGGAATTTACTTTAAGCTGCTATGGACTACCCAGTGGCTCCTGATATAACTTTGTTACTGCTGGATCGCCCTTCAGTAATTCAATCGTCATCAAGTTTTGATTGACAAGTTGATTGTGTTTCTTTCTTGCAATAAATGCCATGACAAATTTACAGCCAAATAAAACATAATTTCTTTAGTGATTTTGATTTATAGTTTATTCGTTGGATTCATTAATTACATCATGAGGTCAAACAATGAGAATACAGATTTAAACAATACAAGTACACTTACATTTTATCTAGGCCCCCTTTCAATCTATATATATATATATATATATATATATATACAATAATAGAATTTAATTCAATAATAATTAAATTCAGTTATTGTAATTATATAACTTGGTATGCCTATTATTGATTTAAATTGACGGTGTGTTCGATTCATTTTATACTGGTCACTTTAATATGCTAATTAGTTTAGCCCGCGAAATGTTAGTCCGTGCAATTTACCTCGTGTGGTTTGGTCATTTGAATTCAAACCTTACACGGAGCTTGACCAAAGCTATAGAATTTACCCGCCCTCCCTTTTCCCCATTATGAATATTTTCTGCTGCTTTTCATTTATCGTTTCAGTTTTGGAAGAATGATTATAGAACCAGCGTCATGGCATATATAACAGACTGAGTTTGGAGCTTTTTTGTATTGTGAATGGACAGGCGGAATTTACTTTAAGCTGCTATGGACTACCCAGTGGCTCCTGATATAACTTTGTTACTGCTGGATCGCCCTTCAGTAATTCAATCGTCATCAAGTTTTGATTGACAAGTTGATTGTGTTTCTTTCTTGCAATAAATGCCATGACAAATTTACAGCCAAATAAAACATAATTTCTTTAGTGATTTTGATTTATAGTTTATTCGTTGGATTCATTAATTACATCATGAGGTCAAACAATGAGAATACAGATTTAAACAATACAAGTACACTTACATTTTATCTAGGCCCCCTTTCAATCTATATATATATATATATATATATATACAATAATTAAATGTTATCTTACTATGTTGCTACATTCCTATCATTAATGTTTAAACTTCTCTAGTGAGACTTGAAGAACAGGAAGTCATTATTTCTTTGGCATTAAGGCTCTGACTTTCAAATCGAGAAATTAAGCATGTTATGCATGTATATTAATATATAAATTGAGGCAAAAGAATTTTTGGTTCAGAATAGTTTCATGTAACCATATGTCTAAAACAGCCAAATGTTCATTTATGTAAATGTCTTTGTTAGTTAAAGTAAACTGCGACATCAAAAGAACTAGGAACATTGTTACCTATCAAAGTAATTGATCGATTTTTTTTAATGATGTTGTAAAGACTCAAGGCTCCTTCTGTCTTTTTTTGTATAAAACTACTACTTCCTGAACACATAATTTTGTGTATATTTGCAAATGCAATGCATAATGATTTATAAATAAACGATTTTGAGACGTATTGCGTGAATTGATGCGCGTGGTTCAACTGCGAAAGAATCATAACTGACGCTCAGATTAAAAATGCATGACCAAGTATGAAAATTCAAAAGTTTTCTAAAAACATGCAACTTAATTATTCATGAGGTATAAATTCCCTAGCAATTTCACAAACTATAATATTTATCAACAGCTAAATTAAGACCATGACCACTTCATATCATCACGGAAGTGCTGATTACTAAGATCTCATTGAAGCAGAACTCGTTTTGGTGTACACCAGACATTCATTTCATCTCGAAAAGTCTCATCAATTATTTTTAAACTTAGATAGAATGTTACAGATAGTTCACTCAAATCAAATGTACGTTTCTATGACGCAATAGTATTTATCTACACTTTTCAATGACCAATGAAGCAATGAAAGTAAAAACGATTTTTTTTTGTATATGGAACCAAATGTCTGTCACATTTTTACTAATTGAACACACATCAATTTCCATACACAACAATTTCTTAATATGTGTCACGTATACAAATTTACGATTGTCCAAAATAATTTGCCTTTTATTCATCTTCAAAATCTACAGGATGAAAATGAATATAGACAACAGTCCTTTCCAATACAACTGTTTGTGCAAAGCCTTTTGCAAATTTGGGTTTGTTCATGGACATGTATATTTGTAAAAGAATTTTTCATATTTAATTTGGTTAAGCTTCACCATAACAATATTGCTGTATGCTGTGAAATATTCTTATACATATGCACTTACATCCACTTCATTTTATCTTTGGTTGATTGTCGTCTCCATTTAATTCAAACCACGTCTCCTTATTAATATAAAAAAACATTTAAATAGAAAAGACCTGTAAGTGATTATAATTGATTTTATTTATTCTTTTTTACTTTGGTAAAACGTTTTGACACTTTCGTGCAACTTGTCATATGAGTAAACGGATATATACTCAATATATAAATGCATTTTAAATTGAAATGCAAAACCTGTACAATAACATTTCAATCATTTGATATTATACAGAGATATATAAATACATTAAACACAAATTGATTCGATATCTTTAAACAGTTATCCTTACGTGATTGAACATGTTGAATAAGATATATTAATCAGAAAATGTAAAATGGGGTTTGAACTACCAACATTAATAATTTTTTTCTATTTGCATGAACAACCTCGATAATGGGATATACAAAGTGCACCATGTTTTCTTTTGAGAGTTTCTAGGTAGCAGATATAACCAATGATAAGTTAAAAATGGATGTTGTATTATTATTTATCTTACACTATGTAACTAATAATGACTCTACGAATATTTTGGTGTAGTTATATTGGAATCAAAATAACCCATGTTTCGGTCCAATTTAGGCTGGACTTTTTAAGTCACTATTTTTTTTATCAGCTCAGTAATTATACATATCTTTTATTAAACCAAGTTCCGGAAGTCCTTTTTCACATGTTTCAGTACGATGAAAAAAAAACCAAACGTATGCGCACTATTCATAAAGACATATTTTAATCGACCCTTTATGGAAGAAAAATCGTTTTCTGATTGTTTTAATTGCTAAAAGTAAGTATGTTAGATTACATAATTATGTAACAATTATTCAAAGGTTTCAGGGTAATACAATTTTGTAACTCATGTATTGAATTACTAAAACAATATCAATAACACCGACATATTACTGCATAACGCAATTCATTCGTGTACATTATAACAGCGAATTTCTGAGGAATGTCGTTTTGAATTCCAGTGTTATCAACAAATGACCGCAACAATTTGGCCTCAAACTATAGAACACATTAAACTGTAACGATTATATACGTAAGAGTATATCTCCTACATTTAAAAAGCCTCAGGCACACCTATACATATACTTACAACGTGTGGCATTGTCATTATTTATTTCATAATTACATAATTTGAAAAGGATGACTATCTTAATTTGCTATTTAAGTTTCATATGTATCTTGTTATAATAACATAGTTTCACTGGATTTAATTTGAAATTCTTCATCAAAAATTTGGACCAATACTAAACCACTAAATGATCTGTAGTATGTAAATTTTGTAAAATATAAACGTAATAATAAAAGAGAATGACTTGATAAAGTCAACGAAAATATGGTTTATGAGGTTACACGGAGTTAGTTGATGCCGTGTTGCTAAACAGATTCCACTGAGAATAGAAGGGTATTATCAACTCAGTAAGGTTTAATAAATTACTTTATATTTACTGGATCGTCTTTCTAATTCTACACATTTTTTAAAACAAACAAAAATGTCCATATATCTTGGTATTTATTTTGAAAACATAAAAGAACGTATAATAATTCAAATTATCATGAAACATAGGGTTAACCGAATAGGTCCACACGAATCAGATCATGTACCAGAGCCAAAAATTCTTTTGAAATATATATGTAGTCTTCGTAAGACCAATAGGTTTCAAATCATAACATCATATATATAAAGCATCAGACAAATACCTATTATTTTTATTAGATCGTTTCACAAATAAATTCAGATTAATTTCCTTGTGCCGTTGACTATGTTGACCTCGATAGTGTGGTTTAGTACTAATAAAGTTTAGTATGTCAAATCACTGAAGACTCAAACAATGAGAACAATAAGTATCATTTTAAAAACAATTGAAACTTTGACATAAGTAAAAGTATATAATGAGGAAATATTCTTTTTTTGTTCGTTCTACAAATAAAAACCGACGAATTATCTTATGATGTTGACCTTGATAAAGTGAATACAGTTTCATTTGTTTACCAAGAATAGAAAGATAAAACACGGAAACTTTGTTATCCAAACAATGATAACAATTGTAACCTTTTATATAACAATTGAAAACTTCAAAATACATATGTAGTATATAATACGAAAAAGTTCATAATGTTTGGGGTTTTTCCCCGATGCATTACATTTCTCACAATATCACCTGATTTCAATCATCAACACTATGAATCATCAAAGCAGGAAATATACGCTATGTGAAAACTAAGAGCAAAACACAATATTCGTCTGTACGACACAATCTTATTTTTTTTTCTAAAGTGGTTCTATCCATAGTTATGGATTATTATTTGTAAATTAAGTAGTTGTTCCACCGGATTATCGCGGTCTGAATTCAGGTACTTGCAAATGGTTGTTTGTAAATTGTGGCTGTACCGCATTAACCGGACACATTTTAGGAATTTCAGTGTTATCAATAAAAAAATGCTTGAACTGTCCGTTTAATTCATTTCTAGTTTATAAATTGACACTACTGGATGATGAAGGTCTTAACTCGAAAGAATTAAGCATTTTAACAGATGGGAGTTGATCTAACAAGACAGGTTTTTGCTTTAAAGTGTCGATCTTAATTTGAGGTTTGCTAGTATTTACAGAGAAGGTGTTAAAAAAACAGTTTATAATCAATGAAGTTAACTGTTATACAAATAATAAGTTATTTGGAATAAAGACGATATTGGAAATAGTACTTTATATAGAGTTTTATATTGGTTTTTATGTCCGCCACCTCTATAAATAAAACAATAAATTAAATAACTATAGAATTTTACTGTTATGTAAACACGTGTAAACACTCAACTGTTTGTTTTTGTGTAATATCACACCAAATTAAAGTAATTTCGGGTACGATTAACTTTATTTCCAAACATTAATAATCCTTCACAGAATTTTACTGTTATGTAAACACGTGTACAAACACAACTGTTTGATTTTGTGTAATATCACACAAAATTAAAGTAATTTCGGGTACGATTAAGTTTATTTCCAAAAATTAATAATCCTTCACAGGGTTATATAATTTTCGAGAAATTACCTTTCGATTAATGAACTGTTATATTGTCCTATGTGTATTTTTTTTTGCAGTTTTTGTTAGACCTGCAATAGTATGGCTATGGTAAATGTTTTGGACAAAGAATGCATTTTGCAGGGAAAACCATATAAACCGAAAGCTGCTGCTGCTGCATACGATGATGAATCATATTATATACAAGTTAGAAATCATATGTTATGCTTTTTACACCCAGTTCCAAGTTAGAAAAAGGAAAAACAAAATTGTTATAAAATGTTAGTGACACAATAATAGATACAATCACAATGAATTGATATTTATAGATATTTACGTGTTATGTCTATTTTGTCCGGGTATACTCAGAGGCTCCAGTTTGTTAAAAAAGATGAAAAGAGAGAAGTAATTTCATCTTTTTGATTGAATTTTGTTTTCTTTTACTTTCT
The DNA here is from genome assembly GCA_019925275.1 of Mytilus edulis. Lineage (NCBI taxonomy): Eukaryota > Metazoa > Mollusca > Bivalvia > Mytilida > Mytilidae > Mytilus > Mytilus edulis. Next base: position 33,202,177 of record CM034357.1, read on the forward strand.
TTTTTTGTGTCTAGTTTTTATCTATGGTTTCGATTTTTTTCGTTAAAACACATATACCTGGTCTGGTCTTTTCACCCTTTTAAAGGATGTTGTCTGTTTGACAAGGTATTGATAGTTTGTGCATCAAGAGACATTTATGACACCTTTAGGTAATTTGCAATCGTCTATTACCATTCATAAATCACGCCATCACGAGTTGGATGATAGCTATGGAACATCTGTCTCTAAAATGATAACTGATTCATAATCCAATTTTATGAGAAGAAAATGAATGTTAGTGAGATACGATAATCATTAACGCATTTTTTATATTTTTTAGGAGTTTGTTTTTTCGCCAGAAACATTCCAATCTGTGTTTCTATCCCAACAATCTCTCAAACAGTTTGAAGATTACCGCGTGCTAATTGATCCAGGCGAAGAACATTTCAAAGAATGGGACGCAGTTGAAAACTTGGTCGAGTCAATATTTACGGATCCGCACCTAATTGTAGCCAGCCACGGCCGACATTTTGACGACATTGAATTCATCAAAAACAAACGGTGTCATTGTTTGCGTATTGACAAAGATTATTTGGGATTTCGAAAGCTTCCTCACAGACCATATGCAGTAGTCTTTCTTATTCAAATTTCTAAATTAGGAGGAGAGTTACGTATAAGTCATCAGGTAAACAAAAACAATGACAAAGTATTTGTGAATCTAGGTAAAGTATATATTGAGATTAAAATATCTACAAATATGTAATTAACTCATCAAAGATACTATTTTAGAAGTGACAAACTTACACAGTTTGAGGCTATTCAAGTAACGCTGAAGATACTTATGCGTTTCAATCCTTCTTTTAATAAACCTGCTTTACTACATGAAATGTTTATATTTTACATATAACAATTAACCTCAACATGGCCAACAATTTCGCTATTCACGTTTGAAAATATTCATGTTGATATTCGGGTTCTGTGACAAGTTATCAGTATATTAGAGTATACGTTAGACTCGACACTCAAAAGCAATATATCGTTTGTAAAGAACATTAACAATGTTTAAGTATGCCAACAACTTACTTAATTAATCCTGACCTAAACAGGGAGTTAGTATTGTTTGACATTTGTCTTGATTTTTTTTAATCAAAAGTGTATTATCAAATCAGGTTAAAAAAATGGTTGATTCGTGTTGCCCAGTCTTTGATTTTCTGTGAAATGAGTTGTTGTGATTATTGCTAACTTTGTTTAAGTATGGGGTAGAAAAACGTTTTTATAAACTGTTTTATTACAGAAAATGATCGCATCAATATCATTTTAATGTAGTAACATTGATATTGAATTATTAGGCTGGTCATCACTCGAATTGGAACTACATGTAGTAGTTTCATTTACTTATTGTAATTGCTGTAAAATACAAGTCGTACGTTTCCTCATAAAACCTCATCAATGATTCTCATAGCTAAACAGTTGAGTAATCATTTCAAATACAAAGAAAACAAGAGCACTGGAAACCAAATGTTCCCGAACGTTTTGACAAATCCGAGTCTAAAATTCATTTAAGAATTGAATGCTCTTTTTTGTAAATTTATTGGGGTGTAAAAGCGTTGACAGAAGTACATTTTGTATGAAGCGCGGTAGCGCTTCATACTAAAAATGTGCGCACGGTCAACGCTTTTACAACCCTATAAAGTTACAAAAAAAAAAGCATTCAATTCTTATAATTACATTTTTACTTATAGGATCATGAAAACCCGCCTTTTATCAAGTTTTTATTTTATTTACCTGTGCACTTTATTGTTGGACCTCGTGTCATCACGAATGAGAAGTTTTATTGAGTGATACAACTGCTTAAGGAATAACACATGGTGTGCAGTTAGCCAATCAGAATAACGTATTGTGATGAAACATACATCTAATGTAATTATTAAAATATACAGATATCTTAGTGGTCTTTTAGAAATATCATTACTGTGTAAAATGTACAATAAACGAATCAATAAACATATAAGATTATTCGTAATATTTCTTTTCGTATATTTCTTTCTATTTAACAGGACGCAAATTTAATGGAGACATTAAAAAAACTCCAACCAGCATATGAATCTGTTGTATATGTGATACAAAATTCACAACATAAGTATAATTATACAACGAATGATTTGTTGACCATAAGTACTGAAATAGAAAAGGTTTTCAAATTAGAAAAGAATAGCGCCTATAAAGGTACTTTCTTCGAGACGGATGTTGAATGGTTCATTCGAGTCGGATTGATCATGCAAAACCACATCCTAACAGGAATGGAATCCTTACAAGATATCTTAGAAAAAGTCAATAAGCAACACGAATATAGTCATCCCCATGTTATGCAGACCAGAGCTAGCAAAAAACTCAAAAATGGAAAGAATCGTCATGTACAAAGTCCACTATGTACAAATCAGAAAACAGCTTTACAAAATCTTTTGATAGAAGAAATGAACAAGATAACATTAAATGTTGCACTTCACGTTTGGAAGATTCTATCTTTCAGGTACTATTATTGAAATTTTGATAGCTTATTTTCATTACAGTTATACGGTTAAACTATTAAAATGATCGTCACATACAATTGTCCAACTAGCTCGTACCACGGGCGATTTCGTGACTGTATGTTAGTTCTTTCATCTCTCTGGTTGTCCCAAACACAACAATACTCAAAGACCATTGAAAATAACAGTTGCATACTAGGTTGGCTTATTTGTCATCATATGTTGTTTTTTCATATTAAAGGAAAATTGACTATTTTTTCTCATAATATGAGATCTTTGAATCAAACTCCTATTTGACTTGTACCTTTTACTTACATGGTGTTTGTCATTGTTGTGGATTCTACGTTGATCTTTAGTTGCTAACTTGTTCGGCATCTTGTCTTTGGTAAGAGTTGTCTAAGTGGGAATCATGTCACATCGTCTTATATTTATAGAAGACTATAGATATATTGTTTTTTTCAGTCTCAATTGTTTGCCTAATCCAACCCTGCAGTCTACTCCCCTAGCAACTGTAGTGTTGAAGGACACACAGAAGCACAGACGGGCTTTTGTAAAATTCTGTCGTATAAAAACTATTCTGTCTTATTCGTGAATTCTTTATTTCTAAATATTAAGAATATAAGGAACTTGAAAAGAAAGACAGAATTACGTTGTAACAATTAATTGGTAAATGAATATGGGATATCAAAAAGTTGAAATAAGCAAGCGCAGCTTAGACATTAAGAATTTTCATTCAAACTGTAAGTAAAATCTGTAAATGACAACATATAAAAAAGCTTGCATTAACCTTTGGATTGTGTTTTCAAATTTTTCTATCAGTGTAGTTTCTTAAAAGTAAGCATGCTCGGTTTTTAATCTTCGGCCATTTGGTTTTCTAATAAAATCATTCAGAAAAAGTTTTGTTATATAAATCGCATTACCTTTAATTCACATATTCAAGTATCGATTGTTTTAACTTGGATTATCATGCTTAAGAAAGATCAATATGAATCATATAAAAAAAGAAGATGTGGTATGATTGCCAATTAGACAACTATCCACAAAAGACCAAAATGACACAGACATTAACAACTATAGGTCACCGTACGGCCTTCAATAATTAGCAAAGCCCATACCGCATAGTCAGCTATAATAGGCCCCGATAAGACAATGTAAAACAATTTAAACGAGAAAACTAACGGCCTTATTCATAGTACATTTTCCCCCAAAAGACAATTTTGATAACAATGACAACATTTTATCTGTTATTGTTAGAAAAGTGTGATATAAAAAATAAGATTTTTAATTGTTTTTAACAGGTTATTTTTTTCAGGTACCAACATTACACGATAAGCATGAGATGTTCAACTTGTTGGTGCCTTGCTCCGAACTGTTCTTGAAATATTGTTGTTTGTACACTAACACTTAATACAAGCAATGAAAACTGACTTTTGTTGATTATACAAAACAAAATCTTACAAGAGGGACGAAAGATTCCAACGGGACAGTCAAACTCATAAATCTAAAACAAACTGACAACGCCATGGCCATTTCAAGCTGTATCAACAAAAATAAGTACCGTTACAACTTTTCATTAACTCATTGACAAATAAACTCCCGTGTGTCTTGTGCTACATGTATCAAATTATAAAGGTAAACGGCAATTATCTCGGCGGGAAAAAAAGTTCTAAAGTCTTAAATCTGCTTGTCTAGATTTGCTTATGTAATCGTCTAATACATATATAAATACGTTCAATTTTCTTTCTAGCAACACTTTAGTTTAGTTTTCTGTACAATCTATAATTTTAAGTGGCCAAATACAAATGTATGCTGTACATTTGGATTGATGCTACGGAAGATCGACTTACTATATCTTTTTAATATGGAATCATCAGTGGTATACCACTTAAATTATTCTCAATATAAACCACTGGGCATATACCAGTAGTGTTAGGAGCATTATATTGACTTCGAACACACACACGAACTAGAAATGTATGCCTTGTAATTCCCATTATCAAATTCGTGTAAACAACAAAACAGATCACAAAGAATAAGAAAACCATGATAAAACATTTAAAGGCTATTAGTTAAACAAGTTAGTTTACCTATAGTTACCAAATGTATCAACGCTATAATATGTTACGTTTAATAAATATTTCCTTGTTAGTATATTAATTTTTACTATAGCTGCAATGGTGGTTATGCAATTTTTACTAAAAGAAAATGACAACTTCTTATTATTAGAGGCTGAGTTGTAGTTCCCTAGCGAAAACTGGTTGACATTGTGTTATATGTTTGTATTGCAGAAATTCCTCTATTCAAGCTTTTGGTTTTGTAAAAGGTGTTGTTCGCATCTACCTTAAGGACATATCAATGGAAGCCGATGTAATGAAATATTTCAAGAAGTTTTTCGAGACAAACAGTCTCCACGTAACAATGCAAGTATGGCCTAGTAATCGTCAAATGACAAAATATTCTTTTGAACAAGGGAGTCGAATTGATGTTTCGAATGTGCCATTAGCTAAAAATGAAGAAATCAAATATGGTACTTTGGGAATGTTTCTTGAAAACAGAAAGAAGGATTTATTTTTTACTACGTGTGCTCATGTTATTGAAAAGGGTAAATATGCATTTTGTCCAAAAGATCATTCAATTCTTGGAGAAAGTGTTTTTACCTGCGAAGGACCATCGTCAACCTCAAAACAGTGGCTTGATTTGTCATTGGTAAAAGTCCATAATAGCAAGATTCACGAATGCAGATTTGGTCTTAAAGGTGATAATGACTGTTCTCATTTATCAGAATACACAATATTTCCGGGATTCCTAGATGATATTCGTTCAAGACCAGTTTACAAGTGGGGAGCTCGGACAAATTACACAAAAGGAACGATAGATGACTTTGTCATCTCAAAAGATGAATCAGACCAGAAATACTTTCTTGAGATACGCGTGTCAGGTTGCGGTAAATTCGCGTTGCCTTCTGACAGTGGGTCCTTAATATGTATGAACTATCCATCACGTAATGATAATGATCCGACTGCAGCCTTTGTGATTATAGGTGCCGACCAAATACCAGTTGAAGATCAAAAGATCACTATGCTTTGTTGTTACAGCGTTTCAGATGCTATTGAAGAAATAAGAACATGTGGTACCATTGGAGAAGGTATACAACCTTGTGCTGTAATAAGACAATCCCGTCGAATCGCCTCTGTATCTGGATGTAATCCAGATTTAAAGACATCTGTCAAAAGACAAAAAATGTTACCACCGCGAAAGTAGCCGAAACTTAATAGAAGCAGTAACTTTCTGAATTAAGATATAATATTAAAATATGATAATTTAACTGTAAATTATTATTTGTTATTGAAGTATTTTAGCAAATTGTCGATTTAACAAAGCAAACCAAAATCATTAAAAATAAAATACTATGCTGGATTGATATTTGATATTAGTTTTCATTTATGTTCATATCTACTGTCAATGAGAAGAATTATGGAAGTACGATCATATAATTTTCTGTCACTTTTTAAGCGGAGAGTTTTTGGTATTTCGGATGGCATAAGATGAGGTTATCAGTCAATGAACATGATATAAACAAGGGTAGTCAATGAAATCAAACAAAACATACAGATACCATACAAACATTCTGGAACACTTTACAAAATTAGGAATGGAGATGGTTTAAACACATAATGCCACTGTCTTCCAACCTCTTTACCAATATCATGATACGTATTGCTTTGCAACACCATTATATAAGTAATTTAAAAGGATAAAAAAATACAAAATCAGACAGACACTTCTATATTTTTTCATGAAATTATTATATGAAAATGTGTATTATGGCCCTTAAAATAATTCAGTATCATCGAAATGTCAAAACATATGAGAAAAAATCAGATGATGAACACAGATTTTCTAGATTTCAGGATGATACAAATATATCAAAGTTCATCGTCAAATGGTTACACAATGTATTTACAACATAAAAAGTCTTTCTTCACATCCTTATCAAGCTTGTGTTAATGATGTTGGAAACTCAAGGTTTAAAGTAACTGTTATGGTCGAATCAAATTGTGTCAACTCCATGAAAAATCTTTGTCTTTGTAAAAGGATCATATTTTTCTAATATTCGATAGTGGGCGGTTGTGGTTTTGATAACGGTTAGTGAAAATAATTCACACATCTTAATGACAAAAACGTAACAACAGTTGATGCAGTTGAAAGGTTCTATAAAGTAGGTCGACCAGGTTCAAGTTGAAGGGCGGGACATTGTTACTCCAATTGTTACATGAGGGTTGTTAGATAGAGTCATATAGTTGTTTATAGAAGGTTTCGTTTAACTGAAGATATCTCGTTTGCCTAGACGAGGCTTTTGATTTCATATATCCACCAGACTTGGTTGGGTTATTAAGCACGAATCAAAGTCAGATGGACGAGCGCTTTAGCAAGAATGTTACTGTCAAATAGTCATGTGAGTTCAACTTGTTATCACATAGTTCAACAATTTACTGAAACATGTAAAAATAAAACTGATCATGAAGCAAGGTAAATTACAAAAAACAATGTGAAATTCATAAGACCTGACAACACAAAATGATAGACTTTATCAACCAACAGAACAACTTGATACATTTATTATATTCATGACTTAGTAAAGGTACTTTTCGAATAAATAGTGGGATAAAACTTGTTTTACAGCAAGCAGCTTAACTTTCCATTAGTATGATAATTGTTTATAGTTCCATCTTGAACAAAATCAACTATACTAGTAATTTAAGGGATACACTATATGAAAATCTAAATAATACTTAACATCAAGCGCTAAAAGTCTAGTAGGAACAATATCATGACTAGTCATTCAGTCCAAAAGTGAAATGAATAATTTAAAAAATGTCTTAAAAAGAAACGGGTAAATTGGAATATTGGATTCTAGGATTTTGCAATTACTGTAAAAGAGAATGGAAGTTTCTTCCCTCATGTAATTACATTGTTTAATGAAATCCAATCAGATGTGACGATTAGACTATCGTTGATGAGTATTCAGTAGGAGAAACGCGAAATTTAAACCCTCGTCTCAATGATAACTTTATCTTTTTTTTTTTATCTTTCTGAGAGTTGGTTTCGTATTTCATGCTACTAGTACTCAATTGATACTGGATTTGCTCAGTTGAAAAGAAAAAGAATATACAGTTTTTTACGTTTTTGTCTTCTAGCTTATCGGAAACGTGTTTTTGGATTATATTCATCGTCGTTGATAAACGGGAATTTGAAGTACTTTTTTAAACAAGCAACAATTATGGATTTTTTAAAACTATAAACTTGCAAATCAACGCCGATATCTTAAAAACTTTTAAAAACAAATGCTGTAACCACTTTGTTTATGAAGCAGGTTTTCGATTTCTACACAGAATGAGGTTTCTTTTTAAGCTGTTTTGTCCAATGAAAAATCTGTGGCTTGCACATCATGCACATACAGACTTAGCATGCTTAGTAAAAGGTAAAATAATCCTGAAAAAAAACTCCGAGGAAAATCAAAGATGAAAAAGCCATAATCAACTGGCAAAATCAAAAGCTCAAACACATCCAACAAATGGATAATATCTGTCAAATTTCTGACTTGGCATAGGCATTTTCCTATGTATACCTGGTTTCATATCTTAATAAATCTCTCAAATGTTTAACAGTCACAACTTAGTGCATTATTGTCAAGAATGTGTCAACAAAACAAACAGATAGAATATATATTTTTCTGTCTTATTACAGAATGATATAATATTGACATCCTTATTATGTAATATGTGTTATAATTTCAATTGCTATGAAAAAGGAACAAAATATGTCAGGAAAGAAAAACAAAAAGGCATATACACAAAGCACATAGACAAAAATAAAAAGGTTTGTTATAGCACACTAACACAATCAATATCGGGTTGTTTGAGCTCCAAGACACGTCACAGGGCTATGGCAAACACATTAAAACATATAGTTCAGATAAACAGTTTTCTCCTAATTATTAAAATACATTTTTATACGTGTGGTACTCATATTGCTGCATAATGTATCAAGCGTTTCACCTACATGACCTATTATTTTATTTTTTTCATGTTTATTGGAGTTAAAAACAATGTAAGAAAGAATGACAGCAATAAAGAGGTCTATTCTTATATCCAGAGACATACGAGGATGTAAAAAAAGTCTTAAACAAAACAGAATACCTTCAACACCAAATACAAAACGCACAATGTACATTGTCAATTTCATTGGTGCTAAAGGAAAACCTAAAACTTCAGAAAATTGGCCGTGTAATGTATATAGTCGCTGTCAGTGTAAAATTCAATTAAAAGTTCTTTTCAAGAATCTGTCTTTATTAGGGACAAAACTAGTGGAAGTGACTTTAATAAAGATTTTTAATAAATCGTCATTCATTTTATGCTATACAGTAAAACCTATTCCATACATTTAGCCTACTTATTTAACTCGTGCAACATACAAACCTGGAGCAAGAAAGCCATATCCAAAACACGGAAATGTAAAACAAAATAGGCATACATCTCTCTTATTTAATCGTTTCTCCAAAAATAAAACGTGTTTTGTTTATAATCCATTGAAGACCGTCATTATCATATTATTTTTTGGACTAGTGTTGTGAAATGATTGTCAATTTAGGGCACAGGTTTCATATAATTGTATGAATTTCAAGATTATGAATATATATAAATACGTCATAAAAATACGTCATTGTTTGAAGAAGATGTTTATTGATATTCTGCGGTTCACATGTTGAAGTGTACTATTATATTATTTATTTCAGCGTTTCTCAGTGCTGAGTGTTCTTACATTTGTTTGTACTGTACTTATTCCGTTGTTTTCCTCTTATACATGTTTTTGACCTGTTTCCCTCGGTTTCAGGTTATATCTATGTTTAGATTATATATATATGTTTGACACATTTCCAATCTCAATTTTATTGATCAGTATTTTTTTTAATTTGTATTAAAATACATGTCGTTATTGTAGAATTTTCAACCTAAACGCAAGCTGAAAGACAAATGAAATCTACATTTCTGCGTATGCTTAAGTAAAAAACAATTGCAATTCATGACTATTGTTTTCCCTCTTCTTTCTCTCCTCTATACGTTCTTCGTATGCATCTCCTGTTAACAACAAGCACACATTCATAGTAGAGTACATTTAAAAGAGGGACGAAAGATACCAAAGGGACAGTCAAACTCATAAATCTAAAACAAACTGACAACGCCATGGCTAAAAATAAAAAAAGACAAACAGAAAAACAATAGTACACACGACACAACATAGAAAACTAAAGAATAAACAACACGAACCCCACCAAAAACTAGGGGTGATCTCAGGTGCTCCGGAAGGGTAAGCAGATCCTGCTCCACACTTAACATATGAGTAATGTCCATTATTCTTCAGTTTAGACAGTACAGAGGAAAATGAAGATTATTTTGTTGTTGGGTTGTTACAACCCATCAATACAGTATATGTATACAAATACCATTAAACTATGTTTCTATAGGATTTACTTTTTAAAATAAACGGTTAGGATTTTTATTTTTCTGTCAACCATCGGTAGCCTCAAGCAGTTTTAAACGCGATACCTTTGAACTTCTATATGTATAGCTTAATATTCATAAGGTCATAACAGGTTTGTAAACTATATACTTATGTCCTACATGTTAACCCTAAACGTGTTAGTGTGTGACATTTGATGGTATATTTTCATTTTTGGTAAGTTCTACCGTTTTTATTTATATTTCTAAAAAAAAAATACCACAAGATGTAACATCATATCTTAAATGAAGTAAACTTTTACTAATGCTGATATATTAAAAGATATTAAAAAGAAGAATATAATTTCCTAAACTACGAATTTAGTTATCCATGTATCATGTGTATTTGTATTTGAATACAGGTACAAGTAAGATCAAGTAAGTAATAAATGTCAAATCATTATTTTTTTATGTTAAGTTGTAATGTTACGTTACATGTAACAGTAAATTGGTAGTGTTTATGTTTTTTCACATCATGCCGTATACGTACAGATGGAAATAATAATCATTAAATTAGAATAGAGGATATTGTATCTAAATGAAAAAAAAAGAATTCATTAATAAAACAAATTTTAGTTATTTTCATAACGAAATAATGTAGTGTTTGCTGAGCTAAATACATACAAAAGGTCATGAAGAAGGTCGTAACGTTTATAGATGTTTGAATCACAAGTTTAAAGTAAGTTTTTGTTTAATGATTACATCAGACAAGTTAAACTCAGAAAAATGCATTATGATATGTCAGGAGCATGTTCAATGTTATTGCAATTGGCCGTGTAAGAGTCTGAAGAACCATGGGTTATGTCATTGTTCGTACCCGAAAATAAAAATAACATTACGTCATTGGTTGAATTGTCATTGTTTAGAATGTTTTTGACCAATTAAAACGTTTTTGTGTACACTATTGAAAATATTACTGTGTACCCAGAATGCATTAAATTCTGAAACAGCGAATTGGTTGCTGTTTCACATATACTTTTTTCGATCTTTGTTATGTTAAAAAATCATTAAGTTAGATTTCTCTTACATTTTTCACTCTGGGACCTTCTATAACTGACTATGCAGTATTGGTTTTGCTCAATATTGAAAGCCATTCGTTGACATACTGTTGTTCATTTTATGTCATTTGATCATCGGTGATGAGTTTTCTTAATTATGTTATTCATACCATATCTTGTTTATTATATGAACATATGTTCTATTGAACCCTGTATGAAAATACCATCAGCCATTTAATAATTGCAAATGCGTATGTTTGTCGACTTTTTGAACTCAATAACAGTTCATGATTGTGTCAATTTATTAATTACAGCCATGATTTTGTACCAATGTGTTCCACGATTCTTATGCTTTGGAAATCATTCACAGTCCAACATTCCTGACACAAAGTAATTGAATAAATAAAAAAAATCCAAGGTGGTTCTCATCACAAACATTTGTGACATACCGCGATTTGTGTTCTTGGACACAGCGTAACACTCGTAACCCGAATATGTCATGCCCGATCTTTATTCTACATATATGATGTTGTTATCATAGAGCAGCAGAATATGTTGACTTAATAATCATTTAGTAAGATTACTCTAAGAAATACGAAAATCGAAATTTGAAACAGGAAGTTTTGAATTAAGCTGGTTCTCGGCTAACTACGACACTTTTTTCATGTTTGAGTGTAAATGTAGCGTACTACAACCAGATTCCAGTTTAGTTTCGATTGTTAGCGTTAACATAAATGAAAAAAATCCGGAAATCGTACATTTTTAAAAATCTAAAAATCGTGGTGAACATTTTTTAAAGGGGCGGGCTGGGATGAAAATCTTTCAATTTATTTTAATTTGCCTAATACCTTCAATTTCTTGAATAACAAGTTGATGTTTAATCTAATAGACAATTTCAATAAATGGTCTATCAAATATACTGTTGTGATGATGATACTATTGTTTCAGAAAAGGGAGAAGGTTTGGTACCTTTTAAAACGTTTAATCCCGCTGCAAATGTTTGCACCTGTCCTATGTCAGGAATCTGATGTACAGTAGTTGTCGTTTGTTTATGTAGTTCATACGTGTTTCGCGTTTCACGTTTTTATATAGATTAGACCGCTGGTTTTCCGTTTGAATGGTTTACAATACTAATTTTTGGAGCCCTGTATAGCTCCCTGTTCGATGTGAGCCAATGCTCCGTGTTGAAGTCCGCACCTTGATATATAATGTTTACTTTTATAAATTGTTATTTAGATGGAGAGTTGTCTCCTTGGCACTCATACCACATCTTCCTATATCTATCGTATTAGATAGTTCATTATACGTTGCAAATTATCAAACTTTATTTAATAAAAAATGTTTTATTTAAATACTTAATCAATTCTGATAGTTCAGCAAAACTAAAATATGAACTAGATACATACAGGTCATGTGTGCAATGCATTACTTGTGTAGATAATTTACTGATAATATAAACGGTACCAATTTTTTTGAACCAGATGCACATTTCGACAATTTATGTCTCTTCGATGTTGCTCGAGGCTAAACTATTTGAAAAGGAAAGCTTTTTAAAAACATGCTATAAAAAAGCTATAAATTAAAAAATACAAACAAGTATAACCAAAGCCGAACTGAACTGATATCACTGGACCATGTATATTAAGATATTCATAAAAGGTGTAATAAATTATTTTACATGTTATAGGTCATAATTATCTACTTAAAGAGGGACGAAAGTAGCAGAGGGATAGTCAAACTCATATATCGAAAATAAACTGACAACACCATGGCTAAATATGAAAAAGAGAAACAGACAAACAATAGTACACATGAAACAATATAGAAAACTAAAGAATAAGCAACACGAACCCCACCAAAAACTAGGGGTGCTCTCAGGTGCTCCGGAAGGGTAAGCAGATTCTGCTACTAAAATGATTACTGCATGTCAAAATAATTTTTCTTCATTGTCTGCTTTTCTTTTAGGTAAAAGACTATTACGATGGGAGACAAAACTTTAGATGATAATACTTCATCTGAATGGAAACCTGAATTAAAATATGACTTTGGTAAGCAAGACTGGTATAAATGATCCCTTTAAAAAATATATCAGACTCCTTTTTTCTTCGGTTGTAAAAAATCTAAAAGGAAAATTATTGTCGAATTAGCACTTTTCATAATTAATTGGACAAGTGTTAGTTGTGGAACAGGATCAGATCACTCTTCTGGATCACATGAGATAAACCCGAAAGTTTGGTCAATTCGAATTGCTCTTTGTATCATCAATTATTTTTTTTTGGTTTTTCATGAGACGTTTTTCTTTGTCCTTTTGAACTTTCTTACTCTTTTTTTAATCATTCAAATCATACGCAATATATTTGCTGTTAACTTTTAGCATATATTTCGACTATAGTTCTAGACGTGTTAATCTTGACAATAGCAGGACTCTGTCTCCCAAAATACATTTTTCAAGTAGAGTTTATAGAAAAAGATAAGTATAGTCATCTGTCAAACTCCCTTTCCTAAATAAATTAAAAAAAACAACTAATAAGGAGTTTGGCTTGCCTGCACGAAGCTATATCCAGTCTGCTGTCAAAATATCTTTACTAGATGTCAAAATTCCTATCATCATCCTTGCCAGCTCCATTTACAGAGCTTCATATCGGATATATTGCAAAATGTTAAAGCAACAAATATTTCCATAACAAATCCCTCAGGAATACCCGAACGCAATTTCTTTATACTCGATCAACCTCTTTATATAAATACACTTTAATGTGTTGGCTGTTTTCAGTTTTGTCCGACACACATTTAATGCTTGATCGTACTTTTAAGGTGTTCAATTTCTAAAAATATGTTGAATCTGCTCATATCTAACTCAATAAAGATCTAACAGACTTCGAATGATCCTTTATTTAGTCCGTGGCTTCACAATTTTACGTTGGAACGTGTCAGCACTACACAAAATGTAACACATACATATATGTCGGTAACCAACTTGCTTTCTAAAGATTTTTTTTTTATATGTTCAAAAGAGAGGCGAAAGATACGAAGGGAACAGTCAAATGCATAAATCGATAATAAACTGACAACGCCATGACTAAAAATGAAAAAGACAACGCCATGGCTAAAAATGAAAAAGACAAACAGACAAAAAATAGTACCAAAAAACAACACAGAAAACTTAAGACTGAGCAACACGAACACCACCAAAAAATTGTGGTGATCTCAGGTACTCCGGAAGGGTAAGCAGATCCTGCTCCGGATGTGGCACCTGTTGTGCTGCTCATGTTAATCAAGTTTGAAATATGACAGTTGTTATCAATTCGTTTAATGGGTTTGAGCTTGTGATTTTGCCATTTGATTCGGGAATTTTTGTTTTGAATTTTTTTTCCAATCCTTTTAAAATTTGTGTTACACTTTTTTTAAGTTCTGCTAGATTGTATTTTTCATATGTGTTTAGTACCTGCAGAGTAACGTTAAATAAACAACGACAAACAGTAGACAGTAGACCATACAAATACTGAACTACTATAATTACAATTTAAAATACTAGAAACAGGTTATAAACAATACAGAACCATTCAACATTTATTTCAGATCCGATTACTAGTGAGGATGAAATTGTTACCGTTGACTTGGGTGGAACACCAATACAATGTTTGAAGATAGGAGATGCATTGCAGAATTTGAAAACGGCTAAGTTATTTCCAGATTACAGAAAACACATACCGAGTATCAGAAATATGGAAATGGATGATGATGATGTCATAATATGTGCATTTGCAAAATCAGGTACTAAGTATACCTATGCATATTTAAAGCATACAAAAAGAGTTACAAATGATGACCGACAAAGCTAGCACTTATACGCTGGAAATGCATACAATTATCTATCCAAGCTCAAAATAGCATTTCAAAAAGACTCTGCACTTCTCTATTCTTGACAATATGAAAAAAATAATACTACATATAATAAATGTAATATTTTTGGAAGGAAAAATCACTTAATATATTACATGTAATAACATATATTCAACTTTAACAGGGACACATTGGTTATGGGAAATGGCTTCCATGCTAAGAAGCGGAAAGGCAGATTATCATGGAAAAGAGAAAACTTCAGCCATGTTTGAATTCATTCCTGCAGAAACGTTAAGGGTGTCACCAAAACCTCGTATTTATAATACTCATTTCGCGCCTCAGTGTTTACCAAAGCAGGCATTTGACAGAAAGTGCAAGATTCTGTTCCTTCAAAGAAATCCGAAAGATGTTTTAGTGTCACTTCTTCCGTTTCTCCAGGGTCATAACTTCATAGATTCAACGATTAAATGGGAAGAATTCATCTCCAAATATATGGAATTAGGTAAGTTGATTGAATATGTTAGTTTTTTGGGTTTTTTTTCAAAAAAATCTGTGTTAAGTCAAGTTTTCAAGTTTTGTTACACATATCACAGTTTCTGAGACAATATTTACACTTTGGTATTTTAACATAAATTGCTGTTCATTTATGATACACAATGGCCAAATAAAAATTATGTGTCTTAATAGCATCAACTAGAACACACCCGTGATATCGCGGGTCCGTGACTGAATTAAAGTATATAACTATGCGCAAGCCTTATGTTAGTAGTATTTCAGTTTATCTGATAAAGTTATGCCGATAATAAGATACACAGTTTTCTCTGCTTTCAAATCTTTCTGTTTGAACCCGTCGAACTGGAACTTATCAATTATTGGTAATATTAATTATTTGGATAACAAAAGGTCCTGGAAGTAATTTTTAATCAACAGCATTGTCCTATGTTAGTTATAAATAAAGTTGAATTATTTGATTCACTGTTTTATGTCATGCCCGCTAACAAATTGAAAACGGTTCCTATATACACCTTATTTTTAGTCCAGATTTTTAGTATTCGTATTGTTATCTTAGAAAGTCTTACTGATTAAAATACTATAATAGGTAACAATTTGACAATGATTGAATTTAGTAGTGTCAACCCTGTGATTATGATCCGTGTATATAGCATAATCCTAAATACACCGTTTGGTGGTGCACCTGTTAGATGCGGAACGTACAGATAAGGTAATAGGTAACAGGTGAATATACTATTGGTATCGGTATCGGACTCGACCCGGAACTTCTTAATTATTGGCAATATTAATTACGTGGAAAACAAAAGGGCCTGGAGTGGAGTAATTTTTAATCTACACCTTTGTACTATATTAGTTATATATAAAGCTGAATTCGTTGATTCGTCGTTTTTACGTGATAACGGCTTACAAATTGGACCTCATAATTTTAGTATTATAGATATTTCGGCCAAGTTTCCATATTGAAGACCGTACTTTAACCTATAATGGTTTTACTTTTACAAATTGTGACTTGGATGGAGAGTTGTCTCATTGGCACTCATACCACGTCTTCTTATTTCTAATTGTGTCTGATGTAAACATCAAAAATTGAGTTTGTCATTATCTGTAAGTTTAAGATTCATGTTGGGTCCATAATATATGAGAAAAAAAACAATGAAAAGAAAGGCGAAGATGCAGAAGAAATTTCTGTAAGCCCAAAGATTTGGTTACCGTTTCGTAATTTTATTGTTGACATAAGGCTTATTAAATCTTTCTCATCTAATGTAGTTGAACATATATTGTTGTTTTTTTACCAACGTTTATAAATGCGACTAAATACTATCTAATTTCATGCCGAAAGGTTAAGTTTTCTTTACACAATTTTAATGATGACATTAGGTTATTTAATTTTTTTTTCATCTGTAACAAGCAAACACATATCGTTATTATTCGAGTTATACCTATTTTTCCGTGTGATTTTACAAATTTCAGAAGTGGAATCTTCGTTATTGAACTGGTTTTACTATACAAGACAGTGGTATGAGATCTTAAAGGAAGGACATGACAACATTTACTGCTTATCATATGAAGACATGAAAGACGTATACAAATTTCAGCTTATATTTATTCTTTTCAATTCTAAAATTCAACACTTAACATGAACATACTTGACATTGAATATATACAATATATTAAATCCATTAAGAGGGGCATTATCTACGAGATACATCAAAAAATAAAATGTGCTTGTTTTTTGTCACATCACTAATGAAAGTGAAAAAGTTAAATAATAATTTGCTTTTTGAAGCCAGTTCGTTTCAATTTTGTACAAAGAATCTCGTAATCATAGCTGATGAATTGTTTATTTGCAAGTGATTAATTCGACCTGATTGAATCCGTGTGCTTGTGACTTGTTATTAAAACTTTCAGCTTGAGATGGGTTACGCATGAATTATGCCTGTTCAGTTTTAAATAATGAAACGAATGACAAAATTGAAAATAAAGCAATTGTTAGCCATTTGATTGTCTAATTCGATCCAGTAAAACTCAATCTCATATAGGTAAAAACGATGATTAACATATATTTCTAACCTACAGTATGAAATCAAACAGTAATGAAAATAAAATCCAATTGCATGAGATTGCTATCTATTTATGTCTATAGTAATGATTAAACTACGTAGTTAATTAGATAGGATCTATATACACACAAAGTACACACGAAATTCTGATACAATTATCGAGACAATGCATTGTAAATTAGTTATTCTAGACATCCTATAATTTGGACAAACGTTCAAAATCAAATACAAGAAGAATGTGAGTCAACATTGTGAACATTCAACAGCTTAAGCCCCTGTGATATTGCCTTATATGAGGTGTGAATTTCTAAAGGTTATTTTGAAAATGCGTTTATTCATTTATTCCCTTCAAACATATTTTGAAAACCTTGGAAATGAAACCAAAACAATATAACAACCAACTATTGGACCTTACTGTTATTAAAGACTTTATTTCTTACTCAACTTCAGCTTTAAACAAATTGAGAACAACACGTCTAATAATCCCATGCATCCGACGCGCTTTTCTGGATTTACCTTCATCAGGAACGCAATCATTTCAATTATCATTAACGCTAACAGACAACACAATGCAAGTGCTGTGTTAGATAACTTAAAAGAATATGCAGTGAGCAATACACATACATTTGTACATATAAAGATAATACACTTAGTTTAGCTTAAAAAGTAGTAAATTTGCCATTGTTGTTGGTTTTTTTTTTTTTTTTTTTTTTTTTTTTAATATGATTAAAACCTCAGCTGATTAAACCAATCCGTCATTTTCTACAGGATCCAATTACGGAAATATCGAAACTTGCTAAATTTTTAGACGTTGAAGCAAACAGTCAATTGGTAAAAGAAATAGCAGTAAAATGTAGTTTCCAAAACATGAAACAGGCAGCGAGTTCAAAGCAGGAAACATTTGCAATCAATAATAAAGAACTGGCTAAGAAAATTACAAACTTCACATACAGAAAAGGTATAAAACTTCTTTTTTTAAATTATTTTTAAATCTATTTGAACTTTTTTGTTCAAGCAGATAATAAAAAAAATTCTGGAACAAGATTATTGAATGGATATCGCAAAAGGAATATTTGACGATTGTTGCAAGGAAAAGATTAGGCCCTAACAGCAGGTTCTGGATTTAATTTTCTTGCTCGACCTGCCCTTACAGTGTATTGGTACATACAGCAAAGCTATTCCGAGGCTTGCCACTTTATTGGTTTAAGGTCAGGACAGACAGAATACTCAGGATGATACTTTCTATATCAAAATCAACACCTATACATGTATTTGAATTTTTCTTATTCATATGACATGTTGAATGGTGGTTTGCGCATAAAACAACACCTCTTTAATTAACAAAAAGTAATTATCAGAATATTCGGTTTATGTGCTTCTCCTTTATTTATTTCTGAGTGAATAAGTGTTGGACAGTTAACCAGTATTGAACTTGTCCGCAGGAAATATTCATGAATTATTTGTTTGACACACCTCATATTTTGAAACAAACTGCATCTTTCGATTTTTCACGTTTTAACTACTAATTTTTACAATGATTTTATCGTTCATGTTATTTTTGTTTTGCAAAAATTCCTCTTCTTATGCAATTTTTATTATGTTGAGTAATCAGTTTTTTTCATACTCTTTGACAGGTGAGGTTGGAGACTGGAAAAACTACTTTACCGTTGCTGTCAATGAGAAATTCAATGCTCTGTTTGCCAAAAAAATGAAAGGAATTGACTTTAAATATCGCTTTTCTTTATAACATGTAACATATGCATTCACTCATAATAAAAGACACTCATAATAACTGACTTATTACCAAATTATATTATATAAGGATCTGATTAGATTCGTATGCACACTCTCTTTCTGTAACCTTTAATTTTGATGCGATGTGTTGTGTAAAAAAGAAGATGTGGTATGATTACCAATGAGACAACTCTCCAAAAGAGACAAACGGACTCTGAACTTAACAACTATTGGTAATCGTACAGCCTTCAATAATGAGCAAATATCATACCATATAGTTAGCTGTAAAAAGACTTAGCAATTAATCCGAATGAAGAATGAAGTAAATTAAACCGATAAAGCACAAATTAAATTCATGTTTAGGCAATGACAGGAAGGACTATTAAAACGTGAGATAGAATGTATTTTTTAATGTATGAAAACATAAATGTAGTCATCTTGAATGTTTTGCTATGATTTAGATGATATCCTTGCATAGTCATTCAAATCTCAGATGTTTCCCTTTTGATTCATGAGCTCTTAATTTGTATTAATAAGTTTTGATATTTTAATATTTTGGCAATAAGAATCATTGAAAAGACATTTATTATTAAAATGCTACTGTTTATATATATCGATAGTTTAAACAATATTTGATTGGTTGAGACCATCCCACGTGTCATTAGACAAATCTTCATATTCCATTCTGAGAAATATTCCCCTCTAAATGTCGGGATTACTTCTTGCCACGTTACGCGCGGTAAATGTGCATAACTTTTGGAACTTGGAACATTGCGATAGCAAAAATCATTATCATGTTCAAATTTATTTCAGACGATAAAACAAAAAGACTTAGTTTTTCTGAAGTTTGATTTGAAAAACATTAAGCTTATATAGCAAGATACACTTTCTTCTTAAAAGCGATTGTGGATTGCCTAACGCACATTCTGTAACCGGAAACAGACAAATTAAACATAACTTTGCAAAGAATAAGGATAACAATATTTTTTTGTATGTTTTCAAAAACAATTAAACTTTATTGACAAAACCTTTACTTTTTAAAGTTACCATACCATTTTAACTGTGAGCAAAAGCCATTAGCACAGTAAGCTAATGATGACATTTTTTTCTCTTTATAATTGATGGCAAACAGCGCGTTATTTAAATATTAATCAATAGAAAATAATGCTAGCTACTGTTCATGTGAATGAATATTCAGTTTTGATATATACTTGTAAATGCGTATAATTCGGAAATATTTTCAATAATTGATAAGGTAAACTGATTGTTTACGTTATGGTTTCCGTAATTTTCATCTTGTTTCTATATGTGATGTTTGCATTTCACCTGATATTAGAGACAACCTTGTTTTGTTTTGAATTTTTGAATTGATTTTCTTCACTATTAATATATATCATACCGTGTATGTAAAAATAAGAAAATGTGGTATGATTTTGAAAACAAGGAAAACTTTCCACCAGAGACCAAATCGCATTCAAGTTGACGACTTTATCTTACCCTACGGCGTTCAACAATGAACCAATCCAAACGGTTTAGTAAGCTATAAAAGGCTACAGAATGATTAAAGAAAGACAATTCAAAGGAAAAGAAGCAACGCATACCCTAATTTAATTTAACATTTAAAAATGCAAAGTTTTTGTTGCAAATCA
The DNA here is from genome assembly GCA_019925275.1 of Mytilus edulis. Taxonomy (NCBI): domain Eukaryota; kingdom Metazoa; phylum Mollusca; class Bivalvia; order Mytilida; family Mytilidae; genus Mytilus; species Mytilus edulis. The sequence continues at coordinate 33,223,040 of CM034357.1, forward strand.
GTCTTTTCTCTACAAAACTATAACATTAGTATTGCAGGGTATACTTTAAACTTCCGTATAAGTTTATTAGCTACGAATTATCATTTTTCCTGACAATTTAAGTGCAAGTTGCAAATAAAAAAATAATTTTTCGTAATAATTCAAAAAATGAAAAAGAAATGTTCTACTTTTGTTTATAAAAAAGAATGACTAACGCAGATACGAGTAGCTTGTCTTACGGAGGGATAAATCCTACATAGTAAAAAAATGAAAGCAACACGTTTAATAATTTCTTGCGTCCGAAGCGCTTTTCTGGATTTATCGGATTTTCAGGTACGCTCAAAGAAAAACATTTGAAATCCGAAGATAGATTAGTACCGAAAATCGTTGAAAAGCTATATGTCAAAAATATCTACAATAAATAGCCAAATGCATCTAAAGCCAGCTTTGCCTTAGGGAGTTGAAACCTTAGTTTCATAATAATTTCAAAATTCATTAACGGACAGTTTGAGTAAAATTTGTTAAATCATGTCAGTACAGAAACATTTACTAATAAAATGCACTAAGACTGGGAATACATTCGTTACATACAATGATATCCGTAGATAGACATTAAATCAAGGAAGAAACAACATCATGCATTAGGTTACTTTTCTATTTAAATTTGTAATGTTTTCTTCTAAACATGTGAAGAGATTTAAAATGTTCTTTCTATCTATCAAATAGATTTTATTTTTTGAAAGCACCTGTCGTCGAATGAAAAATATATCTACTTTTATGATATCTTTACAATATTCTTAGGACTGACCAAAGACAGATACCGTTAAATTCTCTATTTATTCATAATTTCTTTATTCAATTTTTTGTTTTTCTTTGCTTGTTTTGTTTTGTTGATGATTTTATTTATGAATTTGTTTCTTGTAGTTAATCTCTGGATATTATTTCTTACTTATCATAAGATTTTTATGCATGTATAAAAACTCTAGTTTTCAACAAACAAACTTTTATTTAATCGTCTATTCTAGATGCAATCTTTTTAAATGACAAAGAGCAAACCATTTTCATTTTTGAATACTTTTGCCAGACGTTATAAGTCAATGGAAACCTGCCATAGATGTTGTTACGTTATTTTCATAATGAAGCCTTGATAGTTTTGGTTCAGACATAAAAAATGCCAACAAATCAACATGGATGTCAGTCTATCTTTTAATTTGATGAATTATTTGGCTATATTGTTTCTTTTAAAAACAAATCTTCAGTATCTGAACATCAACTGTAACAGTCAATGAAGCAATACATTTGGTTCAAAATGTACAGACTGTAATTCTTGTAATGAAGGGATTAAGTTAGAATAAAATAAAAAATAATGTTCAATAGTTGCAAACATTAGTCTCAAACAACTGATATATAAAAGCATAATTACAAATAAAAACTGAAAAAAAAACAAAGCAAAAAGTCTTAATTTTTTATCTCGTTTCTTTATTCGTTGCACTCTTATCGTATAAGACAAATTTGAATGAAATCGTTATTTCAACCAATCAACTTAAAATAGTTGTTATATTTTCCATATCTAATTTACCCCTTTCACTTACTACGATGTGGACAGACCATTGTTATTGCATCTTTAATAAAACAGTACTCATCTTTATGTATGTTTGTTTTTGTTGCACTTCAGGTTTCATTTTATATTTAATGTGCTTGAATTTGTTAACCAAGATTCGATTTCTCTAACTGAGTTTATGACTGTTAAACACTGGTATACTACTTTATAAATGATCCCCTATTTTCGTATCCCCCATAAAATTTAAAAGGCACTTTAAATCACTACATTTTGTCTAGTCACAAACTTATAAAACAATAATTATTTAGTCGTTTTCTCTATTTTCTCTATAGTAAAAATGTCATACCCATACTTTTGCCCTCAAAGATTGTGTGAACAATCTTTATTTTAGTTCTTAACCCCGATTTAATTTTGTCTCAATCGATTTATGACTTTGGGAACAGGAGCGTGCTACTATTGCCTGTATTTGTCACATTAAAATTTTAATCCTGGTATCTATGATGAGTTTATTATAAATATAAGCATACCCCCGGTAGGAGAAGCTTTTGATATTAAGTATTAAATTTATTATCAAGATTTTATAACATTAAAATTAACAACATAACAACATAAATGTTTTTGTAAATAAATTATAGACGCGAAATAATAAACTTTGAGTATATGAAATCATACCGTCATTTCTTTAAGTGAGCAGGCGAGTAGCTGTTGTAGACTTCTTTTGCTGCAGTTTGAGATATAATTTGTTTCTGTCATGTTAATGATATGATAATGTTTACAGAATTAATGACACACTCTTGAAATCTGGTAAATAAGTTATATGTTATCTGTAAATGTAAAAACAAATTTATAATAAAATTCTTGTACAAATTAGAACATTATTTACAATAATTAAAATCTTGATTGTATATTGATATTTGTAATTTGTTTAACGGATACAAAACGTACAATACAATAAAATTTGGTGCGGTTTTTTGGGGGGGAATATTCAAATCTATTAGACAAATAGTGTTATAGAATTATCACCAGTCATTCAGCTTTCATTTGATACCAAAAATATATAAATATTTTAAATATTATGAAAGTTACACTCATGTGTATGAAACATTATGCCTTATGTACTATGAAGATTTTGAAGTGAAAAATGTGAGTGTTTTGTATATTTTTGAAGATAACTTATACATATATGTCCGTTTTCACGTACGACTTTAACATCGTCTTAACCTTTGAAAGTAATAAATGACCTAACGAATAGTCAAAAATATATTCAAGCAAGAAATAAATAACAGAAGAAAATAAAAAAAGGTAAAAAATATGTGCTTTCCGTGCATGGCTTTAGAAACACATTTTTGTCAACCTGTTTTTATTTGCAGCCTTTCTATATCTTTTCGAAAGATAATGTATTTATAAATTTAAATGCATTATTCATGTGTCAAACCAAAGAGGGTCCACATGCCGATTTTTCCAGTATGTACATCGAATTTATGCCATTGGTATAAGTACCCAACTAGGTGGGGAAAATTTCAACATACGTTCCCTTATATTTCATAACCTTCTTTGTAAATTCACGATTGTGTAATATTTGATAAAGCTTGATTTGCTTTCCTGGTAAAATATTAAGAAGCTACAATCATGACAATGTTTGAAAGTAATTATTCATATAATGAAGTTAAATGTAAGTTAGTCTTTAAATGTTTGTTGTTGTTATGTTAAAAACAGTCTTTCTTTATAATTTTTATAAAAACAGATTTTTTTTCAACTCTGATGCAAATCATAATATTCAACGATTTTGACAGACAATTTTATTATTCTTAAAACGTGTCAATGACTGTTTTTATTTCACTTGAAAGATAAACTTTGACGTTCCTTTTAATCCATTGTAGGATCTTCAATCATTTTGCAATACTAGACCATCGTCACTTATTGATGTTATTCTTTCGTTACTGTTTTCGATTTATGAATGACAGCTGTGTCTATATAACATTCCTAATTTGTAACGCTTATTCAGACACAATTAGTAATTACGTTATGGATATTTTGAAATCATCATTTTTGTCTAGTTCAAGAAGATATAATTAGTTATTGTACATTTATTTTATACATTAGATGTGCCTTTCAATAAATCGATGTGTTTCCCTTAACTTTATCGAAATCCGGACAAATAATCAGAGCTTTGCATGAGAGAGACATAGTTTCTCTTTACTGAACATTTATATACTTATAAACAAGTTACCAACTCAAGAAGAAATGTGCTTTTTTCATTCTCTTTTTAAGTATGTTAATATCTCAAATGAAATTTAAAATTTAAAAGGAAGCAGATTATCGGAACTGAATAAACTTCTTTGCTTATTTTGAGAAAGACGAAACATTACATGTATAACGAGTCTCCATTATATATAAGAAGATGTAAAATGACACTATAAACTATCAATTGAGATGGCTTAACTCAATCAAAAGACATGAAAACACAAATAAGTTAACATGCAATGAAGAAACAAATTTGAACTATGACACAATGTAAATACAAAATTGCTTGTACTAATCGTACAATGTGCTAAAAAAGAAAACGTTTCGAAGATAGCAGGGTTGCATTCGGCACATTAGATGTGCTTTTCATTTACAAAAATAACTAATCAGTGACACTCGACGCAATTGCCAAAACAAGTTGAGTATAAGCGTTCATCTATAGTGAAAGATTTAGCAAAACACAGCTTAAGTCTTTATTACTAGGGTAAACATATTATTCAATTATATACCTATATGGAGTTATTTTCTTTCAGACCCATAAAAAGTAAAAACACAAAAATACTGAACTCCGAGGAAAATTCAAAAAGGAAAGTCCAAATCAAATGGCAAAATCAAAAGTCCAGACACATCAAACGAATGGATAACAACTGTCATATTCCTGAATTAGAACAGGCATTTTCTTATGTAGAAAATGGTGGATTGAACCTGGTTTTAAAGCTAGCTAAACCTCTCACTTGTATGACAGTCGCATATAAGTCATTCTCTCTCAGAATCAACCCGGACGATACCAAGTTTCAATGAAATGTGCTCCGAGGCATGAAATAATGACCTCTGTCAGGTCATTATTTTCCTTGATAAAAATGCAATCTATAATTTACTTCAAAATTATATTCGTCTGATAGTTTTTTGTTGCCGATTTCGGAATGTATCGTTAAAAGTGCGATCGATGATAGGTGTAAAAGAAATCGTCATTGCCCGCACTTTAATCTTAGAAACAAATATAACGTGAAGTTTTGTTAATTTATCGCTACAATGCAGAAACATTATCATACATGCGAGATGAATTTTAATGTAGACTTTCATAAAATAAAGCCAGATTTAACATAAGTGTGCAAGATTTTGAAAATCTTAATGAATCACACTGAATAGGTTGATTTATTGTTAGATGTTTGCTTAACGTCCAGTGGCAAATATTTCATGCATGTTCATGACGATTTACACTGAATACATTGACCTACATGTATTTATATTCGTCTTCGTGTCAGTTCTTAACTTTTTTAAATTTATGTACACCTTTACTTTATCAAATGATCAACTAATAATATATTCTGATATTCTATTGAATAACATTCACGTAACTCAATATCGGGTCGGGTGGGGAGGGTATATAATTATTTGTTAATAAAATGTATTGCTATTCAATAGACAATCTTTCTGAATATTTCATTCGATTCAATTACAATTGTTAAAAAATAACCACTTTTCCGCAATAGAAATGTCGTTACAAATAGAAAAAAAAAAACATACCCCCCTTTTTCCATAAACTAAGTTGGTACAATTATTTACTTACAATGTGTCTTGTATTTGTCAAACACTGTTATCGGATGGAACAATTCATCTATGTGATTCTTCATGCAGATGAAATAACATTTTCATAGTGTATGGAAAGTAATTTGTTTTAAAAGGTTTATATCTAGATAAATAAGTGAGTTTGCAATGAGACAAATTATCTACCAGTATCCGAAAAAAAAGTTGACGGCAGCAAGTATAATTCACCGTTTCGACTCAACAATGCACAACAATCAAACCTCATGGCAAGGTATGAAGATCCCAGAAGCAACAAATGTAAAACAATGAGACATCACACTTGTTTTTGTACATGTACTAATCCGCAAATGTAAAAAAAATAATATCAGAAGAAAAAAAACCGACCGGCAATGAATTTTTACTGAGTGTCTTTACTGACACACTGACTTCATTCAATGTAGCTGTTGCTGGGACTTATAGTTATTTGCAATGATGTCGGGCATCATACACATACATATTACAGACCTAAGGGTCTTTTGATTTGGGGTCCTTGGTTTATGACCTTGAAATATGGGTCAAGGTAATCAGTAAATTTGACGTTCTAGATTTTGACCATTGCTTCAAATTCATATTTATACATCATAAAGCCATAGGAACTGACATTTTCAACTGAATTTTAATATTTTCATGTCAAAATAGATCCTTATTGGTGGAAAGGCCTTCAATTGTTCTCGAAACAATTGGTTTTTAATTTTTTTTTCTGCCGCCTAATTTTCTTTCCTTCGCTGTTTTTTTGTTTCGCAAGATGTCGCTTAGATATATGGTATATGATATCGAACAATTAATATGCTTTTAAAACTGACACCGCGTAACCAAAAACTTTCCCATGTAAGAGTTATCTCCCAAAACACTGTTTTTCTTGTCATTACTTATATGTCACAACCGTATAAGAAACCGACAAATTTATTTTACCAAATTGCTCGTTATATCCTCAGGATGAATAAATTAATTATAACCGATACTATCCGGAGACTCCATATGAGACTTATCCCCCCTTTTGTATATGATATAAGGGATATGCATTTCTGACAGGTAAATCATAAGTGATAGAGACCTAGGGTCTTTTGATTTGAGATCCTTTGTCCAAAAAAATGAAAATAAGGTCAAAGTCAAAGGTCAGGGTCATATTTAGATTTTTATTTGTCTTTGATTTCCCTATAAGTTTTGAATGGTTATAGATACAGAAAATTTATATAATGAAAAATGCTAGGTACTTCAAGGGGCAACTTTGTTACATTATGACTGTATTGGTTTAACCATTGTGTAAGGAACATAATCCCCAATGATGGTTTATATAAAGGCATTATTAGGCAAAACTCTTAAACAAAAGGTCCTTGACCCATAGGGTCTTTTGCAATAACCTTGGCGAAGGTCACAAGGTCAAAGATCAAGGTCAGTATTCAATTTTGATTTTGGCTTATTTTCACTTATTTTCATAAACCTCATAAGATATCAACAATTTTTTTTTACTAAATTGTTAGTTGTGACATGTCATAACATGTAAATTTTGGGTGAGAGGGTGCGTAGACAATAAATGGGAATTTTTGTCCATCTTATATTTAGAATTATGCGTAAAGTGATATATAACTTATTAACCATACATATTAAAGATCTTTGGTCTTTTGATTTTGGGTCCTTAGTTTATGACCTTGAAATTGAGGTCAAGGTCACCGGTAAATTTGACGTTCTAGATTTTGACCTTTGCTTTAAATTCATAATTATACATCATAAAGCCATAAGAACTGATGTATTCAACTGAATTTTCATATTTTCATATCAAAATCTATTGTACGGGGTGGAAAGACCTTCAATTGTTCTCTGAACAATTGGTTTTTAATTATTATTATTATTCTTTCGGGCAAACTTCAACGACATTTCCAAAAAAAAGTACCCGACATGTTAAAAAGATATTAGGTATCTAGTATCGGTTGAGCAAAATCCAGCTTGTGGTGAGGGCACGACCCCGTAATATTTCCTTTATAGGGGTTATCTCCCCTAACACCGAAAACCTTGTTATCATTCTAACATAATAGGTAGAAAAAACAAAGGGTGGAATTGGTTTTTCGTTACATATAGATCGAAAAGATTCAACGACTCATTGGTAGGGTTATGCCAAATTGTTCATGACCAATTGACTTTTTAATTCAACTATTGTTTGGTTTGTTTTTTTTTCCATCTATAATCAACCGGTATGTTTATTCTCAATAATAAATCAAATATGAATATGAAAAAAATTGTACATGAATCTGAGTAATTCTCATGTGATTGATTTACAAAATATAAAAACTATTTCCTGGTGATATTGATTTACATAATAATTGCATATCCGTATTTAATATTGTACTATCATTAATATCATAGGGTAAGGGTCGAACAGGAAAAAATAATTTACAAAAAACAACCTCAAATAGAAAAAAAGTGATTTACAATGAACATGTTGAAGACATTATTCTAAACATGTAAACAATGAAAACGGTAAGTAACTTAAACTGTATAATATGTTTGTCTACAAATTGCTGAATAGTAGAGTTAATTGTATTAATGAATAAACAATCTCTTAATTCACACACGCGAATATTAAAATATTTATTGTATATTCATTGCATATATATAGAATTTTATGAAGTCTATATATATATATATTTGATTAGGTGTTTATGTGTGTGTGTGTGTGTCTGTTTCGAAAAAGAAGATTACCAAACAACTTCAAACTGAAAGCGATACTATAGAACGGTATTTATAATTCCATATCTAAACAATGAATTGGCAAAGTGGGTTTTTATTCGCTGTGTGAAGCCAAACAAACGAATATTTTGTTCATAGCACGGTTTCAGTGCTCAAAAATTCAAACAATCTGCTCTCAGTGTTCCTGAGTTCTGCACGAAATTGAATCAAAAATATTTCTACGGACCCATGAACTATTTAAACAGTCTTATCATATTATTTTTTAGGTGAAATATGACAGCTTACATAACTCATTGATTGTTTTTAAACTTTCCGATTTTAACAGTTGTTTCGAAGAAGACTACAATGATTAAGAAATTGTGAACCTATTTCAGTTTTTCGAAAGTTCCTCAACAAATGAAAAAATCATATGATAAAAGCAAATAAATCTATGTACCGAATCTGATGTATTTCCTTCAGTATTATGATAGCATGACACATAATCAGATAATACTCAGATAGTGGTCATGACGTATCATTTCAATGTTTAATATTTTTGGATCGGTCATAGAGATGATCGTTATTTTATTTATCTGGTGTAGAGTAAGCGTGAAAAATGAGCAATTTATAAGTTTCATCACACTTAGGAAATAGATATGTAATATTTTATCATTACTGTGTTTGTTGATGAATTGTCTATAATTAGTTATTTATATCTTAAAAAATTCTTAACAAGACTCCTTAGTAAACAAAAACGGACTAAATGTACCGAACTCACTGGTGATTAAAGCCATCATACACATCATGCATATGTATTTATATAATATACTTTTTTAAAATATACTTTAATTACAACTATCACTTTTAACAAAAGATTTGGTAGAAGTCGGTAAATGCATTGGTATATTTTTGAAAAGTTTTATGTGTCGTTGTCAATATATTTTCAAGTTGTGCTTTGTCAAAAGATAATACGTATCAAATGCAATTCGTTTGAACAATCTAAAAATTCTAATTAAATTGGTAATACAATGGTATGTCACAATAAATAATGAAGTAGAACTTGACAAAAGATTTATTACAAAGAATCTTTATAACAAAATATGACACAGCTATTCCTTTATTCTAGAATTTAGTAGAAATAGAAGTACATTCAGATATACATTAAGGTAAGGTATAAATTTTAAAGAGAATTTCGTTCGTTCGTTTATTTGATTGCTAAGAATAATATTCAAACGTGACAAAAGAAGTCAACAAGTAGAACCTTTCAGTGAAACGATCCCAACACACCCATTTATTAAAAGCATGTAAAGGGAAACGATGATTTACTATGCGGTATGGGTTCATTGTTGAATGCCGTACGGTGACCTATAGTTATTAACTTCATTGATCACTTATGTAGAGTTGTCATATTTGCAATCACACCACATATTCTTTTTTATATATTTGCATATAATGAAATCTAAGATGTGAAGTGAAAATTCGTCACTATACGCTAGCACATTCGTCTCTTACATATATTAAACATACAATTTCAATCCTGGCTTTTATGATGAGTTTATTTACAACCACAAGGTCGATGCCACTGCTGGTTGAGTTTTAATTCACAGAGGGTATCATCATCAGAGGAGTCAGCACTTCTGTGCTGACTTGAGTTACGAAACGCGCGTCTGGCGTTAATAGAAAATTTCAATTCTTGTATCTATGATGAGTTTATTTAGGTTTATAACGATAGTAAAAAGTAACCGGTCATGATAAATGTTCAAATTCATTTCTAAATATTATAATGAAAATACTTCAGTTAACTGTTTATGTATAATTTTGAGCAGTGTTAGAAGGTGGTGAAAATTATAAAAAGACTATCATTATCCTTAAGCGCCAGGAATCACTACCGTGTCCCCTATATTGAGATATGCATTAAGGTAAGGTACAGAATCCCACAATGAGATGAAAGACAGTCAGTAAATCTCTAAAAAGAGAACCGCCTCAATGATACGTATTGATTAACTACATGTATATGATTATGTTTTATTTCGATCAATCAACATTGAATTAGATATGATATTTTACTATAATTATCTTCCCCCGGCCCAACAAATAACTTACCAGCATTGATCGGGTAAGTTTCCTCCCGAGAACGCTTTTCTTGTCCAACAAAATCATATATTTAGTAAGCACTAAATCATTTTAAAATGATACGGAAATTACTTAATACATGGTCTGATTGTCAATATTCGTTTTGTAATCAGATAATACAATTGCGGGAAATTATACATGTTATATGATCCTCCTCCTTCATGTTTTATGCAAATTCCCAGAGAAAAGATACCAGAATAGAGAAACGATACCAGAAGAGAGAAACAATACAGAAAAATATTTCAACATTACTGCAACATTATATTGCTTTGCAATTTTTTTTTCTTTGTATTTATCTTTCTCAATTGTAAATGTCAATAGGATTTTGCCACTTATTTGTAAGATTACAATTTATGTAAGCTAAGAATATCAGAAATATATGTTAAACATTTAGCATTGATTTTTTTTCATTTATCAAGTGGTAATTTATTTTACTTTTTTGTTTGCTTTCCTTTTTAGGGAATTTCAGGGCTTTGTATAGCTGACTTTGCGGTATGGGTTTTGCTCATTGTTGAAGGTGGTACGGTGATACATAGTTGATAATTTCTGTGTCATTTGGTCTTTTTGAGAGTTATCTCATTGGCAATTATACCACATATTCTTTTTTATATAGGAATCTTCCTGAGGAATGGCGACTATAACAATTTCAGGAGAACAGCGTATTTTGGAGTGTAGGAAGCGTCAATTAAGTAGCTCATCTGCTAAATCATGTAACATACAGGTAAGAAATTATCTTGTTTTCAGATATAATCAAACTTTTAAAAGTGGAAGCTACAAATAACCAACCTCTTGACTCGAAAATGATTTCACAAAATTTAGTTTTAGCTTTAGAATTATTTAAGAATAACTAAGTATTTGTACATTTAGTATGTAAGTGAGAACATATCTAAGTTGCACAAATTTTGTCTCATCCTTTTGTTTCATTTCTGAAAAAATAAATATGTTTAAACTATCGAACAAAATTTAAGTTATTAACCTTTAAATTAGTACAAATTATTAAAATTTCTGATCAAACAAACCAATTACAGAAATATTGAAAATGGAACAGAGATGAAATGTTGATGAAAACATTTACAAATTATGGTTATAATTAGAAAGCGATATTCTAGTAAAAATTCATTACTAGATTGTATTATCTTTTTTCTCAGGAACTTATTTTCCAACCAGAAATATTTCAATCTGTATATTTATCACAACAGTCGATCAAACTATTTGAAATTTCCAATCTGTCTTGTTCATCTTTTGATGAAACATCAAATGAATGGAATGAAGCTGCCATCTTGTGGGAGTCAATATTTAGTGACCCACAGCTTGTTATAGCGAGTAGTAGTCGGGATGTTGTTGATTATGAATTCATTAAAGGAAAAACCTTCGAGATAATAGAACCGTCTGACAGTCGTTATGTACACATGGACATAGATCCCAGAACATTCAGCATCCCATTGTATAGACCATATGCATTTACATATGTCATTCAAACTGAAGTCGTTATGTACACATGGACATAGATCCCAGAACATTCAGCATCCCATTGTATAGACCATATGCATTTACATATGTCATTCAAACTGAACGTGATGGAGGAAAGCCCTGTTTGAGTCGCAAGGTAGTTACATTGTAAACTTCAAAAAGGACACTAATCAATCAAATTACCATGCAATGCACACAATGCAAAAAAATTAAATAAAGTATGGCAATAAAATAAATGATTAAAAAAAAAAAAAATTACACAAAAAATGAAAATCGAGAACCGTTGATTCCACAGAAGTGTTGAGAAATAATCACTGATTACAGGATTTGTATATGTCTCCTATTAAACCGTTCGTTTTTCATAAGACATGTATCCAGTAACTGCACATATTCTTTAATTGATCTTGTATTTAAGCTAAGAACAATGTGTATGAAGGAAAAACGAAATAAAGACTACTATATGATATACATTGAGACATCAAGCTGCTCAACAAACAAAACTGAAAAAAGTGAAAACAGAAAACAAGCTGCGTTTATTCTGTTGATATCATTCACAATTTATAATTTATTTTTAAGTGGATTTTTTCCTCTTCATCATACATATGTTTTCTGATATAAAGGGTTGACCCTGAACTATCTGGAGATTATTTACACTCTTGCTAATGTGTTTCCCTCAGTTTTAGTTTGTTACCCCGATTTTGTTTTTTGTCCATGGATTTATGAGTTTTGAACAGAGGTATACTACTGTTGCCTTTATTAAGCATGTTTAGTTTTTAAATCTGAAGATGTGTTCAATTAGCAGTGAAAAATTGGATTCACTTGAAATAAGAGTCAACAAAAATAATATTCCTATATAAAAAAAAGTAATGATTCACATAAAATGAATTAAATATTTCAAACAGACATTGAAAAATCGTCATTTTGGAGACAACTGTATTATAAATGGCGTCTAGTCTTGAATATCTACAAAATGCTGAAACATTTTTTAATTGTCTTTGCGTTGTATAAAGACTATTTTCAACATTTTGTAATTTGGAAATATGTTTCTATATATAATAAATCAATGTTAAAAATGTGTGTCAATCAACAACCATACATTTGACAGCTACTGCCCGTTTTAAAAAGGGACAAACCATACCAGAAGGACAGTTAAACGCATACGTCGAAAATAAACTGACAATGCAATAGCTAAAAAAGAAAAAGACAAACAGACAAATGATAATATACATTATAAACAGAGAAAACTAAAGACTAATAAACACGAACCTACCAAAAACTGCTGGTGATGATCTCAGGTATTCTGGAAGGGTAATACATGATGTAATTATGCATTACAATACATTTGATTGGTTATTATGCATTATAATACATTTGATTGGTTATTATCCATGATTGACAGGTGTGATGTGTATAATAAAAGCAAACTTGTAGTATGACACATAATGAATCATTAGCAGGTTTTAATTTCCAATTTATTATCAACCCCCACATCTAACGGCGTTATACTCAAAGTAAAACACAGAACATTCAACTTCACAGATATAAAATATTGAGAAGTAATTCAGGCCCGATTTTGGCCACAGAAAATTCAATGTTTGACAACTATTCTTAAATAACACATAATGTTTGGGATGCACAAAGGCAAGAAATATGAATTAAAACATAATATTTTCGATGTGATGATGAACATGAATAATTTCCACTGATGCTTGGGCAAAAACAGGGCTTAAAAATGGGAAGAAAACGAAAACAAAAAAAAAACAATTAACTAACGTCAATTCTCCAGAAAATGAAAAAAAAAGTGCTTATGTTTTTACATTTTACAAATGCTTCAAATAAACGCAACAATTCCTTTCAAAACGATGATTGACGATAGTAAATTTCTATAATTAGTAAATACTTATATTTTTGGATGCCGGCTGTTTCAACCTTTTTTCAATACAGGACTTATATTTGTTAAATTCGTCGAGAATTGACAGGATATCAACTGATTCCATTATATATGTCGTCCAGAACTCCCCACAAAATCGAAACTTCACAGCTGATGACATGTTGCTTGTTAGTAATGAAATTGAAGAGGTTTTTAAATTACCTACGAACACCGCATACACAAATGTTTTCCTTGAGACAGACACAGAATTGTTCGTTCGTTTAGGACTAATAATGCAAAACAACATCATGAAGGGTATGAAGTCTTTAAGAGATATTCTATCAATTTTGAAAAATGTTCGAAGACATCCAATGAAGACCAGAACTGCAAGATCAACCATAGAAATTCATCAAAATAAACGAGCACATCATGTACAACAGAACCCTGTAGCAGACTTTAAAACAACTTTACAAAATCTTCTTGAAGAGGAGATTTCAAAGATCTGCAACAATGTGCATTTGCATGTTTGGAAGATTCTATCTTTCAGGTAAACGCTGTTACAAAATTATAGAAATTATTATAGATTAAGGAATGTATCTTCCTCATGCAAAGCTCTGATTCCTTTCACGGATTTGGCTATACTTTTTGGACCTTTTGGCCTATAGCACTTCATCTTTTATATAAGCTTTGGATTTCAAATATTTTGGCCACGAGCATCACTGAAGAGACATGTATTGTCGAAATGCGCATCTGGTGCAAGAAAATTGGTACCGTTAATTTCATTACGACCACTGGGTCGATGCCTCTGCTGGTGGACTATTAGTGCCCGAGGGTATCACCAGCCCAGTAGCCAGTACCTCGGTACTTGCATGAAAATACGGATTCTTTGTGTTATTAAAATTTTCTGTTACAAAATGATAGAAATTATTATAAATTAAGGAATGTATCTCCCTCATGCAAAGCTCAGATTCCTTTCACGGATTTGGCTATACTTTTTGGACCTTTTGAACTATAGCTCTTCATCTTTTATATAAGCTTTGGATTTCAAATATTTTGGCCACGAGCATCACTGAAGAGACATGTATTGTCGAAATGCGCATTTGGTGCAAGAAAATTGGTAGCGTTAATTTTATTGTATATTGCATTTCCTACTTCTAACTTAATTTTGTTCATCAATACACATTTTTTCACAGATATTATGATTTGACATACATATTTGTATTTAAGGAACTTTCAATGAATAATTCAAAATGTATCGACTTTAATGATCGAAAGTATGCCATTTCATTTTAAAATGATGCAAAGAATAAAATTGTTTAAACATCAAATATCTAATAATATCTGAGAAGTAATTTGCATAATGTTGTTTGTCTTTTGTCGTCTTTTTGATGTCCATGCTATTGATTTTGCCTTAAATGGGTGGTTGTTAATTGTCTTTTTATATTTTTTGCCGTTTTGAAAGGATTTCGTTTTTATTTTACTATAGGAATATGTCAGTCACACTTTCAGAAGTCAAAATTAGTATGCATGAACATATTAGTGTCTACTATTTGAACCTGCTTAGAATATCTTTTCAAATTAAAGGGTTATAAAAGTGGTGTCAAGCACCCTTCAAGAACGTCAACTAATTTAAACTCGAAGCGGTATATAAATTATTCTTCATAGAAACAGGCCTTTTTAACTTTCTTGATTTGAACGTATCTGATGGATATTATCGCATGTATAGGCTACAATGTTTAAATCATGATTAACATGAAAAGTTCATGCTATTATTATGTAATGATTATTATTATATATAACTTTTACAAAAGTGATTTTAATAGTAGAGATTTGCTTAGTAATTCTTAAATTAGATATACATTTGAAATTATTTATAATATTCATTTTGAAATTATTTAATCTTACAATGTAAGTAATGTATTTCCTTCGTGCAAAGCTCGTATTCCCTGCCCAACTTCAGCTATAAGTTTAGATCTTTTGGATTTATAGCTCCACATCCTTTTAAGACGCTTTAGATTTTCAAATATTCTGGCCTGCAGTATCACCGAAGAGATATTGATTGTCGCATCTTGTGAAGAAAAATTAGATCGATTTATGGTATTCAACTTATTAAACGAAAAGTTGTGTTTTCCGTTGTTGCAAATGACATTACAATATTATTCTTTTCATTTTATAAACATCTGTAAAATAAGAATTGGGAATTGAAATGGGGAATTTGTCAAAGAGACAACAACCCGCCCTAAGAGCAGAAAACAGTCGAAAGCCATTTTTTTAGTTGTGTTTGCAAATGACATAATAACAGTATTCAGTCCTAATATTTATACAATAAAGATCTGTGTTTTTATTGCAGAAATAAATTATAAGAGAGAAGACGTTATTAAAATCAAAATATATTTTATTGGCGAAGTAAGATCATGGCTTCTGTCGGTTACCAACCCACAAACAAAGGGTCTTTGGGCAACCGTAAATTAGATGCAAATAAAATTCAAAATTCAAATAAAAACTAAAATGAAATAAAATTTTGAAATAATGGGGTGCTGACTTGAACCCTGGCAACAGATGTCCAAAATCAACATGAGAAACTACGTTTGAGGTGGAAATGAAGATTACATGGATTAATGTTCTAAATTAAATAATAATACAGTGATAAATCAAGTTCATCGGTACTGGTGCAGCCTATAAAGTCCGACCTAGTGATGAACTCTGCTAAAAGACTGTCATAACATTATTTATCGGTACACTATGACTGTTAATCCGTTATCACTCATCAGATGGACGTCATACTGTGGTTAATTGTGTTTATAAACTGGTGAAGAGTTGTAAATCCAGAAGCCGTGACAGGAGTTCTATGTTGAGGTTAAAAACAAGCAGAAATCTGTAAAATAAGACATAAAACAGCAGTATCGAAAAAATAAAAGAGGAGGGATGGGTGGGTTTACATTAATTATGCGTACAATAAACTCAACAATCTGACCTTAGATAAATTCAGTTACTTCCTAGCAGACCGTGCATTCAAAATATTGTGAGGAGTACTTTAGCATTAAAATTGATATGCCGTGTAAACGAATTAAGACATGCGCGTTATATTGACCTGTGCATGAACTGTCGCAAGTCTTGCCTTCCTCTGATAACGCGATTTAACGGTCAAGCCCTTTAAATCGAATTATAAGAGAGAAGACGTTATTAAAATCAAAATATATTTTATTGGCGAAGTAAGATCATGGCTTCTGTCGGTTACCAACCCACAAACAAAGGGTCTTTGTGCAACCGTAAATTAGATGCAAATAAAATAGATAAATAAAATTCAAAATTCAAATAAAAACTAAAATGAAATAAAATTTTGAAATAATGGGGTGCTGACTTGAACCCTGGCAACAGATGTCCAAAATCAACATGAGAAACTACGTTTGAGGTGGAAATGAAGATTAAATGGATTAATGTTCTAAATTAAATAATAATACAGTGATAAATCAAGTTCATCGGTACTGGTGCAGCCTATAAAGTCCGCCACTAAACAAGTTCAAAAACATTCATTTCATAAAGAATGTTCTGGAACTTGTTACCGCCAACCAGTACCATACATTGAGAGTCAATATAACAGATAACTCTGATTGTAATATTGTGTAATAACAAGAATCTGACCGCAGTAACTACTAGCTAACAGATTCCCGAAGCCAATGACCTACTTCGCCGTTTGATGGTAAATAAATGGATGCAAATTGATAAGAGCATAACTGGATAATAGATAGATAAAAATAGATACAGCATAACTGAAATTGTAACTTGTATAAAATTAGATAACTTTCAATATCTGACAAATAAATATTCCTTCTCACTGTAGTTTGGTTCAATCACTTATTTGGAATCTTGTTCTTGTATTGCAATCGTGGTAACATTGGAACCAAGCAAATTTGACTAAGGTAACAAATCTTGGAGAAAATCAATATCGCTTATAAGTTAAGTCCTATCGTATTGAGCGCTTTGTCCGATGTCATGTCCATTTTAGTGGATTACTTAATATTGCGGGGCCCTTCGAGAATGAGCATACGATTAGTTTATCTCTTTACTTAAAGTGCCTCATAACACTTTGACCTTGCTAACAAATTGTGATACGAAAATGTATAAGAGAACACAACCATAAGTAACTACAATCTTCCGAGCACGAACGAAGTCATTTGGTGATTGAAAAACCCACTATCCAAGCACGCTTTTGGAAACATGAAATATCTTAAATTGACAATCAATCAAAATCAGCTCCAGATTGGTAATATACAATATAGAAAAATTAAAATTGATATGATAACAGATGGAGAAATTTGACTTGCCAACTGTTATGTTTGTAATCAGATATATGGTTAATACTTTTTATATTACCAATGACTGAATTCTATTTTTACCATCAGAAAATATAAAAACTAAAAGATCTGACATGAATGTCAATGAGGCAACTATTTGCCTAAAATTTAATAGCGTGGGCGTAAACAGCTATAGGCCACCATACAGCCTTCAGCATTGAACATAGTCCATACAGTATAATAGCAATAAAAGGCCCCATCAACAATTCAAACAAGAAAACAAGGCCATATTTAAGTATAAATCAATTTAAACGTAAAACAAGTATAATAGACTGCGACAAACAACAAGTTTGTGAGAACTGAGCCTTCCCGTAACCGGGGACAATGGTTAACAACACAAATTAAAACAAAGTTGAGGTAGGTTTGACTCATCAGATCGACACAAAACACAAGACACAACTAACGAATAGACTAAAGACATCAAGTACCCACCTAAGAATACTCGCAGTTACTGAAAGCTTGTTCAAAGCCAATTGAAACTAGTAAATGAATCGTGTTTCCCAGACAAAAACTTTTTAAACTGAGGTGCAGTTAAGACCCCCCAAAATTTGACTCTAAAAATAGCCGATGGAATATTTGCCGTCTTTAGGGCGCTCGTCAATACGGCATTAAAACTGATATCGTGTAACATTTGTTGTGTTTGTTTAATTTTGTTTTTGCTTCAAAAAACTAATATTCTCTAATATACGTATATACATAAAATTCCATGTATAACTGTTCACAGTATTTAACCCAATTGCGTTGTTTCTCTTTCAGATAACAAAATCGTACTTATTAGCAGTTTTATAGTCTGAGATATATGCTACTATTAAATCTAAACCACAAAAGCAATAACATTAATTCATCGCCTAACTTATTTGAACTTTTCTTGACCTCTGTAATGATATAAATAAGATTTAAGAAAACCTTTAACCCAGACAATAACTCGCTTAAGATGTAAATTTATATCAGCAATTTTCAGACGATAATTTTTACAAAGATCTACACATCTGGTAATAAAGTTTGTAAACGTAACTTGCAGAAGTGTATACTATTTCTTCTCTATTCGTTATTAATGGTAATTAAAAGATTATAATTGCCAGTAAGACAACTATCGACTAAAGTACAAATGAAGTAAATGTAAGCAAATATATGCAACCGTACGGCTTTCAACAATGAGAAAAACCCATACCGTATAGTCTGCTATTAGAGGCCCCGACATGTAATATACAAAACAATTCAATTGAGAAAACTAACGGCCTAATTTATAACAAAACAGTTTACGGAAAACAAATATGACAGACATAAACCAACGATGCCATTTTCCAAGTATAGTAGTAAAACTATCTTGCCTTGCTGATCAATTTTCAAAAATTTGGGACTAATGGAAACATTGTTATCTGTAAAATTAATATCATTTGAATGCGCAAGTGGATTGATAGCTACTAGTTCCACTCAATGAAAAATCCAATAAAGCTAGTTTAAACAAACCCCGAAAAATAAAGATTCGTTACTTGAACGGCAAACAGATGGCAATAATATTTTCAGTTTATGTAAATGTTTGATAGTTATAGCAATCTTGAAAATCAAAATTTGATTATCTTGTCCATTACATGTAGCATTTTATTTTTCTGGGCACGATTAAAACGTGCGCAAAAAAACTGTGTGAGTAATGACGATTTATCCTAGTGCAAGACCTTAGTTTGATCACATTATTTATACATAATACAGACAGGGTATGAATGAATTGTTGTGATCATGGAACATGAATAATAGCCATAGATCTAAATCAACTGGTCCCCAATTACAAGACTGTGAAATTGCTTTCTTTAACCGAAACAGCTCGTTTCCAACTTATGACCTGAACCCTGCTAGCTCCAAGTCTTATTTGCTCATATACTAGATGAGCTCTCTTGACTACTTCAAATTGGTTGTTAAATAAATATCTAATATAAAAATGCATCAGTTTACTTACTGATATCATCGATATTTACCGTTGATGAATTTTTATATAGCTGCGAGATACCATTTTTTTTTTATATTATATGCATGTATATATACTTCGCACAAATAGTGCAGAACTAGTTTCTGAAATTACTGAAATGGTTCTCTCTTTTATAAAGATGACACATGAAAATAAATCAAATTTAGGTAAACTTGTGGTGAGAATGATATAATAAGAATAACTGTAAAAATTCCTTCGTGATATGTACACATACTAAAAATGCTCTGAATATAAAATTACTCTGAATATAAAATTACTTGCGGGACTATACCTTCGCAGTGTAATTATAAAATAAATCAGTGTTGAAATGTTTTCTAATCGGGATGAGATAAATAGATAAGAAACCAATTATAAATAAATCAATCTTATTCTTATTCTTATTCGTGGTATGTTCTTTCATAGTAAAAGCAATCCGGATCAATACAGTATTCGCCATTTTAAATCGTTTTCCTTATTATGCTCGAAATGCTACTACTGAAATCATTGTTAAAGCTAAATATGTCATGTACTGAATTAGCTACATTAAAATTAAAGAATAAAAGATGTACCTGTTTTATTACTGTATTTAGATAAGGCACACTGTCACTTCTCTGACTAACATACATATAGATGGTCCTGCTGATGAATGAAATAATCCTGCATAACAAATTTTCAGTTTCTGTTTCAGATGCGTAGCTATTTTGACATCACATGTGGCTAAAGCAGTTTTCTTTACCCCAATTATAACACCTCTTTCAACGCCTTTTCTACTCAGATTCATAAACCTTCCAATAAATGTCATTATGAACAAATATAATTAAAATAATATATATTTTATACACTAAATAAATATCAAAATGTGTGCAATGCAATTTGGATAACCGAAAAAACAATCGGTTATAAAGACATTACTTCAAAATATGAATGAATATTATTTGAAAATAAATATTATAATATATATCAGAGACATATTTATTAAATGTCTCTGTATATATGCAACGCAATTTGGTTGACCTAAAAATAATCAGTTATAAAGACATCACTGTAGCTGCCATATCAAAAATTTTATCAACTAATTTCTTTTAACGGAGGCTCAACTTTGAAATTTATTACGATTTACCGTGTCCTAAACACGCTAAAGAACAATTAATGGTACCATAAATTAATTAATTGCATTTGATGGTGTTAATGTCTCACAAGGCAACCCCATTATTAAATAATAGTTAACATACCTGATAATGGAACAATACCATTTTAATCTGCATTACGAAATGTAAATTGAATAGAAATACCTGGAATCTAGTTTTCAATTTTAATACCTCGTTAAAAAGATACAAAAATATTAATGTAACTGGAATTAAAAACTATGTGAATCAAACATTTATTATACAATCCAGCATAAATTAAAATAAATTTGCTCGTATTATAATAACTTTAGTCAAAGATTTGTATACTATATATAAATCATTGCTTTAGTAAATTGTCCACTAATGTATAAATTATCAAGTTGAATGTGACCGATTTTAAATTAATTAATCAATAATATGTTGAAATTGAAAAATTAATAAGATAAGTATTTACATTAATTATGCGTACAATAAACTCAACAATCTGACCTTAGATAAATTCAGTTACTTCCTAGCAGACCGTGCATTCAAAATATTGTGAGGAGTGCTTTAGCATTAAAATTGATATGCCGTGTAAACGAATTAAGACATGCGCGTTACATTGACCTGTGCATGAACTGTCGCAAGTCTTGCCTTCCTCTGATAACGCGATTTAACGGTCAAGCCCTTTAAATCGAATCAGTTCATGCTTTTGGTTTTGTAAAAGGAGTTGTCCGGATTTACCTTAAAGAATCCAATACGAAAACTGATGTAGAAAAGTACTTCGATAAATTTCTAAACAAAAGTAGTCTCCCTTTTACAATGCAGGAATGGCCGACTAATTTCAAAATGACGAAATATGCATATGAGCAAGGCAGTCGGGTAGACAAGACAGCAACGCATATAGCAGGCAATGCTAATATTAAACACGGAACTTTGGGAATGTTTCTTGAAAATAATGAAAAGGAACTATTTTTTACTACATGCGCTCATGTCATTGAAGCAGGAGAATCAGTTTTCTGTCCAACCGATCATTCTGTTCTTGGAAAAAGTGTATTTGCTTGTGAAGGACCATCGAAAGTATCAAACCATTGGCTGGACGTTTCTTTGGTTAAGGTTGACACACCAAATATCACAAATTGCACATTCGGATTGAAAGGACCGAAATCTGCCTGTAATTTTTTTCAATATAACATATTTTCTGGATCTCTAGATGATATTCTTTCAAGACATGTTTATAAGTGGGGTGCACGAACAGAATACACAGAGGGCATATTAGAAAGCTATATTGTTTCAGAAAATGAATCTGATCAACCATTCTTTCTTGATGTGAATATTGGTTCGTCAAGCTTTTGTTCTACCGGCCGATAGTGGATCAATAGTATGTCTGAGCTCTACGAAACATGCGCCCGGAGATCCGTCAGCTGTATTTGTGATTTTTGGTGGTCGGGAAATACCAGTTGGTTATCAAATGATCCCAATGCTTGGTTGCTACAAATTAGCCGATGCAATAGAAGAAATAAAATTAAGTGGATCTTTAGGAAAGGACATTCGACCTTGCTTAGTTACAGGACAACCGCGTAGAATCACTTCTACACCAAGTTGCAAAACTGAACACGCGACACAACCTACTGGAAGAAGTAAATCATCAGCTGGCAAAAGACAAAAAATGTTACCGCCACGAAATAATGTTAAACAGTGAATAATTTTTGGAAAGGAAAAAAGAAACTAGGCTATTAAATATAGAATGTTTTACATGGCGGTCTTTATATTAAAATCAGTAAAGGATTTTAACATTAAATAGTACAAATGAATTAAAAGTACAAAAAACGAAATAACGGTTAAATGCAGGTTTATCATAATTATATTGATAAGGATAACTTTATATAAAAATGCATTATTTCAAGGTGTGCAGAATACAAAATTGAAACAGATGCTAGATTTTATAATAAAAGTGTAAGGAGTCCATTAGTATCTATCTGGCAAATTGGACATGCCATATAAAACCTCTGCTAGATTTGATGTATCCAAGATGAAATAAAAAAAACAATAAAGATTTTTAAAAATAAACAGTAAAGATTTTTAAAAAAACAGAGCAAAACAAATCAATTGAAGATAATGCTAGATCAAAACTAAGGTAAAATCTGTACAACGATACATTGCTTTAAAATTTACACTGGAAATCAACGAATATTAATGAAATAAGTGTATCCATTGCACGCACATAAGTATCAAATCTGTTAATATAAAGACTTTTATTACTAGTATTGATGATGCGCTCAATGATGCTCATATATTTAAATCTTTTTAAAAGGAGTGCATACATTTTCAAGTAATTTAGATATTTATTTTTGATAATAATAGATTTTTCTCAATGTCCACATGAACAGTTTTACCACTTCCAAAATGAAATAAAATATGAACGTTCTGACGTACAGTGCAGATAAACAAGCGTTCTTAAACTGATATGGATACTAAAAAAACAGAGTACAGACAATCTAAGAATGTTTCAACTTGTAAGGAAATTAAAATATTTGACTTTTTTACACTTTACACGAGTATTTCAAACTAAAATACAAAACGAACGAGCAGATCCTGATTTTAAATAAAAATAGACGATAAACGTAGAGACAAGTACATTGTTTTAGGATGGGATAAATCGTACTTTGTTAAAGCTTTGCTCTGATTGAAGCACAAAATTCCATGACGTTTTCACGATGCTTAATTATTTTATAGACAACCTATTTCGATACTGTTCTTATCCACTTTTCCTTTGTTTCTTTTGAGGTTATTTTTTTACTAGAACCTCTAAAGAAGAATTAAATCAGCAGAAACTAAACTTAATTTTCCTATTACAGGATGATGTCTTCTCAATAGGTAAATATAAAAAAAGAAGATGTGGTATGATTGCCAATGAGACATTTGTCCACAAGAGACCAAAATGACACAGACATTAACAATTATAGGTCACCGTACGTGTGCCTTCATTTGTATGTTGACGAACCTATCCAATCAAATTTGAGATAAAGGATATAACAGATACAGTCTGTCTCTTGACTCACATCTAGACATTGAGATATGAGGGTCAGTTGAAACCAAATCTTTAAGACAAGCGATGATGTCAGTCTCCAAATTTCGAACTTTCCATTTGTATTGCAGCGCCTATATATGGAGTACATATTTCCAATTAATATCTTCCATCTCTTTTTCAATGTACTTTTTCAGACTGCCAGGAACCTCGTCAGCCGAGTGGTCTTAGTAGTCGAACTACTGTTTCATTAGACTGAGGTTGTGGATCCGCACCGGGCAGTTGTATTCGATTTCAATATAACTGACTAAGATGTCAACTTTTTCTACCGAAATTCGGTTGCTCTCTCTCGGGGATTCGGCGTTCTCCGCCAATGAAAAAATGGCCGCCATGAAATAGTGCCGCAGTGTTGACCGACTGTGCGACGGATGTATAGCCAGTCAAGGTCGTTAAAAATCCCACTATCATAGTACAGTAGTGTTGATAGTGGCGTTAGACACCAAGAAATCGGTCAAAACCATCTGTCAAGAAATATAATTGACTTCGTGTTAGAAACATTACCTGGAGGAATGACATGACGGTTAAAGAGGTAAAACCAAAACGTCTTTAGGAAGATAGGTTCAAGCCAAAATTGTATGTTTAAAGATAAATTATCGTACGATAAACAAGGAATTTGAATTACTCACAAAAAAGATTCGAACCAGTAAATGCAGTATACAAATAACAATCATTTCACAATTTCTAAAGATACTGATTTTTGATAAATCACGTGCGTCGAAGAACAGTAAAGCATTAAAATGTCGAACAATACTGAGTGTGAATCATGTCAACCCTGAAAGTATCTAGCTTAGAAAGAAGAATACACATTGGTTTGTTGCATTTTAGTGGGTCATTTTGATTAGGTATAATGGATATTCTAGTAATGACATCTGTATTGCCAGCGTCACACTGTCCCGATTTTTACGCCGATGTCAACACGATTATGGAAATTTTCAAAATCGGGACTGATCGTATCCAGATCGGGCTATTCGTAGTGCCACTTTTAACCATCGTAGAACCATCGGCCACTTTTTCTAGCCTTCGGGGACAACTTCTGGAAGGGTTCTAAATTTTTTAACATGTTAAAAAATCCCCGAAGGTGCGTCCGATGTTGAGGGTTCGTATTTAGTTCGTATCACTATCCTCACCATCGTAATGTCACCGGGAATGCATCTTTGAACATCGTATTGCATTCGTGTTTCCATCGTTTCCATCGGGCAGTTTTGACATTACGATGTCTACACGAATGAATCACGAAGCTACCCGAAGGTCTTACGATGGCAGCACGACTTCGTGAAGACCTCGTAATCCCGTCGTGTTGCCATCGAATAAAAGTACGAAGGCGACAAGATGGAACTACGACGGCAATCAATCCAGCTAAATGTAAGTTAATTTTCGCGCTAAAATACATTTAAAGTGCCATGCGCGATATGCACTAGCCAGTCTAATACGACAGTTAAGAAAAACGTTCACAAAACATGGAGGTCATATCATATGATTCTATGAGAACAAGAAAGGCGACAGCGTTGTTTCTATTAATTCAAATGGAACAAGAAGAGCAGCTATTACAGGCTCAGGATTTACTTTTACAAGTAAATATTATTGTTTGTCAATTTGTCATATCAAGTAACATAATGAAAATCATAAACGCGCCTCGTACACCAACACTGCAGGTACACGTATATAGGGAAACCATCTTTTTCTTCATTTTTCTGATTTTTTTATGTATCGTCTGAGTTGTTGTGACACGAATGTTTACTTCATAACCATTTTGTTTTCTATATGTCATATTTTGCCGCATTTGTTGCTTTCTCCACATCCTTCCTTTTGACTATATTATTATGATATTCTGATTATTCAGACTAGTGCACACATTTTACAGTTCAAACAAGGCAATGTCGAGTGTGGCATCCCCTCGTATGTAACATATTGGGGACAAATATGGACACTATATTTGTATATGATACATGCAGAAAATGGTAAATTGAATATGCATATTTGATACATAAACTATATTTATAGAAATCAACCAAAACATTCAGTAACTGGAAATACCTTTAATATTGTCTTTAGAACCAGAAGGTAAAAAAATGAGCAACTAATTTCCTGTGTATTATGTTATTTAAAGGAGAAAAACCAAGTCCATCTGCATGATCTTGACCTTTGGACTTGAACGTAAAAAATGTCAGATCCTTACAAGGAGGAACAATTTACAAAATGTGGTTACAATCTTTTGAAGCATATTGGTTTTAGAGTGTCCACAAGGGTGATATTGCCTTGTTTTACAACTGCCACTGTGACCTTGACCTTTGAACTTTAAAGTCAATAGCCTTAAGATATTCTTAACGAGTAACACCATACCAAGTTTTGAGCATTTTGGTTCTAGAGTGTCCATAACAATTTTATCTCTGACGTCTTTTAGACATCGTATGGCCATCGCGCCATCATCGTAATCCATCGGGTAGCCTTCGTAATCCATCGTGTAGCCTTCGTGATCCATCGTGTAGGCTTCGGCTGAGATATGAAGCTGAAATACCTGTCTTCGGTTAACCTTCGTATGAACTTACAATTTTCGCATTCGGGTGTCCATCGTATATAGAAATCGGGACAGTGTGACGCGAGCAATCCTTTGATAAAATACATTAGTTTGGTACATGCATATTAACATAATCCTTTGTAGCATCACCACCCCGAAAACCGTCGAAATAAGCAAATGTAGTCATGTAAGGTAAAATTATTTTTTTTTCATTAATTCTACGTTTTAGTTACAAATAATGCCTACAGATTTTGATTTATAATGTTGTAACTACTTTCAAGGGCTCTTTATCGGATAGCGGTACAAAATAAACGACGCATGAGATGACGAAATCAAACCTCTTATAACACATATCCTCCAACTTTTTATTTGACGTCCACGTAGAATAAACTATATAATTATTTCAATACTTTTTGACAGGTGAAGTCACCATTACTGTCACCTTTTTGAATTTGCTTCGAGTTTGTGGATATAGTTAACGAAAATTCGGTGTTAAATGTATAATCGCTGCTACTGGATGTTTCCTCTAGCACAAACACAGCTGGCATGGGAAACCTTAAAGTACTGTCTATGCTTACCTACAACTGATGAAAGCTAATAGAAAGCCAATAACAGCAAATAAATAAATCAACGAATTTTCCGTGTAAACATGGAATATTTCACCTTTTAATAAACAGGAATGAAGAAAAAACAAGTTCCACTTATAGCTTTCATTTCATGTTATGTATATTCATACTACATCTTCCTCATACATAGCTCGGATTTTCCATCCTTTTTTCTGTTACTCTTTTTTTCTTCTTGGTTTATAATCTTTATTTCTGTTCTTTGAATATTTTTGGCCACGAGTATCATTGAAGAAACATTTATCATCGAAATACACGTCCGGTGCATAGAGATTGGTAACGTGTTTGTAATTTTGTTGCTCATCAAATTGTTTACCAAGTTACTATTAGCCTCTGTGATATGCATAGAATTATTTTATATATTTCAGAGCATACAAATGCATTTTTGCCAGAATAGCTACTAGTTCATGGCTTTGCGCATGTTAAGGTTTTTTCTTCTACATAATTTTGTTATACAGTTTTGCAGTCATTTATTTTGGAATATTTGATGAATTATAAATGATTGTTACCTATGCTTTCATCTATTATTATCCAATACATTGATATTGAAGCATTTTTTAAGGATTCAGCCTTTTGCAGTTTTTAAGCAATTATGTCGAGATTTGAGTGGTTTTCAAATATAAAATTGTTTCGAGCATTTCAGGAGTTTAAATACTTTGCTTTAGCCAGAAGTGCATTTGGTTTGGTATAGTTAAGTTTAAAACATAAATGTATCTGTAAGAATGTGTTATATTTTGTTAATTATTGACCATATAGCAAGTAAACAGTTTTTTGAAAACCTTGCTTATCTAATTATAGTTTCTACTTTACACAACTAGGACTTATTGTGCTAACAACTCGTGAGATCTTTACTTGAACACTATGCAATTATTGAACACATAAAATGATATTTTTTGTTCTACTTACTTATTCGTCTGTTTGTTGCATTGTTAGTTTATTTATTTGTAAACATGATTTTACTTTACTTAACTTGCTCAATAAATTTTGCTATTTTTAAATAAAGTCAGTGTTCGTGTTAGAAGTATCATAAATTATGAGAAAAAAACACATCTATGTGTAAACCTCAGGTTTTCTGCAACTTTATTCGATTGTCGATAAGCACAGCTTTAAATTAGACCAATAGAAGCTATAAGATGTATTTAAAAAAAGTTAAATCACAAAAATTCTGAACTCCGAGGAAAATTGAAAAGGGAAGTTCCCTAATCAAATGGCAAAATCAAAAGCTCATATGGAATATGGCCATTGTTATATTATACTTCGTTTCTGTGTGTGTTACATTTCAACGTTGTGTTTCCGTTGTGTCGACTCGTTTGTTTTCTCTTATTTTTGAGTGTGAATTTACATTACTATAAGACGTGTCACGGTACTTATCTATCCCGAATTCATGTATTTGGTTTTGATGTTATATTTGTTATTCTCAAAGGATTTTGTCTAATGCTTAGTCCGGTTCTGTGTTGTGTGTGTGTGTGTGTGTGTGTGTGTGTGTGTGTGTGTGTGCGTGTGTCAGTCGTGTCAACTGGGGACACACACGTGTAGGAAACCCTTCAATTGGGGACACATATCAAACGGGGACGTCCCCAATTGTCAAAGTGCTGTAAATCGAATTTTTTGGCGTCCTTTTCTATCAGAAACAAATTTTCTTTCAAAAACAATTTTAAAAACATTTGTCCTCAATTCAACTATTTCAACCGGACATAGTTTGTGTGACGGCTTACATGTTGATAACTTGCAAAGCGCGGACGTGATACACTCGGTCCCCGTTTGCACCATTTTATTCATATCATGTGACCAAGACCAAAATGGCGACCCATTAACTAGCAGCGAGGTAAAGTTTATTTGTGTTGCACTATTACATGTATTATCATGGGAGGATCAAGGATTTTAGATTAGGGGACCTAACCACTTAAATTAGAATGAGATGCTTTCAAAGATATTTTTATTTTAATGGGATCCTTTGTACATGTTGTAATATGGAAATACGGGTTGGGGCCTTTTTGACCTGTCAACGTATATTTGTATATAATAATAAAGATACAAAATAATAAACTAACCTTTTGTTTGAACCAGTATTTCTATCTTTCATTAAGGCAGCACCCATTAGATTTCCTGGGGGAGGGGGGGGGGGGGGTATGGATTTTTTTCTGGACAAACTTTTTTTTTCGCCTTTGGCTATTTTTTGGCTACAAGTTGAACACAATTTTTTTCTTTCAATTTTTAGCATTACATATAGCATGTATAGTGGCAGCTGAGGGTGAAACAAACAATATTTTTTTTCTCCAATAACTGGAAACAAACTTTGTTAGTAATCATGTTGATTCTGTTAAACTTACTGTTTTATATAATTCTTTGAATGTTAACAGACAAATGACAGATGTAATGCGACAACATTAATTTTTCGTCGTCTGCTCAGATACTTTATTGAGCTGACATGGCTGAGGTCAACCAATGCTTTGCGAATTTTAGAGCCCTCGCACGCCAAACCCCGCCTTAATCTACCCCTGATTATCCATCTATGATGTCTTTTCTTTTCAAAGATTTACAGGTTATGTAAAATGCCTCGTATGGAGAATGGGTCCAGGAACAGATTCATACCGTCAGTTTCCATTTAACATAATAATTCTAATCTTTAATACTTCTATATAACATGGTAAATGTTGGCTTTGCGGAAAATATATTATGTATATATATATACAAGTTGCAATTGATGCCAGGGTAATAATTAGCGTACCAGCTCATTAGCCATTTGCAAATAATTTCTAAGCCCTCATGTTAAAATCATGTTTTCGGGACAAATAAGTGTCCTTGGGATATTAATCAATTTTCAATTATTCTGTGAAATTATGGTACCATTGCTTTGCAAAGTGCTGGTTAATAGATTTGTTTGGGGTCCTCTTCTATCAGTGACAAATTTCTAAAAAAAACAATAATTTAAATAATTGTCCTCAGTTTAACTATTTCAACCGGACATAGTTTGTGTAACGGCTTCCATGTTTGAAACAAGCAAACCGTAGACAGGCCACACTCAGTCCGCATTTGCACCATCTTATAAATATCACTTGACTGAACCATACATGTAATGGCGACCTGTCTGCATGAAAATAACAGTGGTGAGGAAAACTTATTTTTTTCAGTAGTCCTTTTGGGTCTCATTGGGGGAACCAGTTCTAATCCTTGATCCCACTTACTGTTTTGACAGATTCCCCTTTCCTGCTTACACCATGTACTTAAAGCAATTCTCATTTTTTGTCATTTCCCCGGGTCCCCCTAGACTCCATTTCCTGTTTAAACGGCATAATAATTCGACTTTTACGTGTCACACTTACAAAAAATCAGCAATCCCGTGTCACGCTTCGACCCCAATGAGACCCACGTTGAAGACTTTGACCTACCATGGTTTTTCTTTAACAAATTGTGACTTAGAGAGTTGTCTCATTGGCACTCAAACCACATCTTATATCTGTATAAATATAGGGGATCTCCATGACCTGTTTTAAGATGGCGCACCACCATTGTTAAGATATCATCTACCACCGTCCAACATGTCCAATGATCACCGCCATCATTAAATTATCATCCGCCATTCTCAAACAATGTAAAAAAAACTGCTGTTGTACATTTATAAAAAAATGTTTTCGTTTCTTTAGCGACCCCCATTTTCGCGGTTAGCAACCATAATCAATTTACCCTTAAGCTTTTTGTATTACAATCCAAAGGGTCCTCCTGATTACAAATTTCATGCCCTAAGGGATATCCGGCTAAAAATTACTAATCACTTTAACACTTGATTGCATTATCATGATTATTAGGTAACGTCTGCAAATGCTAACGAAAATTTTAAATAAAAAAGATAAAGGTTGGATCCAGTATTTTAACAGAGAAAAAAGTGTTACAAGTGGAACACATGATTGACTTGCACAATCAGCATCTCCCTTTTTTAAACGAGTACAAAATAAGACGTTAAACTAAAGCATATTAGTACAGCAATTCTTGATACATGTAATATTTGATCACTCTTCAAGTTTAAAAATAAATACATCATCACTCACAAAACATGAATATTAACTGCAACTTGAAAACTAAAAAAAAATAGTATCATAAATTATACAATTCGAAGTTCATTTTGTAGTTTGCAATGCAATTGATACATCTGGCTTCAGTTTTTCATTCAAAATTGAAAGATGAATGTTGCATAGTATATTACTATGAAATTAGCTATGTAAGTCATTTAAACCATGTTCGAATGATGTTTCAATTTAGGGGCAGCAACCTAACAACGAGTTGTCCAATTCATCTGAAAAATCAGGGCAGATAGATCTTGACCAGATAAACAATTTTACCCTTCGTCAGATTTGCTGTAAATGCTTTGGTTTTTGAGGCCATAAAAAAGAATAGGTTTGTTTGCCCAAACCCTACCTACCCAGAAAAAAGCTGCCTACTCAAATTCTTTTTTTGTCCTGATTTGAAGAAGTGTTTTTTTTTAATCAGATAGGCATGAAGACTATGAATAAACATCTGATACTTCAATCTCTTTAAAAAAAAAAATGCCTACCTACCTACCCACTGTCTCAACCTTGAGTAGGGTTTGGGCAAACCAAAATATTTTTAATTGTGGCCTGAGTTATACGCCAAAAACTGCATTTTACCCCTATGTTCGATTTTTAGCCATAGCCGACATCTTGGTTGGTTTGCCTGGTCACAAAACACAATTTTTAAACTAGATAGCCTAATAATGATTCTGGCAATGTTTGGTAAAATTTGGCCCATTAGTTTCAGAGAAGATTTTTGTAAAAGTTAACTAAGATTGATGAAAAATGGTTCAAAATTGACTATAAAGGGCAATAACTCCTAAAGGGGTCAACTGACCATTTTGGTCCTGTTGACTTATTTGTAAATCTTACTTTGCTGAACATTTTTGCTGTTTACAGTTTATCTCCATCTACATGTATAATAATATTCAAGATAATAACCAAAAACAGTAAAATTTCCTTAAAATTACCAATTTAGGGGCAGCAACCCAACAATGGGTTGTCTGATTCATCTAAAAATTTCAGGGCAGATAGATCTTGACCTGATAAACAATTTTACCCCGTCTGATTTGCTCTAAATGCTTTGGTTTTTGAGTTATAAGACAAAATTGCATTTTACCCCTATGTTCTATTTTAAGCCATGGCGGCCATCTTGGTTGGTTGGCTGGGTCAAAAAACACAATTTTTTAAACTAGATACATCAATGATGATTGTGGCTAAGTTTGGTTTAATTTGGCCCAGTAGTTTCAGAGGAGAAGATTTTTGTAAAAGTTAACGCCGGACATCGGACGACAGACGACGGACGCCAAGTGATGAGAAAAGCTCCCTTGGCCTTTTAGGCCAGGTGAGCTAAAAATGACAGTTAAGGAAAATAGTAGTTATTCTATAATGAAATACATATATATATAACATGTATAATAAGCAATGTGTATCAGTCTGTTCAGCATTCCTTACATGGAAATGAAGGAATGAAATATTTTCGATCATGCAACAGCGTAAAAACAAGTTTTTTCATGGTGAAAGGTGGGTGAAAGTTGCTCCAACATTAAATTTTCATCTAAAAATGTATAGGAGTCCCTGGATATAAATTTAAAAAAATAGTCAAAAGTTCTCAGAATATTGGCTTGTTTGCCCACTAAGCACCCTGTAGTTCCGTTTATAAAATCAAAGGCAATGCACTGGGTGTGGTGGTCTATATATGATGTAGATGATATTTACCGGTACTGACATTCTCACTTACGGAATAAAATATTACTTATAACAATGAAACTTAAATTAAATTGACCGACCCATCTGCGGAGTCACTGATAATCTGAAACGAAGCATGCTAATAAATTTGGTTTCTGTTGGCATGTTTGATAAAAATCGACAAGAAATGAAAAAAAGTTAAGTTGGTAACTGCTTAAAGGGAAATGATGTGAAACTGGCTTGACAGGTACATTGTATGTAATGTAAAATTGCTTTTTATTATGGTTATCAGTTTTTCAAAAGTCAATTAAACTACATATTTACTGGAAAAAAAGACAGTAATTGTTTTATTTCATTTTCTGGGAGAAATGTTTGTATTGGCAAGTATTTACCAAAACCGATTGTACATAGAATTTTTTTTTTAACAAAATTATGCACATTAAAGCTCCTGACGTTTTCCAAGGTGAAAGTACTTTTTCCGCAGGTGAATATATGCTTATTTATTCAAAATCCCATTCATATAGAAAAACTTACTTAATTTTTATCAATATGGAATGAGAGTTTAATTTAGGATAGTAGGTACCCATTAGCATGATTAGCATGAATAGGGATTAATGAGAATTAGTTGGTAACCATTTTGGATTAACATGATTAATGAAAACTAATTTGGAAATTAGTATGGCGTTCATTATCACTGAACTAGTATATATTTGTTTAGGGGCCAGCTGAAGGACGCCTCCGGGTGCGGGAATTTCTCGCTACATTGAAGACCTGTTGGTGACCTTCTGCTGTTGTGTTTTATTATTTTGGTCGGGTTGTTGTCTCTTTGACGCATTCCCCATTTCCATTCTCAATTTTATTTTTTACAGAGTTTGTCTTTAGTGCCGTGTGGAGGCAGTAGAGTGCCTCCCCGTGCTTCAGGTTTATGCTCTTATAATATACTAGATTATGGAGTGTGTGTCCGAGCAAGAACTGCTCTAGTTCATTACTTTAGGAATGTTTATCAAAAAGTAGTATTTCAATATTCAGCCCCATTCTACTAATTGGTCAGCCATCAATCCTACCCTGATATACACTATCTTTTTCGGTTAATTAATACTGATAGCGTTTGACATTTTCAGCCGAACAAATTTATCACTTTTACTTAACTTAATTATTGTATGCTGGTTCATATTCTGGACGCCAATCTTTGCTCCTTTATTATGTAATTCACTAACAAAACAATTATGAAGCTAAGAAACGGAAAAATACTAAATACTAAACTTGTTCAAAGGGTATCTACACGTCTCAATCTTCAAAATCGGTTATCTAAAAATACTACCATCGCTAACATTTTTAACAATAAAAATCGTGGTTACCCTTCTATCGATAAGTGTCATGCCAAAAAATGACTTACATGTCCCCGTCTTTCCACCAACAATACGGTAAGGTCCACATTTAATGGTCGCACATTTTCTTTAAATTTTGAAACTGATATTACTTGAAAAACAAACAGTATTATTTACTTACTCACATGAAACAAACCGGGATGTGGTATTCAGTACGTAGGAGAAACTGGAAGATATTTATCAAAACGCACTCAAGAACATCTGTATCGTTTTAAAAGACCTAATAAATTCAAAAGTATCATTTACCAACACCTTAAGAAGCACAACCATCCTTTTAAATATTTAGCAGTTCAACCTTTAGAAGTAGTAAATAAGCAGCCTGGTGAATCGCATTCAAAGTTTGTACGATCACGGAAAATAATTGAATTAAATTGGATTAAAAAATTACAGACAGTTTACCCTCTCGGTCTAAATGATAATATCATGGGAATTGGTAATATATCTAGAACTAATTCCATTAACATTTTGGATATTGTTTATAAAACTGTTCGTAAAAACCGTTCTCACAGTTGTAGAACAAATCGCAATCAAAGAAAATTTCGGGCCAATCATACCAATATTTCGGACCTAATTTCTATTTCAAAAAACAACGGCAGACATTATCTGTTAACAAAACTCTGTTCGTTACCGGTTAATAAGTTAAATAAAATTTTGGAGGATTGCAACACAATTTCATATAGCAGTCCTAAGTATGAAATTGTTCAAATTATTATGGCATATTGTTATTCTAAATTATTTCCCAAAATTGATCGCCCTGAAGATCATAAAAAACATTTTATTAAAATTAAGTATGTCAATAAAGGCTTTGATTTTGTAAATATTGCCAGTATATTTAACGACCATTCTGTTAAAGAACAAATTCCTGGATATTTTGAAAATACTGAACTACCTCTTATTTGTTATATTTACAAGAAATCTACCCGGAAATTTGTGTTTAATTATAGTCAATTGTGTAAAGATGTTAATATCAGTGAAAATACACCTACTTCATGTAATTGCAGTAATTCCGAATATATTTATGGACCCATTTCCCATGTTATAACAGGAGATCTTAACATCGTTCAAGACCGAGAGTTAAAATCATTTCTCAGTAAAGGACCTAAATATCGTCCCCCGTCAATTATTAATTGGAATGAATGTCGTAATATCATCCACGACTCACTCCATACTTACTGTATGAACATGATGAAATGGATAAAACGGGAAAAAGCTGACAAAAAATCTTTGGACTCTTTTTTTAATTCAGTAATGAATATAGTTGATATACGTATTCAACATTTTAAAGAACATTTTACTATTAACAATAACCACAATAAACCTATTTCTCGTATCAAACATAAACTAAAAGAACTAGCCAAGGAATTTGTTTTTGTCCCGGCCGATAAAGCTGCTAATAATATTATTATTGTTTGACGTAAATTTTACATTGAGGTTCTGAAAAAGGAAATCACCAATTCACCAACATTCCAACTGACTCCATTTTCAGAAAACGAAATCTGTAACAAACATAAACTTTTAGCCACCGCTTTACAAGCAGAGCCAAATACAATGAAAGTCCCAACTATGTATTGGCTTCCGAAGCTACACAAAACCCCTTACAAATATAGATTTATTTCGTCTTCAAGCCATTGTTCAACTACTAAATTGTCTATCATTCTTACCAGCACACTTGGTACAATTAAAAACCTTATAATAAATTGTTCAAATAAGGCCTTCGAAAATAGTGGAATAAATTACTTTTGGAGTGTCAAGAACTCGTTGGAAGTACTTGATAAATTGCATGCTTATATTGGTGATTTTGAATCTGTTCAAAGTTTTGATTTTTCTACCTTGTATACCACATTGCCTCACATTCTCTTTAAGAAAAAATTCACACACCTAATTAAATGGGCATTAAAAAAATCAGAATGTAAATATATATGTTCAAACTCTTTTAGGTCATATTTTAGTAGCAATAAACAAAAAAACTATGTTAATTGGACATGCTTTGATACTATATATGCCCTTGAATTTTTACTAGATAACATTTTTGTTCGCTTTGGGGATTCCGTATATCGTCAGATTATCGGAATTCCAATGGGGACTAACTGTGCACCACTTATTGCGGACCTCTTTTTGTATTGTTACGAGTTACAATTTATGACAAAAATAAGCAAAGACCCATCAAAACAACATCTGATAAACAAATTTAATAATACTTTTAGATATTTGGATGATATTTTGGCTCTCAATAATGACGACTTCAGTATGTATATTAATGAAATTTATCCTGGTGAACTTACTTTAAATAAAGCTAATACTAACAATGACCACTGCCCTTTCCTCGATCTTGATATCTATATCACTAACGGAAAGCTGAATACTAAAATTTATGATAAAAGGGATGATTTTTCATTTCCTATCGTTAATTATCCGTTTTTAGATGGTGACGTTCCCTTGTCACCATCTTACGGTGTTTATATATCTCAACTTGTACGATTCGCTTGTGTATGTAACAATGTTTTAGATTTTAACTAGAGAAATTTATGTATTACTGAAAAATTATTACACCAGGGTTTTCGATATCACAAACTAGTCAAAACATTTACTAAATTTTATCATCGGTATAAAGACATCATTCGTAAATATAGCTCAACATGCAGACTTTTTATACGTTCAGGTATTTCACATCCAATTTTTTATGGAAATATTCTTTATAAAGCACAAAGGTGTCAGTATTTACCTCATAAACTTACAAAACCTTTGAATAGACTTATTAAGAAGGGATATAATTACGATACTGTTGTCAAGTCATTAAAGATTGCATATTTTGGCGTTAATATTGAGTCACTGATAAGGTCTTTGCGTCGGAACTAAACACATTTATTCTAAAAACCGTTGTTGGCATGACACGGGTTATGTTCTTCTCATATATGTTATGATGGTATGATACTAAACCCCTTACGGGAAGGATTGTGCCTGATGTTCATATGATGAAATCATAATCTTTCAGTCAGTTTAATTGAAGTCTGGAGCTGGCATGTCAGTTAACTGCTAGTAGTCTGTTGTTATTTATGTATTATTGTCATTTTGTTTATTTTCTTTGGTTACATCTTCTGACATCAGACTCGGACTTCTCTTGAACTGAATTTTAATGTGCGTATTGTTATGCTTTTACTTTTCTACACTGGTTAGAGGTATAGGGGGAGAGTTGAGATCTCACAAACATGTTTAACCCCGCCGCATTTTTGCGCCTGTCCCAAGTCAGGAGCCTCTGGCCTTTGTTAGTCTTGTATTATTTAAATTTTAGTTTCTTGTGTACAATTTGGAAATTAGTATGGCGTTCATTATCACTGAACTAGTATATATTTGTTTAGGGGCCAGCTGAAGGACGCCTCCGGGTGCGGGAATTTCTCGCTACATTGAAGACCTGTTGGTGACCTTCTGCTGTTGTGTTTTATTATTTTGGTCGGGTTGTTGTCTCTTTGACGCATTCCCCATTTCCATTCTCAATTTTAACTATATATAGTACTTATTCATTTAATGATAAGGGTTTAATAGAGCTTTCTTACAAATTGACGAAAGGTACGAATGAACGTAAAGGAAGCATGTATTTCATTTCCACAATAACAGTTAAAAGAGTCTTTGTTTATCCAGTAAAAAATCATTCTTTTCTAAATCAAGTTTATTTTTCAATAATAATAATATTGTAAATAATACACGATTTTAATATAATCAAACAGAGAAAAATAGTGTCAAATACACTTACGTCCGATACGTTAATTTATACGTAAACAACGAGTACACATTTCCGTGGGAATTTTTAAGCACGAGTTTCACGATTCACATTTCAAAGGCAACATTATTGAAGAAGTTAAAGTCTTAATTTAACGACAAGTGACGACAAGCTTCACATTTATTTTTATTTTTTATAGTACACTTTCAGCAAATTGTCAAAGTGGAATATCTAGATTTACTAAAAAATGATGCTACAATGTTTTTAAAAAGTAATGTTGAATAAATCTAGAAAAAAACAGATTTTATACAACAGGAAAATAAATCTAAAATTTTGCACCGTATATATTGTGGATCTTATAATGACGATTTAACAGTACACATGTTTGGAAGATAGACGCGAAGTTGTCACTTATCGTCCAGTGGCTAATATTTCATGAATGTTCAGGACTATAGACAAAACGCAATTATACGCTAAAATAACCGTTCCATTGCTCTGGTGTATCATATATACACATTAAGGGGGGCAACATATATTACCAGGGGAGAGGCGCCTATAAATTTAAAGTTATTAAACGAGCACCAGTATATGACATAGTACAAATGTAGTATAAAGATCATCTTTTTTCCTTCATTTTCATTTTATTTTTTTGAGCGTTGCAAATTTTGAATCAAGGAAGTATCTGTGTTTTAATTTGTCTTACTTTGCTGTAAGGGAGGAAGACAATGTATTTGCTTTGACATTTTCTTAGGTTAAATAGTGCAACATTGTAATATTGAAGAGTGGGGAGGGCCGGTTTTTGGTCTTTTAGAGGCATTTTTTTCCGTCTGACTACTCTAGAATTAGGATATTGTGTAGTGTTATCTCCTCCGACCTGGTGGTATCATAACATGCATAAGTTTACTTATCGTACGTCCCGAAATCCTAAACATTTAATAAGTGTCGTTGCATGTACTAGGATAATTTTACGAAGTTCCACGACTATTATATAAATATGTCTAAATAAAGGATCCCTAAAACAAGTCTTACCTACATGTATGATTCGTTAAGCATATGTACCTTTCATCAATGTGTAAGAAAGCTCTATTGAGAACTTGTAGGTACCCATTTAATGATTAAGGTTTAATGAGAATTAGTAAGTACCCATTAGAAATTAATGAGAATTAGTAGCTCTATACATGTAGGTACCCATTACATATTTATGATCATGAGTATAAGTGAATATTGCCAATGAGAATTGAATTGTCAAAAGATTTAAATGTGAATAGTAGAAATATAGATTCCACAACTGCAACAGGTGTGTTATGATATTTCTCCACTCGAGACAATTAAATTTTAATATTTTAAGCACAAGGCTTGCCTAGCTTTTTAAATAATTCAAGTTTAACAGTTGAGAGTGGAGAAATATTGTAATACACTAGCTATAGTGGTGGAATTGTTTCTCTAATGATTTTTATCCTTTCTTTTCAAAGAATTATTTGTTATAATCCTATGCCGAAGGACTTGTGGTTAGGCATGAAGACTGGTTACTAGAACATTATAGATCCTTGACCTACATAATTCGCCTTATTTCAATAAAATTGCGAATGGAAATGGGGAATAGATCAAAGAGACAACAACCCGACCAAAGAGTGCTCAGTCAACAGCAGAAGGCCACCAAAGGGTCTTTAATGCTGTGAGAAAATTCAGCGCCCAGAGGTGGTCCTCAGCTGGCCCCTAAATCATGTAAATAAAAGATTGTACTAGTTCATTGAAAATGGACATCATTAGGTTAGGGCGTTTTAGGTGGAGGGTTGGGATCCTGCTAACATGTTTAACCCCGCCACATTATTTATGTATGTGCCTGTCCCAAGTCAGGAGCCTGTAATTCAGTGGTTGTCTTTTGTTTATGTGTTGCATATTTGTTTTTCATTCATTTTTTACATAGATAAGGCTGTTAGTTTTCTTGTTTGAATTGTTTTACATTGTCTTATCGAGGCCTTTTAAAGCTGACAATGCGGTATGGGCTTTGCTCATTGTTGAAGGCCGTATGGTGACCTATAGTTGTCAATGTCTGTGTCATTTTGGTCTTTTGTGTATAGTTGTCTCATTGGCAATCATACCACATCTTCTTTTTTATATATTTTTAAACATTTGCAAAGGACAGACAATTAAAAAAGTCTGTTAAGGCACAAAGAAGTTCTAAGAGTTCAAGAAAAGATAGGATGACATTTTTACTTGTATACATTTGTAAGTAAAAAAACATTGAAATCTAAGGAAGATAACTAAGCCTATTTTTGTTTACCTATACAAGTCAATAGAATACACTTGTATATACATATGTGTACCCCACAAATTTACTTATATAAGTATATAATACTTACTTCTTCAAGTAAATAAAAAATACTTGTACAAGAAGGTAACCTAACTGATATACATGCCGTTAAGCTCAAAACATAAATTTTATATTTTAAACAAAATATTTGTTGGTTTATTGTTTTGCTCTTGAAGCCATTTTGTGGTCATGTAAATGTATAGGACAACAGAGTTGGTGTATGTGGGTTCGATTCCCACCCTAGGCATTAATTTATATAGGCTGGTGCAAAGTGGGCAGTTGAGCTTAGTGGCCCTGCGCTGACTCTGTTGTTCCTATATCAAAATGTCAACTTGCCATGGGTGGGCTTGATTGCTTTCTTTCTCCTTTTTTTCAAAGTCTTAAACAACCAAACCCTGCAGGTACATTGTATATTTTGAAATTTTTTACATTGTATATTGTGAAATTCGTGTTTTGGTTATTTAGATTATACTCTGGTTGCATTACCATCATGACCATAAGGGTCCATTGAACAGCAAAAGGTTAATGATAAGCAACAGACAGATTTTACTTTTTGCTCTGCTCTGCTCTGCTGTGCTAATTATGATAAAATTATATTGGCTTTGGAATTTGAAAATTTCCTGAAATTAACAGTTATACGGACTTCTTTTAAAATGCCTTCAGATATTCAGCTGATATTTGTTATATATCAGTCTACTATGAGACGTTTAACAGATCAAGTAACTATGTTTCATTCTATTCTGCTGTTTTTGTTAACACTATGGATTTTTTACTTAATGTTATGAAAATAAGATATTTCCAGAATTTCTTTCTATATACAGCCCGTAACAGAGAAGTGATCGAATTGATGTTTCTTTACCGTCAAAATTAGCTACGTTATCGACAAACTTAATTGAGTAGTGACCGAACTATTGGTACATTTGTACTTTAACGTTAAAAAGATTGACAATGCTGACAAACTTTCATGTGTCGATAATCAAGTTTAATACCGATAATATTGAAAATAATTCTAATAATATGAAACAAAATATGTCCATGCACCATTTCGATTGGGAGAAAAGTAGTCAATTTTCTTCAAAGTCAGAACAGAAAAAAAAGATTTATGGAAGGACGTCTTGATAGTATTATTTCCTTTACAATTTTACCCAAAACTAAAAGAAATATACTGGTAAACAATTAAAAATATAAAAAAAGAAGATATGGTATGATTGCCAATGAGACAACTATCCACAAAAGACCAAAATGACACAAACATTAACAACTATAGGTCACCGTACGGCCTTCAACAATGAGCAAAGCCCATACCGCATAGTCCGCTATAAAAGGCCCCTATAGAAATGTAAAAGAATTCAAACGAGAAAATTAATGGCTTCATTTATGTAAAAAATGAACGAAAAACAAATATGTAACACATAAACAAACGACAACCACTGAATAACAGGCTCCTAACTGTGGACAGGCACATACATAAATAATGTGGCGGGGTTAAACATGTAAGCGGGATCCCAACCCTCCCCCTAAAAAAGGGGTTTGATAGGAATGAAGTCCTTTATTTTTTCGGACTACATGTGTACATGTATGTGTGATGGATTTGAATTCAATCAATAACTTTGAAATGTTTTCTCATATGTATACACAAAAGGGAGGACTGGTATTTGTACTTCTGTTAGAATATAAGTCTTCGTCCTTTTCACAATGTTCACATGCCAAACTTTTTCTAGTACAGTTTAAACAGGAAAATTTTGTTGAGAATTTTTTTAATACGACAAAATAACGAGCAAAACTATTACTTGCAATGGCACACACAGAGAATATTTTTTTTAGTAAAAATCAGTAAAAAAAAAATTCTCCAAAATATACTATGGCCAGGACAAATATGAATGAAGAATCATGAATTCTCAAATTTTCCACTAAACAGCCCATCTGCCATTAAATGTCATGTGAGCTTGTGACTCAACTTGGTGTCTGTGGTAATCCATTACTTCTCCGATTCAGAACTACCAAAAAACTATTATGAGAAAATAAAAATAAAGATTCAAGATTTCTCCAAATTTCCACTAAACATATGTCCTCATTTAGTAGGACTCTATCATGTGTGTCCCCACTTGATGGTACTTGGACAATCATATGTGTGTCCCATATTGAATTTGTTAGACAATGTTGTGTTATCACCTTCCAGCTCATCTGGCATAAAAGGTCATATGAGCTCGGCTGATGTTCAACATTTCTTTTATTTCAGGAGCTTTAAAGATTAGTTATGTCTGTTCCTCTGTCCGTCCAGATACATTTTCAATATATCACATTATACTGTCCATCACTTATCTTTTTGGTAGTGATGTTCTGATGATTCACAAAATTGT
The DNA here is from genome assembly GCA_019925275.1 of Mytilus edulis. Lineage (NCBI taxonomy): Eukaryota > Metazoa > Mollusca > Bivalvia > Mytilida > Mytilidae > Mytilus > Mytilus edulis. The sequence goes on from CM034357.1 coordinate 33,265,689, forward strand.
CAAATTCTTCAGTCATTTATGGAAAAGATATCATCATGATACCTTAACTTTTCTTATCTGGAATAACCAGAAAAAAATATATTGGCAACAAATATAAATGAAGAATCATGATTTCTCAAAATTTCCCCTAAACAGCTCATATGGCATTATATGTCACGTGAGCTTGTGACTCAATTTGGTGTCTGTGGTAATCCATTACTTCTCAGATTCAGAATTACCAAAAAACTATTATAAGAAAATAAAAATAGTGATTCAAGATTTCTCCAAATTTCCACTAAACATGTCCTCATTTAGAAGGACTCTATCATGTGTGTCCCCACTTGATGGTCCTTGGACAATCATATGTGTGTCCCATATTGAATTTGTTAGACAATGTTGTCTTATCACCTTTCAGCTCACCTGACATAAAGGGTCTTATGAGCTTGGCTGATGTTCAATATTTCTTTCATTTCAGGATCTTTAAAGATTAGTTATGTCTATTCATCTGTCCGTCCAAACACATTTTTAATATATCACATTATACTGTCAATCACTAATCTTGTTGGCAGTGATGGTCTGATGATTTACAAAAGTGTCAAATTCTCCAGTCATTGGTGGAAAAGATATCAGCATGATACCTTAACTTTTCTTTCCTCAAATAACAATAATAAAAAAACATATTGGCAACAAATATCAATGAAGAATCATGATTTCTCAAATTTTCCACTAAACAGCCCATCTGCCATTAAATATCATGTAAGCTTGTGACTCAACTTTGTGTCTGTGGTAATCCATTACTTCTCCGATTCAGAATTACCAAAAAACTATTATAAGAAAATAAAAATAGTGATTCAAGATTTCTCCAAATTTCCACTAAACATGTCCTCATTTAGTAGGACTCTATCATATGTGTGTCCCCACTTGATGGTACTTGGACAATCATATGTGTTTCACATATTGATTTTGTTAGACAATGTTGTGTTTTCACCTTTCAGCTAACCTGACATAAAAGGTCATATTAGCTTGGCTGATGTTCAGCATTTCTTTTATTTCAGACGCTTTAAAGATTAGTTATGTCTGTTCCTCTGTCCGTCCAAATACATTTTCAATATATCACATTATACTGTCAATCACTAATCTTGTTGGTAGTTAGGATCTGCTGATTCACAAAATTGTCAAATTCTCCAGTCATTGGTGGAAAAGATATCAGCATGATACCTTAACTTTTCTTATCTCGAATAACCAGAAAAAAACATATTGGCAGCAAATATAAATGAAGAATCATGATTTCTCAAAAGTTCCCCTTAACAGCTCTCCTGTCATTATATGTCTTGTGAGCTTGTGACTCAATTTGATGTCTGTGGTAATTCATTATTTCTCCGATTCAGAATTACCAAAAACACTACTATTAGAAAATAAAAATAAAGATTCAAGATTTCTCCAAATTTCCACTAAACATGTCCTCATTTAGTAGAACTCTATCATGTGTGTCCCCACTTGATGGTACTTGGACAATCATATGTGTGTCCCATATTGAATTTGTTAAAAAATGTTGTGTTTTCACCTTTCAGCTTACCTGACATAAAAGGTCATATGAGCTTGGCTGATGTTCAACATTTCTTTTATTTCAGGAGCTTTATAGATTAGTTATGTTTGTGTATCTGTCCGTTCAAATACATGTACATTTTCAATATATCACATTATACTGTCAATCACTAATCTTGTTGGTAGTGACGGTCTGATGATTCACAAAAGTGTCAAATTCTCCAGTCATTTGTGGAAAAGATATCAGCATTTTACCTTAACTTTTCTTATCTCAAATAACCAGAAAAAAAACATATTGGCAGAAAATATAAATGAAGAATTATGATCTCTCAAAATTTCCACTAAACAGCTCATCTGCCATTATATGTCATGTGAGCTTGTGACTCAATTTGGTGTCTGTGGTAATTCATTACTTCTCCGATTCGGAATTACCAAAAAACTATTATAAGAAAATAAAAATAAAGATTCAAGATTTCTTCAAATTTCCACTAAACATGTCCTCATTTAGTAGGACTCTATCATGTGTGTCCCCACTTGATGGTACTTGGACAATCATATGTGTGTCCCATATTGAATTTGTTAGACAATGTTGTGTTATCACCTTTCAGCTCACCTGGCATAAAAGGTCATATAAGCTCGGCTGATGTTCAACATTTCTTTTATTTCAGGAGCTTCTCTGATTTAGACACACTCAAAATACTATTATCAGCAGATATAAATATAGAATCAAGATTTCTCCACATTTCCTATAAACATGTCCTCATTTAGTAGGACTCTATCATGTGTGTCCCCACTTGATGATACTTGGACAATTATCTGTGTGTCCCACATTGAAATTGTTAGAAAATGTTGTGTTATCACCTTTCCGCTCACCTGACATAAAATGTCAAGTGAGCTTGTGCTGATGTTCAAAATTTTTTTCGTTTAAGGGGCTTTAAAAATTTCTAATGTCTGTTTATCTGTACCCCCCAATACATTTTCAATACTAGTATATCAATTGATGTTGTCAATCACAGATCTTGTTGGTAGTGAAGGTCTGATGATTGACAAAACTTTCAAATTCTCCATTCATTTTCTGATCTCAAATAACCAGAAAAAAACATATTGGCAACACATATAAATTTCCACTAAACAGCTCACTTGGCATTAACAGTCTTGTAAGCTTGTGACTCAACTTGGTGTCTGTGGTAATTCATTACTTCTCCGATTCAGAATTACCAAAAAACTATTATCAGAAAAAAAAATGAAGATTCAAGATATATCCACATTTCCACTTAACATGTCCTCATTCAGCAGGACTCTATCATGTGTGTCCCCACTTGATGGTACTTGGACAATCATATGTGTGTCCCATATTGAATTTGTAAGACAATGCTGTGTTATCACCTTTCAGCTCACCTGGCATAAAGAGTCATATGAGCTTGGCTGAGGTTCAACATTTCTTTTATTTCAGGAGCTTTAAAGATAAGTTATGTCTATTCATCTGTCCGTCCAAATACATTTTTAATATAACACATTATACTGTCAATCACTAATCTTTTTGGTAGTGATGGTCTGATGATTCACAAAAGTGTCAAATTCTCCTGTCATTGGTGGAGAAGATAGCAGCATGATACCTTAACTTTTCTTTCCTCAAATAACCAGAAAAAAACATATTGGCAATAAATATAAATGAAGAATCATGATTTCTCAAAATTTCCCCTTAACAGCTTATCTGACATTATATGTCATGTGAGCTTGTGACTCAATTTGGTGTCTGTGGTAATCCATTACCTCTCCGATTCAGAATTACCAAACAACTATTATAAGAAAATAAAAATAAAGATTCAAGATTTCTTCAAATTTCCACTAAACATGTCCTCATTTAGTAGGACTCTATCATGTGTGTCCCCACTTGATGGTACTTGGACAATCATATATGTGTCCAATATTGAATTTGTTGGACAATGTTGTGTTATCACCTTTCAGCTCAGTTTTTGGTGAAGATAGTTTTTTTTGAAGTTGAAGTCCAATCAACTCGAAACTAAGTACACATTTTCCCTATACTATGATATTTGTTATTTTAATGCCAAATTAGAGTTTTGGCCCCAATTTCACTATCTACTGAAAATAGATAATGATAGTGCGAGTTGGGCATCCGTGTATTGTGTTTACATTCTTGTTTGCACTTTACTCCTGAACGGTTTGAGCTATAACCAACAAAATAAAACCAAACCCTCCCTCCGTTGTGCAAATATTTGTTGTATAATTTTATAGATATCAATAGTTATTGTCCGGAAACCAGAAAAACGTTATTTTGCTTATTATGGCCAGTTTTTGGTCCCTAATTCTTTTAAATAAAATTGAGAATGGAAATGGGGAATGTGTCAAAGAGACAACAACCCGACCAAATAAAAAACAACAGCAGAAGGTCACCAACAGGTCTTCAATGTAGCGAGAAATTCCCGCACCCGGAGGCGTCCTTCAGCTGGCCCCTAAACAAATATATACTAGTCCAGTGATAATGAACACCATACTAATTTCCAAATTGTACACAAGAAACTAAAATTAAAATAATACGAGACTAACAAAGGCCAGAGGCTCCTGACTTGGGACAGGCGCAAAAATGCGGCGGGTTAAACATGTTCACCCCTCCCCCTATACCTCTAACCAATGTAGAAAAGTAAACGCATAACAATACGCACATTAAAATTCAGTTCAAGAGAAGTCCGAGTCTGATGTCAGAAGATGTAACCAAAGAAAATAAACAAAATGACAATAATACATAAATAACAACAGACTACTAGCAGTTAACTGACATGCCAGCTCCAGACTTCAATTAAACTGACTGAAAGATTATGATTTCATCATATGAACATCAGGCACAATCCTTTCCGTTAGGGTTTAGTATCATACCATCATAACATATATGAGAAGAACATAACCCGTGTCATGCCAACAACTGTTTTTAGAATAAATGTGTTTAGTTCCGATGCAAAGACCTTATCAGTGACTCAATATTAACGCCAAAATATGCAATCTTTAATGACTTGACAACAGTATCGTAATTATATCCCTTCTTAATAAGTCTATTAGACGTGTTAGGAAAGTCGATACTACTGTTGGTGCTCGTGTTGGATGGAAGATAAATACAATAAGATTTGGGGGTCATCTCCAAAATTATAAATACTCTATTTTTTATTACCTGTATGGCCACTGAAATACGTTATTTATAGTGTGCAATACATGACCTATCGGGCATTGTTAAGAACCAAAATTAATTTTCAAATGTGATAATTAAAATAAATTACGTGGTACATTTGTAAATTAAGGATACACACGAAAAAGAGGGATGTTTTGTTTTATTCTCAGAATCAACAAAATTCCTTCAAAAAAAAATTTGATAAGGGTTTTGGCCCGCTTGATCTCTCAATGGAAGCAAACTACTAGTATCGTTTTGCTTCATTCTGGTACGATTTAAAAAAATAATAAAAGAAAAAAAATATTTTGGAAAACACAAATCCCCTTTTCACAATATGAACGCTCGATGATTTATTTTATAATGCAAATTTGGGATTTTGTTGTTCACTTGCCTAATAACTTTTAGCATTGTATGATTGGGTAGCATTTGCATTGTTTAATGTCTCCCGAAAA